>CM017558.1:23689166-24050381 GCA_007844125.1 Sinonovacula constricta | reverse complement strand
TCCGTTTTGGGAAATCTCTAACCGTTTTGGAGATATAGGGGTCGGAAAAAATGCGCACGTGCGCACCTGTTCAGAAAAGGGCCTGTACGCCGACACGTTAAGAGATAGCTCAAAACTAACACCGGATTCGTGTTCAGCATGCTTGGTTTAGCCTAGGACCAAAAATTGAGCCATCTGTCTAACAAAAAAATTTCGGCGAAAAATGCAAAAATCGCTGATCAAAACGTCGGAATTTGGGCCGATTTTAGGTGAAATCCACTTTGCTCCAAACCTTAGCCAAAACTATGTACCAAGGGGTTATTTGGGGTGCAGAGCAAGAATCCGGCGTCCGTTTTGGGAAATCTCTAACCGTTTTGGAGATATAGGGGTCTGAAAAAAATGCGCACGTGCGCACCTGTTCAGAAAAGGGCCTGTTCGCCGACACGTTAAGAGATAGCTCAAAACTAACACCGGATTCGTGTTCAGCATGCTTGGTTTAGCCTAGGACCAAACATTGAGCCATCTGTCTAACAAAAAAAATTCGGCGAAAAATGCAAAAATCGCTGATCAAAACGTCGGAATTTGGGCCGATTTTAGGTGAAATTCACTTTGCTCCAAACCTTAGCCAAAACTATGTACCAAGGGGTTATTTGGGGTGCAGAGCAAGAATCAGGCGTCCGTTTTGGGAAATCTCTAACCGTTTTGGAGATATAGGGGTCTGAAAAAATGCGCACGTGCGCACCTGTTCAGAAAAGGGCCTGTTACGCCGACACGTTAAGAGATAGCTCAAAACTAACACCGGATTCGTGTTCAGCATGCTTGGTTTAGCCTAGGACCAAACATTGAGCCATCTGTCTAACAAAAAAAAATTCGGCGAAAAATGCAAAAATCGCTGATCAAAACGTCGGAATTTGGGCCGATTTTAGGTGAAATTCACTTTGCTCCAAACCTTAGTCAAAACTATGTACCAAGGGGTTATTTGGGGTGCAGAGCAAGAATCAGGCGTCCGTTTTGGGAAATCTCTAACCGTTTTGGAGATATAGGGGTCTGAAAAAATGCGCACGTGCGCACCTGTTCAGAAAAGGGCCTGTACGCCGACACGTTAAGAGATAGCTCAAAACTAACACCGGATTCGTGTTCAGCATGCTTGGTTTAGCCTAGGACCAAACATTGAGCCATCTGTCTAACAAAAAAAATTCGTCGAAAAATGCAAAAATCGCTGATCAAAACGTCGGAATTTGGGCCGATTTTAGGTGAAATTCACTTTGCTCCAAACCTTAGCCAAAACTATGTACCAAGGGGTTATTTGGGGTGCAGAGCAAGAATCAGGCGTCCGTTTTGGGAAATCTCTAACCGTTTTGGAGATATAGGGGTCTGAAAAAATGCGCACGTGCGCACCTGTTCAGAAAAGGGCCTGTTCGCCGACACGTTAAGAGATAGCTCAAAACTAACACCGGATTCGTGTTCAGCATGCTTGGTTTAGCCTAGGACCAAACATTGAGCCATCTGTCTAACAAAAAAAATTCGTCGAAAAATGCAAAAATCGCTGATCAAAACGTCGGAATTTGGGCCGATTTTAGGTGAAATTCCACTTTGCTCCAAACCTTAGTCAAAACTATGTACCAAGGGGTTATTTGGGGTGCAGAGCAAGAATCAGGCGTCCGTTTTGGGAAATCTCTAACCGTTTTGGAGATATAGGGGTCTGAAAAATGCGCACGTGCGCACCTGTTCAGAAAAGGGCCTGTACGCCGACACGTTAAGAGATAGCTCAAAACTAACACCGGATTCGTGTTCAGCATGCTTGGTTTAGCCTAGGACCAAACATTGAGCCATCTGTCTAACAAAAAAAAATTCGGCGAAAAATGCAAAAATCGCTGATCAAAACGTCGGAATTTGGGCCGATTTTAGGTGAAATTCACTTTGCTCCAAACCTTAGTCAAAACTATGTACCAAGGGGTTATTTGGGGTGCAGAGCAAGAATCAGGCGTCCGTTTTGGAAATCTCTAACCGTTTTGGAGATATAGGGGTCTGAAAAAATGCGCACGTGCGCACCTGTTCAGAAAAGGGCCTGTTCGCCGACACGTTAAGAGATAGCTCAAAACTAACACCGGATTCGTGTTCAGCATGCTTGGTTTAGCCTAGGACCAAACATTGAGCCATCTGTCTAACAAAAAAAAATTCGGCGAAAAATGCAAAAATCGCTGATCAAAACGTCGGAATTTGGGCCGATTTTAGGTGAAATTCACTTTGCTCCAAACCTTAGTCAAAACTATGTACCAAGGGGTTATTTGGGGTGCAGAGCAAGAATCAGGCGTCCGTTTTTGGAAATCTCTAACCGTTTTGGAGATATAGGGGTCTGAAAAAATGCGCACGTGCGCACCTGTTCAGAAAAGGGCCTGTTACGCCGACACGTTAAGAGATAGCTCAAAACTAACACCGGATTCGTGTTCAGCATGCTTGGTTTAGCCTAGGACCAAACATTGAGCCATCTGTCTAACAAAAAAAATTCGGCGAAAAATGCAAAAATCGCTGATCAAAACGTCGGAATTTGGGCCGATTTTAGGTGAAATTCACTTTGCTCCAAACCTTAGTCAAAACTATGTACCAAGGGGTTATTTGGGGTGCAGAGCAAGAATCAGGCGTCCGTTTTGGGAAATCTCTAACCGTTTTGGAGATATAGGGGTCTGAAAAAATGCGCACGTGCGCACCTGTTCAGAAAAGGGCCTGTTCGCCGACACGTTAAGAGATAGCTCAAAACTAACACCGGATTCGTGTTCAGCATGCTTGGTTTAGCCTAGGACCAAACATTGAGCCATCTGTCTAACAAAAAAAAATTCGGCGAAAAATGCAAAAATCGCTGATCAAACGTCGGAATTTGGGCCGATTTTAGGTGAAATTCACTTTGCTCCAAATCTTAGTCCAAAACTATGTACCAAGGGGTTATTTGGGGTGCAGAGCAAGAATCAGGCGTCCGTTTTGGAAATCTCTAACCGTTTTGGAGATAATAGGGTTCGAAAAAATGCGCACGTGCGCACCTGTTCAGAAAAGGGCCTGTACGCCGACCCGTTAAGAGATAGCTCAAAACTAACACCGGATTCGTGTTCAGCATGCTTGGTTTAGCCTAGGACCAAAAATTGAGCCATCTGTCTAATAAAAAAGATTTCGGCGAAAAATGCAAAAATCGCTGATCAAAACGTCGGAATTTGGGCCGATTTTAGGTGAAATTCACTTTGCTCCAAACCTTAGTCAAAACTATGTACCAAGTGGTTATTTGGGGTGCAGAGCAAGAATCAGGCGTCCGTTTTGGGAAATCTCTAACCGTTTTGGAGATATAGGGGTCTGAAAAAATGCGCACGTGCGCACCTGTTCAGAAAAGGGCCTGTTCGCCGACACGTTAAGAGATAGCTCAAAACTAACACCGGATTCGTGTTCAGCATGCTTGGTTTAGCCTAGGACCAAACATTGAGCCATCTGTCTAACAAAAAAAATTCGGCGAAAAATGCAAAAATCGCTGATCAAAACGTCGGAATTTGGGCCGATTTTAGGTGAAATTCACTTTGCTCCAAACCTTAGCCAAAACTATGTACCAAGGGGTTATTTGGGGTGCAGAGCAAGAATCAGGCGTCCGTTTTGGGAAATCTCTAACCGTTTTGGAGATATAGGGGTCTGAAAAAATGCGCACGTGCGCACCTGTTCAGAAAAGGGCCTGTTACGCCGACACGTTAAGAGATAGCTCAAAACTAACACCGGATTCGTGTTCAGCATGCTTGGTTTAGCCTAGGACCAAACATTGAGCCATCTGTCTAACAAAAACAAATTCGGCGAAAAACGCAAAAATCGCTGATCAAAACGTCGGAATTTGGGCCGATTTTAGGTGAAATTCACTTTGCTCCAAACCTTAGTCAAAACTGTGTACCAAGGGGTTATTTGGGGTGCAGAGCAAGAATCAGGCGTCCGTTTTTGGAAATCTCTAACCGTTTTGGAGATATAGGGTCTGAAAAAATGCGCATCTGCGCACCTGTTCAGAAAAGGGCCTGTTCGCCGACACGGTAAGAGATAGCTCAAAACTAACACCGGATGCGTGTTCAGCATGCTTGGTTTAGCCTAGGACCAAACATTGAGCCATCTGTCTAACAAAAAAAAAATCGGCGAAAAATGGAAAAATCGCTGATCAAAACGTCGGAATTTGGGCCGATTTTATGTGAAATTCACTTTGCTCCAAATCTTAGTCAAAACTATGTACCAAGGGGTTATTTGGGGTGCAGAGCAAGAATCAGGCGTCCGTTTTTGGAAATCTCTTACCGTTTTGGAGATAAATGTTTCGAAAAAATGCGCACGTGCTCTCCTGTTCAGAAAAGGGCCTGTACGCCGACCCCTTAAGAGATAGCTCAAAATTAACACAGGATTCGTGTTCAGCATGCTTGGTTTAGCCTAGGACTCAAAATAGAGCCATCTGTCTAACAAAAAGATTTTAGGCGAAAAATGCAAAAATCGCTGATCAAAACGTCGGAATTTGGGCCGATTTTAGGTGAAATTCACTTTGCTCCAAACCTTAGTCAAAACTATGTACCAAGTGGTTATGTGGGGTGCAGAGCAAGAATCAGGCGTCCGTTATGGGAAATCTCGAACCGTTTTGGAGATATAGGGGTCTGAAAAAATGCGCACGTGCGCACCTGTTCAGAAAAGGGCCTGTTCGCCGACACGTTAAGAGATAGCTCAAAACTAACACCGGATTCGTGTTCAGCATGCTTGGTTTAGCCTAGGACCAAACATTGAGCCATCTGTCTAACAAAAAAATTCGGCGAAAAATGCAAAAATCGCTGATCAAAACGTCGGAATTTGGGCCGATTTTAGGTGAAATTCACTTTGCTCCAAACCTTAGCCAAAACTATGTAGCAAGTGGTTATTTGGAGTGCAGAGCACGAATCAGGCGTTCGTTTTTGGAAATCTCTAACCGTTTTGGAGATATAGGGGTCTGAAAAAATGCGCACGTGCGCACCTGTTCAGAAAAGGGCCTGTTCGCCGACACGTTAAGAGATAGCTCAAAACTAACACCGGATTCGTGTTCAGCATGCTTGGTTTAGCCTAGGACCAAACATTGAGCCATCTGTCTAACAAAAAAAAATTCGGCGACAATTGCAAAAATCGCTGATCAAAACGTCGGAATTTGGGCCGATTTTAGGTGAAATTAACTTTGCTACAAACCTTAGTCAAAACTATGTACCAAGGGGTTATCTGGGGTGCAGAGCAGGAATCAGGCGTCCGTTTTGGGAAATCTCTAACCGTTTTTGAGATATAGGGGTCTGAAAAAATGCGCATGTGCGCACCTGTTCAGAAAAGGGCCTGTTCGCCGACACGTTAAGAGATAACTCAAAACAAACACCGGATTCGTGTTCAGCATGCTTCGTTTAGCCTAGGACCAAACATTGAGCCATCTGTCTAACAAAAAAAATTCGTCGAAAAATGCAAAAATCGCTGATCAAAACGTCGGAATTTGGGCCGATTTTAGATGAAATTCACTTTGCTCCAAACCTTAGTCAAAACTATGTACCAATGGGTTATTTGGCGTGCAGAGCAAGAATCATGCGTCCGTTTTGGGAAATCTCTAACCGTTTTGGAGATATAGGGGTCTGAAAAAATGCGCACGTGAGCACCTGTTCAGTAAAGGGCCTGTTCGCCGACATGTTAAGAGTTAGCTCAAAACTAACACCGGATTCGTGTTCAGCATGCTTGGTTTAGCCTAGGACCAAACATTGAGCCGTCTGTCTAACAAAAAAAAATTCGGCGAAAAATGCAAAAATCGCTGATCAAACCGTCGGAATTTGGGCCGATTTTAGGTGAAATTCACTTTGCTCCAAACCTTAGTGAAAACTATGTACCAAGGGGTTATTTGGGGTGCAGAGCAAGAATCAGGCGTAAGTTTTTGGAAATCTCTAACCATTTTGGAGATATAGGGGTCTGAAAAAATGCGCACGTGCGCACCTGTTCAGGAAAGGGCCTGTTCGCCGACACGTAAAGAGATAGCTCAAAACTAACACCGGATTCGTGTTCAGCATGCTTGGTTTAGCCTAGGACCAAACATTGAGCCATCTGCCTAACAAAAAGATTTTAGGCGAAAAATGCAAAAATCGCTGATCATAACGTCGGAATTTGGGCCGATTTTAGGTAAAATTCACTTTGCTCCAAATCTTAGTCAAAACTATGTACCAAGGGGTTATTTGGGGTGCAGAGCAAGAATCAGGCGTCCGTTTTTGGAAATCTCTAACCGTTTTGGAGATATAGGGTCTGAAAAAATGCGCATGTGCGCACCTGTTCAGAAAAGGGCCTGTTCGCCGACACGTTAAGAGATAGCTCAAAACTAACACCGGATTCGTGTTCAGCATGCTTGGTTTAGCCTAGGACCAAACATTGAGCCATCTGTCTAACAAAAAAAAAATTCGGCGAAAAATGGAAAAATCGCTGATCAAAACGTCGGAATTTGGGCCGATTTTATGTGAAATTCACTTTGCTCCAAATCTTAGTCAAAACTATGTACCAAGGGGTTATTTGGGGTGCAGAGCAAGAATCAGGCGTCCGTTTTTGGAAATCTCTTACCGTTTTGGAGATAAATGTTTCGAAAAAATGCGCACGTGCTCTCCTGTTCAGAAAAGGGCCTGTACGCCGACCCCTTAAGAGATAGCTCAAAATTAACACAGGATTCGTGTTCAGCATGCTTGGTTTAGCCTAGGACTCAAAATAGAGCCATCTGTCTAACAAAAAGATTTTAGGCGAAAAATGCACAAATCGCAGATCAAAACGTCGAAATTCGGTCCGATTTTAGGTGAAATCCACTTTGCTCCAAAGCTTAGTCTAAATTATGTACCAATGGGTTATTTGGGGTGCAGAGCAAGAATCCGGCGTCCGTTTCGGGAAATCTCTAACCGTTTTGGAGATATAGGGGTCGGAAAAAATGCGCACGTGCGCACCTGTTCAGAAAAGGTTATGTACGCCGACACGTTAACAGATAGCTCAAAACTAATACACAAGCTGGAACACTTGTGACACTTTGAACCACAGCATACTTTTGAGCAGACGAGTTTCAGTTAAAAGGCGTTTTGCCCATTCCCAGTGTTTTCAGCAGGACGAAATAATTACAAGTTACGTGTGTTCAAATTAAAATAGCATTTTCATTCCAAAACAACGTTTGCGTCGGCATTTTTTCATAGAAGTTCGAAATATCAGATATAAGATCACACTCACAACTCTGTAAGCGCTGGTTCGAATCCCGCAGACGCAAGGTCAAAAATCAACAGTGTAGAAAACTAATAAAATTCTTTTTTGCACATTATTCCTATATTATGGATGATATTGCATTATATTTTCGAAGAGAAAAATTAAGGATTGGTATTCATTTTTTTTCCTAAACTTAATTATTTTCGCTTTTGCATTTTCGGTCATGGCGGACGTCGTCAATTTCGGTTATATTATTTGCCTGCTAGAAACATGTTTCTTGCAAAATGTTGCCAGATTTTTGGTCTAAAATTTAGTTTACAAAAACATGATTTTATCTGAAGATGTCAATTATTCCCCTCCTCATCTACTCACCCCCTTGCGTAGGCCATGCACAGTGTATTATTTTAAAAATGGTTCTATTTTAGTAAAATGTGCGTTAGAAAAACAAGCTGGGACACTTATGACACTTTGAACCACAGCATACTTTTGAGCAGACGAGTTTCAGTTTAAAGGCGTTTTGCCCATTCCCAGTGTTTTCAGCAGGACGAAATAATTACAAGTTACGTGTCTTCAAATTAAAATAGCATTTTCATTCCAAAATAACGTTTGCGTCGGCATTTTTCTCAGAAGTTCGAAATATCAGATATAAGATTGACCTTTTATCCTTAGACCTTCGGCGGATTCGGTGGTCGAGGGGGTTAAGGCGCTGCGCTGTGAAAACACTCACAACTCTGTCAGCGCTGGTTCGAATCCCGCAGACGCCAGGCCAAAAATCAACACTGTAGAAAACTAGTAAAATTCTTTTTGCACATTATTCCTATATTATGGATGCTATTGCATTATATTTTCGAAGAGAAAAATCAAGGATTGGTATTATTTGGATTTTTTCTAAACTTAATTATTTTCGCTTTTGCATTTTCGGTCATGGCGGACGTGGTCAATTTCGGTTATATTATTTGTCTGCTAGAAACAGAGTTTTGGTCTTAAATTTAGTTTACAAAAACATGATTTCATCTGAAGATGTCAATTATTCCCCTCCCCAACTACTCACCCCGTTGCATTTGCACAGGGCATTGTTTTGAAAAGGTTCCATTTTAGTTAAATGTGCGTTAGAAACACAAGCTGGGACACATACATGTATGACACTTTGAACCACGGCATCAGATGTTTCTTCGAAAGTTAATTATTTTCATTGGAATCCGGCGCACGTTTTGGACATCAAGGGCGCTCAAAAATGCGCACTTGAGCACCTCCTCAATAAAGAGGGGTTACGCCGATTTGCTAAGAGATATCCCAAAACTAACACTAGTTTCGTGTCAGCATGGCTGCTTTAGCCTAGGAACAAAATTTGAGCCATCTTTCTAAAAGAACTTTTTTCGTAAAAAAAAAATGCCAAAACCGCTGCTCCAAACATTAGCCAAAACTATGTTCCATGGGTCTATTCGGTTGTCCGTTTTGGAAAATATCTAATCGTTTTGTGGATCAAGGGGGCGCATAAACGCACACGTGAGCACCTCTTCAAGAAAGCGTCGTGTACGCCGACACGCTGTGAGATAGCCCAAAACTAACATCGGATTCGTGTTCCGCATGCCTGGTTTAGCATATGAACAAAATCTGAGCCATCTTTCTGAAAAAAAAATGTTTTGTCAAAAAATGCCAAAGTCCCTGAACAAAACGTCGGATTTTAGGCCGAATTTTGATGAAATCTACTTTGCTCCAAACCTTAGCCAAACTATGTCCCAGGGCTTATTCGGATGTGCAGAGCAAGAATCCGGCGTCCGTTTTAGAAAATCTCTTACCAAAAAACGCGCATGTTCTTCAGAAACTGTCAAACAATCGTGGTCACGTAAGCTAAAAGCGAGAATTGGCTACAAAGCAATTTTCTAATGCTGTCATAATATTTTAATAAACTCACGAAATGATTATTTTACATGTTATGTATTATTAACTCTACTAAATACAAATAAACAAAGAAATGTAGGCCTGTATGTATGTATACGATTTTATATTTATACACGAACCATTTTTCAACACAGAAGCCACTCTCTACCATCGGCTCATACATTCACTTTTGTTATTGTCTCACTTAATGTCGGGACTACTTTCGATTCACGTGACTGCCTCGTGGATCACGTCCATGTTTATTTACAAATGCGCATTAATATCACCATGTTATTCTTCCAAAAATAGTGCGCTTGAATTAATTAAATATCTTTAATTATTTACTTCAATATATGTCTTTTTTTAGTAGATGTTTATTCATTTTATGTAGAAGTATTTTTTTAATTTGAAAATATCCTTAAAATAACACTTTAAAATTTCCGCCAAAAATCTTGACGTGAGCCCATTGCAGAGGTGTCTGAGAGAGGAACGAACGACAACTCTGCATGGGAGATTGTACAGAAGCACAAATCCCCGAAATCGGCTAGCTTATGAAGCGTTATAGTGTAGAGGTGACCAAACTCGAGTGACGTCACCGTCTATATATAGAATTGTGTTAGGAAAGATCATCATAGAGGCCATAACCTTTCTACTAAAAAGTTCCTAAATGTCTCCTTTATTTAATTTGACAACAAAACTTTGTGTATGAATAATAATTACATGTACTTTCAAAACAACATTTAAAGACACCATTCACCTTATATTATGGAATCAGACCATGGCCAATTCGCATCTAACCGACTGAAACTGTTGTGTGGCCACCAAAAACGCGCCGATCTCCATGATGTATATCTACAACATATAGGTCATGTTTATGTTTTCGGTCGCGTCCCTGGAGGTACTTTAAATATTATACAACATAAATTGATAAGAGTCCTGTCTGAAATGGCCTATCTTTACAAGTTTATCGTGATAAGCGTACAACTAATAGACCTGCCCGAGAACCTACCCTTGCTTGTTTTTCAAAAAGCCATCTATACTCTATATAATATACATGTCTGACCCCATACTCTTGCGGGCTTTCCATGAGAACCTACTATATGACATAAAATGGACATGTCTGAGGACCTACCCTCTTTAATTTTCCTTAATAGTAATTGATATATATCTGACCACCTTCCTCGCTGGCTTTCTATGAATATCATCTGTATAATATACAATCAGGGATGTGTGTTTTGTCCAGTTTTGAAGATTGATGTTCTGTCGTGTTCTCTAAGGCAAATTTGACTTGAAGACCCGAAAAATTTCCTATTCTGGAGGTCGGTCATTTTTACAAAAATGGTGAAAAAAATGACGACGGACACGCCTGAGGACCTACCGTCAATGGTTCTTCTTTAAAAGCCCTCTATATAAATACAGACGTGTGACTTACTATCCTCGATGGATCTCCATAATATACCTCGAAATGTAATATATTAAAGACATGTCCGGTATGACCTACCCTCATATATAATATAAAATATAGTCAAGTATAATAAAAATAATAATAATAATAATAATAATAATAAGATATATTAAAAATCGTCATGTCTGACCACCTACCATTGCTGTATTTTTCAATAACAGCCTTGTATAAAATATATTTTAGGCTACCACGAGCCCCTAACCACACTGATTGTCTATTGTATAACTTTATATAATGTATAACTGACAGATCATACCTATCCTCGTTGGTTTTCATAGCCGTCCATATATACTGTATAGGGGCCAATTCTAACCAACGACCTTCACTGGTTGCAATAATAGCATTCAGTTTTTAATATATATTAGACACATCTTCTATATAAAATGGTCATTATGGCCCTCTATATAATATAGTTAATATAACAAATATATTTTACCTCTATATAATATAGTTAATATAACAAATATATCTGACCTCTATATAAGATAAACTGAATGGAAAAAGTTTAGTCACTATTTTCGCTTGCTTCCAATATCTTCAATACGGCAAATATCGTGTTCAAAGTTATAACACGAATTGTTTTACGCTTGCTGAACATGTACATATCGACACTGTCATAAAACAGCTCGTGCAAGGCCGAATTTGTAAAATCTGAAAATGCACGTGCCCAGGTAAACCAACAAGGTTATCTAAGGTTATTTAGATATAAGAAGAGAATTGTGTACATTGAAAATAGCCGGAGTAAAGTTTTTTTTAGCTAGCATGGGTAAACGTGCCAGTCTATACGTAAATGATAGAAACGTTGCTTTGGGAATGATTGCTGCGGGTGCACGTGTTATTGACGCCGCACAACATTTTAAGTACCATAAACGGACAATTTATTGTCTCCAAGAACGTTTCCTACAAACGGGAAGCGTTAAAGGCATATCCCGTTCTGGAAGAACATTAAAAACGACGCCATGCACGCGTCGGTATATAGTGACGTCATCAAGACGTAATCGATTCATGGCCGCTAAAAACCTTGCTCAGCGACTAAGACAAACCACGGGGACAAGGATATTACATTCTACTGCGCGAAACCACCCGAGAGCCGCTAGGTTGATTGTTTGACCTCTCTATAAAGGTGTTCAATTGACACTACGTCACCGCGCCGCACGTGAGAACTGGGCACGTCAGCATAGCCGTTGAACACGGCAACGATGGAATAGGGTGGTTTTCACTGATGAATCCAGGTTTAGCCTTCGAGAGGCTGATGGCAGGGTTCGACTTTCGCGACGTCGGGGAGAGAGGATGGGTCCCGCCAACGTCATCGATACATATGACCGTTAATGTGGCGGAAGTGTTATGATTTGGGGTGGAATTTGCAATACTGGGAAGACAGAAATAAAAACTGTGCGTGGGACTTTAAATGCCGCTCGTTATTGTGACGAAAATCATCGATCCCGTCAAAGTTCATATAAGGGGCATAGATAAGCATGATATGATGTGTACGCATGTCTGCTATCGGAATCCGGGGGTATGCTCCCAACTCCCATCGCCCACCCCCTCCAAATAAAATGTGTTTATAGGGAGTACATAGCGATTTCTGGTGAGTTTTTGTTTTCAAGATATTACTAGAATTTATGTAAAGTGTTTCGTTACAGACGTGTAAATATTAAAACATGAATATATTTCATTATGACATACTTCCTCCAGTAGAGAGGCTGTTCAAACACAAGCGCCAAATGTCTGGTTATAGCCATGTATGTAAAATTTGAGCCAAGCTATTAATAATTTTTATCACCGTGTCTTCAAGCAAAAAATGTCATGATATGGAAAATACGAATTTTGCATTTAGGCCATTTTGAGAAATTGCAATAGACAAATTGTTTAAGTGGAATAAGTCAAACTGATATAAAGCAGTAGGAAAAACAAGGATAACTGTGTCAAGAATGGTCTCTCGAATTTATGTCCCAGAGTCCCGTGTATAAACCATTTATCTCATTGTGTCTGGCGTAGCGTCTAGTACTTCAGCCTAATAACAAAGATATATTATTTGTGTGTCAATTAAATGTCGAAACCATTTTATATCTAACAAACCGTGACAAGTAAAGTGGTAAACGACACACACAAAGTTGCAATTCTGTACAAATCCCTGCAGCAAATACTAGATCTACCAGATAATTATCTGATAGCTTTTGTTTTAAATAAACTAGTGCAAAACGTGTGCCATACCAAACAAGCTGTGATACCGAAAAGTCACTTAATCGATTTAACAGTTTTACACATATATCATGGTAAAAATAAAGATACTAGTTGATCGCAATAAATACATAAACACACATTACCCCCGCTAGGGTAACATTTTGTTGCAGATTTTAAAATCTTTCTATGTTTTCATACTATTGAGACAATCTGTACGCAGCTACTTACAGAATTATCTACATTATATATATATATATATATATATATATATTTCTACAATTGTTTAATTTACAAGTTATCTATTGCACATAAATTAACATTTTACCACATGTAACAATTTTTAACGTTTGACATTGAACTATCAAGTCCTACCTCTGCATGCCAAACTAGACAACTGGCATAATTTAATAAAGGAGGTCACTTTATATAATAAATTAAAAATTATTCAATTTCAAAATACATACAAGACTTATATGAAGTATATGGAAAATCAAATAATTTATTTTACAAAAAAATACACAAAAATTTAAATTTAACCTAAAGACCTGGATATATAAATGCTGTGCAGTAGTGATATCGTGTCTATGAGTCATTGTGGATGCAATGTAGGTGAGGTATTGTCAAAGGACTGACTTGAGGGTGTACAAAGATACGATTTATTCTATGAACTAAATTGTCACTATGAAACAAGCTCATCGGATATCACATCAGAACTATAATTTGGACGTATGTTTACACTCTTTAATACTATCTATACATACAGAGGTTCAGGTGCACTGAAACTTTATTGGGGTTGGGAGGAATAAAGGCGTTGCTGCTAAGAGGTTGTTGCTGCTAAGAGGTTGTTGCTACTAAGAGGTTGTTGCTGCTAAGAGGTTGTTGCTGCTAAGAGGTTGTTGCTGCTAAGAGGTTGTTGCTGCTAAGGGGTTGTTGCTGCTAAGAGGTTGTTGCTGCTAAGAGGTTGTTGCTGTTCAGAGGTGCCTTACGGAGCAGTTACTGTACGTATCTTGTTATAGTGTCCTCCAGTTAGGTGTTGTCTCCGGATTTATTAAAGTTTCATCTAGTTTTTCACACTGTAACTCACATACATAAAATAAATATTATTACAGTTTACTTACCCGAAAAGAATTGTCTGATCACATTATATTCCTTATACTTTACACATAGGATCCTGCTGCAGGTGAAAACTTTATCCTGTAATAGCGAAATATGCATGACCATCCCGTGCATCCACGTGCTGTAAACCAGACGCTCTTGGCCACTGTGATTCAAACTAATCGCATCTGACCTACTTTGTAATTACACCCCTCGTTAGGTGTAAATGGCATCTACCACGAATACACGTGTAATATAAACATGATGGAAATGGGCAACTCATAGTCGTATATATGTTTTCATATTTCCTGGTGTACCCAGTTTTAATTACAATTTGACTTTTTCTTTTTAAATGTAGATACCTTGTGTATTTTTACTTTCATAGGCAAGGACCCAGTATACCAGCAGTATCTACAATATGACCTGGCCAGTTCGACAGTACATGGGTCCTAGCTGCTTTTCTTTCTTAATATCTTTAGACTAATTCTCGATTAGATTCCTTGCCCGCTTTCGGTTTTGCACTCCGGTAAGGAAAAAAAGTTGGAAAAAGTTTTTACATTGCCCTGGAGGATATTTTAGAAACTTTGTTTACATTCCCGGTAGAGGAATTTGAGAACGATTTATTCGCATCTGAGGAAGGGGCATTTGAAAAACGTTTCTTTTTCATCCCATGCAAGAAAGGAGAAAAATAAAACATTCCCTGAATGAGATTTTGGAAACTATGTTTTCATTCCCGGAAGGGGATTTCGGAAACGTTTTATTAACATTCCGGGACGGGGAATTTGAAAATGTTTTTCTACATTACCGAGAGAGGAATATGAGAACGTTTTATTCACATTTGAGGAAGGGGAATTTGAAAAAAAAAATTTACATGAAAGAATGGAGAAAAATAATTTATAAAAATACATTATCGGGAGGGGAATTTGGAAAACTTTTTTTTACCTTTCTTTCGAGGATATTTAGGAAACTTTTTGTTTACATTCCGGGACGGGGAATTTGAAAATATATTTTTTACATCGACGGGAGGGGAAATTGAGAACAATTTATTCAGATCTGAGGAAGGGGAATTTGAACAACCTTTTTTACATTCTATGTAAGAATGGAGAAATTAAAAAAAATCATTACCGGGAGCAGAATTTGGAAACTTTTTTTACATTCCAGGGGAGGAGATTTCGAAAACCTTTTGTTTACATTTCCGTGCAGGGAATTTGGAAACTTGTTTTTTCTTTCCCGAAAAGTGAATTTGGAAATTATCTTTGTTAACAATCCCAGAAGGGGTATATGGACACTTTTTTTACATTCCCGAAGGGTAATTTGGAAACGTTTTAGCCCCTCACCATTCCCTTAATTAACATTATAGAAGTATTTACGGTCATTAATCCTAATGCACAGTACAGATCTTTCTAAATGCCATTGAATTTCAGTCCGAGTTGCTATAGAGAGGACAAAAAAGGAAAGACATACTGAAATGGGACTGATATGGACATTAAAAATGGTATCCGACCATTTGGACCAAATATTTTTACCAAATAACCAAATAAGTCATTGTTACCCGCAAAGGTCATGCAAAATACTGTTCATTGATGACCAGTGAAGCATTACACTCCAATCGTCGTCACAATCAGGTATTTCCTGTCTGAGCCACGCTGCAGAAATAGCTTTTTTTTTTTAAAACAAGAAAACCACGTGACAGCTTACTTTTGAACTCACGTTTTATCGCCATCCTGGTAGTCCTCTCTGACGTCGATATCTATTTTAAGCAGAGTTCACTGTCGTGCTGATTTAAAGATTTGGATATAAGTTACATTTAAAGTAATTCTTTCGCATTGTGTAATGTCTGACAATATATGTAGCGTTCAAAATCGACACTTAAGTATGCTTTTATGAAGAAATACTGCATAAATTCCCATTGAACAGGGGTAAGGAGCAAAGAGTAAGATTGGAATGGAATTTGCCGGCATTTTTGCCGATACTGTGTAGCGACATTTCTGTCATTATAGCACAGGGGCACTTATGAGGTAGCCCAGGGACTGAACCCGGCCGGTCCATTATAGTGACACCGACGAGTCGGGTGTAATGCTGTCCCCTTAGCCACGAGCATTAGGAGGGAAGCCACTACTACCAACTTTAAAGTCTTTGGGTTTGGTCCGACCGAAAGGAGTAAGATTTTATTACTTGTATTAATATAGACAAACTGTTAGATACCACCTTTACAATACGGGGTAGCGGATTAATGAATAACAAAACAGAAGCAGGTTTCTTATGTAATTTTAATACTATATGTATCAAAATGCAGCGTTAATAATAAAGTAAATATCTTACAAAATTTTACCCAAAGTTTCTATTCTTAACAAGGCAATGACTTTATCCAAAACAGTTAAAGCAAATCATTCGGCATCTAACAAATCTACTACACAAAGCATCTAACACCAAACATATACAACTTAATAAATAATAAACAAATAATTAACAATCACAAAACATAAACACTATTAACACTCTATAACATTTTCCATAATATAAGCAATAAATAAAAACTGAAATAATATTCAGAAATCATATTTTGTCTAAAAACGTTCTCACTCAAATAACAGTTTTTTCAAATATGTAGAGACAGATATTGTTTATGTTTAACTCAATATGTAGAGACAAATATTGTTTATGTTTAACTCAATATGTAGAGACAGATATTGTTTATGTTTAACTCAATATGTAGAGACAGATATTGTTTATGTTTAACTCAATATGTAGAGACAGATATTGTTTATGTTTAACTCAATATGTAGAGACAGATATTGCTTATGTTTAACTCAATATGTAGAGACAGATATTGTTTGTGTTTAACTCAATATGTAGAGACAGATATTGTTTATGTTTAACTCAATATGTAGAGACAGATATTGTTTGTGTTAACTCAATATGTAGAGACAGATATGTTTATGTTTAACTCAATATGTAGAGACAGATATTGTTTCTGTTTAACTCAAACTGTAGAGACAGATATTGTTAATGTTTAACTCAATATGTTAGAGAAAGATATTGTTGTGTTTAACTCAATATGTAGAGACAGATATTGTTTATGTTTAACTCAATATGTAGAGACAGATATTGTTTATGTTTAACTCAATATGTAGAGACAGATATTGTTTGTGTTTAACTCAATATGTAGAGACAGATATGGTTTATGTTTAACTCAATATGTAGAGACAGATATTGTTTATGTTTAACTCAAAATGTAGAGACAGATATTGTTTGTGTTTAACTCAAAATGTAGAGACAGATATTGTTTATGTTTAACTCAATATGTAGAGACAGATATTGTTTGTGTTTAACTCAATATGTAGAGACAGATATTGTTTGTGTTTAACACTTGAAAAAGGCAATGTGCTGAAAATATGTGTGAAAGAGTTTTCAGAAAAATATATAATTAATACAGTTCCCTCTCGAACATTTTACAACATTGTATTCAGAAATCAGTCATCATAATTACACAAGAGAAACAAGAAAGCCTGGCAATGAAGTAATATATAGTTTACAGTCTTAAGTAGTCACAAATTTTAAATCCAGTTTATTAATGTGACACAGTGGAAATTAACATTTAGGCTGGTTTATTATTGATATGTTCATGAAACAAATTCTATTTTTAGTATTTTTATGTAAGGTCTATTTCCATTTACTTTTGCATATCAATTTATTTAGTAGTGTATATTTATTATTTGTGCATATCTAACACATTTAGTTACACATATACTCACAAGAAAACACACAGTTTACAATAAAACATACTCTTACAAGAAAATACACTTTTAATACTGTAGTCATTCTTAATACTTGTTTCAATTTTAAAAAAGAACTTGTAGATTATAAATGAATGTAGAGATGAGATAAGTGTCTAAAAAATAAGTGTAAATATTCTAAAAAAATATAAATAGAAACAAAAGTATATTTATAAACATGTACATTGTGTATCATCATCAACAACAATGCCCAAGCAGTTTTCAACTACCTGAGAAAAAATATCACAGACTTGTTTTGTAACAAACATGATGTTGATTTGAAATGTTGTTATTAAATTGACTGCATATATAGGTAATTGCTTTTCACTGGAAGCTGCAAACCTAACAATTAAAGACAAATCCTATCTCTTTCTACAAAAAGAAGTTCTTTATATTGCCAATAATTTAAAGTGAAATGAGAGGCAGAGTAACAATGTAAAAAACATCAAATGTTCAAACTGATAAAAGTTGATGCAAATGTAATAATACATTGCAAGACTAAATGAATTGCAAAATTACAAATGTACTCCTAACCTTAAAATACAGTATCGAGCTGTCTGTAATTCAACAGCAAATGTCAAGGTGACCTACTATCTCATTGCAATTAACGTGGGTTATCAGTTTTAGCTCAAAATTCTTAATCTTCCGCTATTGTTCACTTCATTGAAAGTATAATTTGAGTTATGGGGGTGGAACATCTAACAAAAACATGTATAGCAAACTCAAAATTGTCATTGTCGCAAAGAAGAAACCAGTGCTTTTAGTGCATTCATTTATTTTTCTGCTTATGACAAAAATACAATGTAGGAACTTATATAATTATTATTAATTCAAATTTTATAAAGTTTCTTTTAGCAATATTTTTTTCTTAATTAACATACACCTACCAATAATTTACAAATTGACTACAAGGAACATCGCCAAATGCCTCTTTGAAAGACGTAACTTATGCACTGACTCATTATCATTTGGTTCTCAACTTATATCCACGCATTAATCTGGCACAAAAAATAAGCAATATAACAATTTACCAGGTTTAATGGCAGACATTTCAAAGTACATGTATTAAACTTTGAAGTTTTAATGACCACAAAAATATTATTTTGTAAGAAAAAACATCATACATGTAGACAGTGGAGATTAATTAAAATTCACATGGAAATAACATTTCCACATTGCAGATAAAAAGTAAAGCTAAGCTACTATTTAAAATATGCACTTTGTATGCATTTATTTAAATTTACAAACAAAATACATTTACAAAAGAACTCACATATCAAAACACATGTACAGTTACAGTAAATCCTACATATGCCCAATAGGCCATACAATGTTACAGATGACACGTAACCTGCCAAAATAAAAGGGAACAATATTAAAAGTAATCGAGTTCATTGGTGAAATTGAAATTATCTCCCTTGTTAGTTAATATACAATGTATTCCAAACAGTAGGTAGGTCCTTTTAGTTGGAATTCTTGGACTTTATTGCCTGTTCTTTTGTAGATGCTGCAATTACAAACTGTGAAAGTTCTTACTTTTGCATAAATATAAGATTAAAATCCATTTAAATATAGATATATGTTATTTACAAAAGGAAATCAAACTGCTTGTTGGGATGGTTAAACTGTGTACCACAAGAATGGCGGAAAAAATCAACATACAGTCCAAAGAGCACTAAGATAAAAACTGAGTAAAACAAATGAAAGGACCTACCGGTACTTGCAGTTTGGGATTATTCAGGGGAGACTATTCATTAAGGTCTCTCATTTAACCTTACAAATGTCAATTTTTAAATTGTTATGTCAATAAATACATTTTGACTGGCATATGAGGTTGTAATTTAAAACTGACTTTTTGGCCACATTTAAAGGTAGGTAACACATAGAACTGAAGGATTCAGACTTCGGTTGCATTAAATAACTGCTTTTGTTTGTTTGTTTCGCTTGTTTTTGTTACATCACAGCAACACAATAATGGTCATTTTGGCGATGTCCAGCTATTTATTGGTAGAGGAAGACCACAGACTTATGTCAGGTTAGCCGGAAAACCTCCCCACATGAAATTTCTTGCCCTGACCAGGACTCAAACCCACACAGTGAGGGGCTGAGGAGTTTCATGTCAGCGACTCTAACAGTTCGGCCACAGGAGCCCCCTAATTTTCTGCATCCCCATCAGTGTGTTTATGCCCATCGTACATTCTCAGGTAAGATTTATGCTAGGTCTTTTGAAATTGTAACAATGAAAACAGTTGAAAAGAAATGTGACAGTCTTGTTCTCTCTTTGCCCAACATATTCTTTTGAACAAACTTTGGGCAAGTCACTTTTATTTCAAATAATCAGTATAAATACTAAAATTGAAAATGTTCAAAGCGCCTGTAGTTCAAGCAGCATTTATGTCACACTTTGTATTGCCCCAGGCAGACAATACCTGAATATTGCTTCTACACAGAAAGTGGGCACTTTATCAGAATTAATCACAGTTAAAAGAACTAGTCTCCATAATCAACTAAGTTTAAACTAAACTTTTATTAATATTAATAACCAATATTAATAATCAGTGGCAGGTAAAATAAAAAAACAAAAATAACCTCTTTGTTTACATAATGCTGGAAACTAATAAGCATATAAGTGCATTGTAAAAAATGTAGACAAAAACCTAAATCCACACATGGTGTGAAAACTAAACAACCATTCAACAACAGATATAATATAATGATAACACATATTTTTTATAACATTCATGTAAAACACAAGTATAAATAAAAGATGCTTGGAAAAATAAATGGCAAAGAACAAAATGAAAATCAGCAAAAAGTCTTTAATTAAATTAATTGCAGCTGGGTATTTTCTAAAGTGAAACAGTTTTACATGCATTCGGTATTCACCTTATTTCCTAAAAGCAGATGAAAGCGACTCGTTTTGCTTAAAGTTCTAAGCAATAAAAAATGCATAAATACTTCTTTTAAACAAAAAATCCCCTGTATAGAATGACATATATAAGACATAGATGTATTACTATCAAATTGAGACAATTATTTTACATGTATATCACCGTTATTTGTCACTGGTTTATCACATGCATGCTTATGTATTTGTCACTGGTTTATCACATGCATGCTTATGTATTTGTCACTGGTTTATCACATGCATGCTTATGTATTTGCCATTGGTTTATCACATGCATGCTTATGGTCATAATATTAACAAAAACACTCCCAAGAGCCACATTTAAATAAATAGTAAATTCAGAATGTATCTTATAAAGAAAAAATAACTTATATAATAAGGTATATAATATTTTCCCTTCAAGACAAATCTTACAACTATTAAAATACTGATTTCTTGTGTTAACATGGCTCTCAACAGTTTTTGTTCACCTGATTTATCATTGCTTGTAAACCATGATTTATGCTACCATATTTTCTTACACTTTCCATTGAGCTCGGCTTTGTATAAATAAATATAAAAATTCAAGTCCCGTTCTGACTTTAAAACATCCTTATTTCTTGGCACATTGGGCTGGCTTCACTTTCTTGTCAGGTTTCACACTAGCTCTTCTGTTTGTCTTCGTATCAGAGTCCTCACTGCTCACACTTCCCCTCTGTTTCCTCTTCTCTTCTCTCTCTTGTTCTTTCTTTCTCTCCTCCTGAATCCTTCTGTCTCTTCGAGACTGTATAACTAGGTCAGCACACGGCGCCAATGGAGCAATTTCTACAAATTCGTTTCCTGAAGCAATAACAAATACAGGTGAAAAATATGTCACGAATTGTTTAAACTTTACGTTCTTTATTTTTAAATAATACTTAATTCTAACCATGTTGTTAACAATTTATGCACAAGAACAATAGAACACCAATAAAGACAGCAATAAAGCAGCAACAGTGTAGATCCAGACTGGCATGATTCAAGGCAGGGATGGATCCAGTGAGGGGGCGGGGATGTGGGGGAGAGTACCAACCAGGTAAAAGAGTAGAGTTGTGAAAACACATGTAAGCTTAAAAAATACTAAGCTTTTAAAGTAAATTTTATCTACTTACTGCCTAGGTTGAAGTTACAGTCACTTACTGTGTATATATATCTAGTTTTTAATGTGATACAGTTAAATGGATCTTGATTCATACCCCCCCCCCCCCCACCAACATTTTCTGGATCTGCCCTTGATTCAAGGTGGAGCTGACAGATCTTAATCTACACTTTATGCATAAATATAATTAACTTATGATTTATTTATTCATGATAAGAAAATTAAGGGACAATAAATTTACTCAGAAACAAAATAAATTAAGACTTTGCTATCAAGAATGAACAATTTACTGGTTTGATGTTTTTTATATTATTTCCTTACCAACAAGATAAAATAAGTTTTTATAAATAACAACATAAACCTGTTAAAATGTCAAAAAATCTCCATCTTAAACAAAAGAAAAAAAAAGCAAATTACATCAGGATATCGTCACCTAAGCTAAATAAAGGTAAAATAGATGATGGTAACAACTTTTCAATCAAAACTGTCATCACTTGCTGATGACCTAAAATTATTTTATTTATATAATAATTACACGGATACAAAACTGCTTAACTTAAAAAAAGTTTTTAACAAGAAAAAAAAAGAAGCAACATTGCTTTGACAAAAAATACAACATTACAAAATTACAATTAACTGGCTAAATAAAGACTTCAGTGAAATTTTATTTTTCTTCAAGAATAGATCAAGTTATAATATGTTTTAACATTCAAAAAACTTCTTTTAACTGAAACTTGTATTAATTCAGTTTTAACAGAAATAACTTTTACACAAATGTTTGATAAACGTTTTGTTTGGTTATTTGTAAGTTAAACCGATTAAATTAGAATTGTCTTCTACTATCACAACACATTCTTAAAGTTCTGTTTTTAGTTAGCTGTCATTAGTTACAGCAAACACCCTTCTACACAAACAGTAAAGCAGACTTAATTATTATTTTTAGGCTAAATGTTTTGTTCTACAACAATAACAACAACACTCTACAATTTTAACAAATGGTAAGCTATTTGATAATTATTCATTTCAATGCTATTCAGCAAACAAAAGGACACTTTAAATTTCTACAATTGGAAAATTCATTTACAAACTTACTCATTCAAATAATTTTACCAAAAATGTATAATGTATAATACCTGTTTATAGTTTTTTGGCATTTTTTCATATTAAAAACTCTCATACTCAAATGTTCAGCAAATTGCCTTTTTTTTAAAGTTAACAGTGTGAATGCTATGTGTTATGAAAGTTTTAATCTATGACGATCTATAAACGTGTCATACAAAAGAGTAAATGGCATAATAATACGTATCCTAACCTACAGTGTGAATGTTGTAACTAACCAGGCGCATTTCTGCCATTATGCCTTTTACGCACGTGCTTAACCTCTGTTCGAAAAATCGAAAATCTAATACCGGTAGTGCCAAAAACACTAAGAATGTCAATGCCTAAACCCGGTAAGGGATGATGTATTTTATTTCTGTAGTTTCTATGTTATAAAATCTTATCACCACACCAATCACACTGAAAAGGTTTAAAATGATTAACCTTATACACGACAGGATTTTAGTCATTCATATTTTGCATTAAATTCCTTGCATAACCGCATTTTACCCGTTATTCATTAGAAAAAAAACAATATATTCAAAAGTATTACTACAAAGGCAATTTCCCTTGTAATTGTGCGTAACTTTCAAAATGGCTCAGATATGCGCCTGTATCTAACTATCTATGGTGAAACAGTTGAGTAACTTCTATGCAGTAAGGTGTACAGAAGGTGCCAATTCTCCACAACTACCTGTAAATAAGAATTGATCAAGCTGTGCAATTTAACACACCTATCTGAGGTATGTCAGACAAAACAACAAGAAGAAAAACAACAACAACACAAGTCTCAAAGCTTAAATGTTGTTACATAGTAGCAGAAGATTCAATGTTAGTTGCAGAGACAAGAGATGTAATAAGAAGTTGTCTTAAGAAGTTGTCTACAAAGTCTTCATAAGTTAATTAGCTAGAATAGCATTCACCAATGTCGGTAAAATAAATTTTATTGTGATTGTTTGGGAAACAGGTTCTTTAAAATTATATTAATTTCTCTTGATTTCACACTTCCTGAGTAGATACACTACTAAGGTACTTAGTACCTGGAGCAATGTGCAGTAAATAGTCTTGCTTAAGAACTAACACTGCATGGTCAGTTTTGGGGTTTGAACCCAGGTCCTTTCAATGTATGTTGATCTGTTGCATTGACATCTCTACACTGTTATAAAAATATCGTTTAAAAGTGTTATATAAAAAATGTCATCCAAATTTTTTTTCTCTCCTGCAGACAAATAAATTATTGATACTTGAATAGATCCTTTGAAATGCTTTCTTTAGGTGCACTACATCATTGTGAAAAGTAAAGCATAACACCTCTATTGCCACTACAAGAAAGTATAACCTATCCATGCCATGCTGTGCAGTTAGTTATTTTCAAATGAATGGGACAACACTACATGATCATCTAGTTTAGTTTAAACCTCTTTATTTATAGTCGATTGGGAAACAAGTTCTTTTAACTTATATTAATCCCTCTCGACTGTCCACTTCCTGAGTAGAACCAGTATTCAGGTACTGAATACCTGGAGCAATGTGCAGTAAATAGTCTTGCTCAAGGACGAACATCACGTGGTCAGTTTCGGGGTTCGAACCCGGGACCCTCCGATTCAGAGTCCAACGTCTTAACCACCAAACCACAAACGCTCACAATGATCATCTAGGCAATCAGCCCTGACATTGCGCTGAAATTCCCATCTTGCTTATTTAAACATTGGAAAAAAACACACACTCAAAGTGATATTTTATGATTCATACTGTCTTACAATTAAGGTAATGTTGTAAACCACTATTACTTAAAACTTTACTTAAAGTATAAATTTATGCAGGAATAATGCACAGATTCCCAAAGAACATGGTAAAGATGCTGATACCCTGTTTTAGATGTAAGCCAACTGCTGGATACTGCCTTATTGTTAATTCTAAGTAGATAATTTAGTACTGTTAATAACATGTAGAGATACACTGAGAGTGAACACATGCTGTTACCAACACAGAGACAGTCAATACCTGTTCGGGGAAGGGTTTCTACAATAAACACAACATCCATATTGATGCTAAACATTATCGGTACATTACCATACTAATCATACTCAACTTGTAATATATATCTTTAATACATGTCACTAAAAAATTACAATGTATGTACATACAATGTCATGGTTAGAGATAATTCCAATAAATGTTTTTTGGAAACATGGCGCTTATTTGATGACATTTTAGAACATATATTAGTAGAAAGGCCATAAGTCCATATATTTTTGGTGGAAGAAAACCCCATTAAAATGTCTAGATAGAACCACTGGCACACGGCAGATCTGCAGGAAAATCTCCCTACATGAAGACCCAATTAGAACTTTGAGAAGTTTATTCCAATCTTCTCTCGTGATGCTTAATTTTAAAAATATCTTAAGGGGAGATAATGAATTCAGGAGTAAACTGACTAGTTATGGAACTTCAATCAGTGGAGTATTTGCCTTAACAAGAGTCCTGTGTTTAAGACTTGCTGCACATATTTATCCATATGTGATATATGTACACATGTATAAGAATATTTATACATTAATTGCACTGATATGAAAAATATAATCATAAATGATATTTTTACTTGCAAAAGCTTTGTATAAACATTGTTTCAGTCAAAGATACATATATATACATGTATAATGTATGCAGTATAACTTATGTGCATTGTCACTACAACTAAAAAACTACTGACTGTAACTGAAAAATGAAAATAAAATCATGCAGTAAATAATATTTTTTACCAATAATTCTATTCAATCCTAAACATAATAAAAAATAATCTAACTGATGTTTTTCATCAAGTGACACACTTCTGATAGGTATATAACAACCTTTTTTAAAATTCTGAAGTGAAAAAAGTTAATTCCCCTTTTCATTATTTGCAAATAAAAAATAACTATGTATCTTTGCAATACCATTAAAAAAACATAAACTGACAATATTTTAATCAGAAGAAATAAGCACTTTCTACTTTTT
This sequence comes from Sinonovacula constricta, assembly GCA_007844125.1. Taxonomy (NCBI): domain Eukaryota; kingdom Metazoa; phylum Mollusca; class Bivalvia; order Cardiida; family Solecurtidae; genus Sinonovacula; species Sinonovacula constricta. The sequence continues at coordinate 24,024,669 of CM017558.1, read as the reverse complement.
CTTCCGTTTACTTGACTAATGAAACTGATTGGGTAATTGACAAATGTGTAATTTTCCAATTGCAAGTATTGCAAGAATATTTTTTTTAGTTATAATACACAAAACTTTAACTACACATCCACTGACATCATTTTTTAAGTGAATAGTATAAACATAAAAATAGCCTTGTAACACTGTCATGATATTTTGTATAGGAGCACACATATCACTCTAAAATTGTCTTGGAATGATGTACAGTGTGAATTATGAAGCTTAAGTGATAAAACAACACATCAGTAGAAAGAAGTTGTGATCATAAATGGAATATAACAAAAAATTTTCACAAACATAACAAGTATTTATACAACTGAATAGTAAAATAAATATAACATAACAACAAACAGAGAAACATGGCATCATTTATCAATAATCAAGTTTATCTTTGATCACTATTATTAAAATATTAATTGAAAAGTTCAGTTGGCCAGCCGGCTATAGGAACTAAGTCAACTAATAAAGATAACAGTTTTCTGATTTTGACAATTTTGACAAATTTCTTTTTCAATAACTTGATCTACAATTATCAACATATTATATACATATGTCGAAACAGTTTGAAGTATTTGGTATGTGATTGGAAAGTGTAGACTGCTTATATCTTACAAATCAGAACCTTCGTAAGTATTTGATTGGATAGAGTAGACTGTTGCTTAAAACTGACCAATGAGAACCTTGGTAAGAATTTGATTGGAAAGAGTAGACTGTTGCTTAAAACTGATCAATGAGAACCTTGGTAAGTATTTGATTGGAAAGAGTAGGCTATTGCTTAAAACTGACCAATGAGAACCTTGGTAAGAATTTGATTGGAACGTGTAAGCTCTTGCTTAAATCTGACTAATCAGAACCTTGGTAAGTATTTGGAGGGGAAAGTGTAAACTGTTGCTTAAATCTGACCAATCAGAACCTTGGTAAGTATTTGGAGGGGAAAGTGTAAACTGTTGCTTAAATGTGACCAATCAGAACCTTGGTAAGTATTTAGAGGAGAAAGTGTAAACTGTTGCTTAAATCTGACCAATCAGAACCTTGGTAAGTATTTGATGAGAAAGTGTAGACTGTTGCTTAAATCTGACCAATTAGAACCTTGGTAAGTATTTAGAGGAGAAAGTGTAAACTGTTGCTTAAATCTGACCAATCAGAACCTTGGTAAGTTTTTGATGAGAAAGTGTAGACTGTTGCTTAAATCTGACCAATCAGAACCTTGGTAAGTATTTGATGGGAAAGTGTAGACTGTTGCTTAAATCTGACCAATTAGAACCTTGGTAAGTATTTAGAGGGGAAAGTGTAAACTGTTGCTTAAATCTGACCAATCAGAACCTTGGTAAGTATTCAGAGGGGAAAGTGTAGACTGTTGCTTAAATCTGACCAATCAGAACCTTGGTAAGTATTTGATGGGAAAGTGTAAACTGTTGCTTAAATCTGACCAATCAGAACCTTGGTAAGTATTTGGAGGGAAAAGTGTAAACTGTTGCTTAAATCTGACCAATCAGAACCTTGGTAAGTATTCAGAGGGGAAAGTGTAGACTGTTGCTTAAATCTGACCAATCAGAACCTTGGTAAGTATTTGATGGGAAAGTGTAAACTGTTGCTTAAATCTGACCAATCAGAACCTTGGTAAGTATTTGGAGGGGAAAGTGTAAACTGTTGCTTAAATCTGACCAATCAGAACCTTGGTAAGTATTCAGAGGGGAAAGTGTAGACTGTTGCTTAAATCTGACCAATCAGAACCTTGGTAAGTATTTGATGGGAAAGTGTAAACTGTTGCTTAAATCTGACCAATCAGAACCTTGGTAAGTATTTGGAGGGGAAAGTGTAAACTGTTGCTTAAATCTGACCAATCAGAACCTAGGTAACTATTTGAATGAAAAGTGTAGACTGTTACTTATATCTGACAAAAATAAACCTTTTAAGTATTTGATTCACAAGTTTACACTGTTACTTAAATCTGACCAATCAGAACCTTGATAATGGTATCAGACTCTACTTTCTAACAACCAAATGTAAATATGAAAAATACTGTATAATTATAGATCAAGATTTACTGGAATTTTTTAATACAATAAACTGTGTATGAACCATGTTTTTCCATGCATAATTTATAAATGTTAAGATAGAAGAGACATCTAGATTAGAAATAGTGTATTACACAATGGAGCATTTGGAGCGGAAATAAAATCATTACTATGATCCGAATTATCATCAGTCAAAATTTTGAATAAAACATACTGTACAAATTCTTATACAAATTTGGAATTAAGTTAAATGCTAAGATTTTACTTTTCCCTTTTACAATTATCACTAGCAATTAAAAGTGATTACAATGGCCATTAAAATGGTAATATATTTTATTCTGGTGCTGTACACAACTAAACAGAATCATTTCTGCTCAATATACTCCAGCTACACACAAATACTGTGTCAGTCACCTTTCTTTCGAGTTTTGGTACTCAGTTTTGCTTCCAATATTGGGACTATAAACAAAACACAATACTCCTGTATATGTACTGTAGCTAAATCAGGCAGCACAAACATTACAGTGTTAGTTCCAGGTATTGGAAGCCCATAAAATCCAACCTAGGCTGCTGCATACAAAACTAGTAAAAATGGTAGTGGTATAGCTTCCTTGCTAGCAGTAAAGCAAATATAAAGGTAGTTCCACAGCCGCTGTGCATGGTGTCAGGATAATACAACTGGGTATGGTATCATGCCAGGTGTTTATGGTATGCTATACACAGTGAAGGCAGCACTATATCTGCTTCAAGTAAACACTATCTGTGGATAGAACCTTAGCAGAAAAACTGCAGATCCCGATTAGTAACAGATCCCAGCAGTAGATTGCTGACCTAGATCTTCACTTGTTTCCTAAGCCTGATCAAGTTGTATTAAGCAGGTTATGAGTTATGATTGTTTGTTTATTAGGTTTATTGTCCCACAAACAGAGTTTCAGTTATATAGAGACGGTGTCCACTTGAAACAAATATAGTACTGCCTTCACTGTGTATAGCTTGCAATGAACACCTAGCATGATACCACACCCAGTCACATTATTCTTAAACCGGGCCAACCAGTTGTGGCCATTCTACCCTTATATTTGCTTGAACATTGGCAAGGGAGCTATACGACTACCATTTTTAACGACTTTGGTATGTTGCAGCCTATGATTGAATCCAGGGCCTCCTGTACCTGAAGCCAACACTCTACAGATTGCGCTACCAAGTCTGGTTGGTTACGAGTTAACAGATTAGTTGAGGTGTCCTATTATTTTCACACACACATATAATTTAACTCCTAATATAAAGCCTTATAATAATTGTCCTATGGTATTAGTTAATTGATTTATGAACTATGCATGTATTTGTTAACTGATTTGTAAACTATGATTTACTGTTGAAGTCAGAACAGCTTTCAATTAATATCATCATCAATAATGCCAAAATTAATAACAAAGATAATAAAAATAGAAAAATGGAAATTCCATGATTTAATCAAATAAATCAAGTTTGCAGTTTTAATTTGTATTTTATTTGTATTTTTGGTTTTAGGGCTCACAGACACTTGAAAGACCATTTTTGTTATTTGAGTTTTTACTGCAACAAATACAGCAAACACAACCATTTAGGACCAACATATTATAATAAATAATAATTTTAAACGACAAAAATTAAAAAAAAAGAAATATTGTTTATTTTTATTTTGCTCCAATAACAATATCCCATTCTTGAAATCTGTTATGACTTAAATAGTTGCAACTTAATTAATATTATAACTGTCATCAATATATGGTACAATTTGTTAGCTGTTCCTGCTAAATATATTTTTAGTATTTTATACAACTGATTGTTAAATGTACTGAGATATTTATTCTCTGTGGTCACCTTTAACTGGGGGCACTAAAAGCTGAAATATTATCGTGAGTTAGTTAGCATCAGAGTAAAGACTACTGAAAAAAAGTCAAAAGTGCATAGTTATTGAAAATATGTAAAATGGGGAAATTTATATGCAACTGGGTCATATTAAATAATTTTCTATAATAACTATAATAAATGTAAAAAAACAATGTTCATTTTATTGTTTTTTCCCCATAAGTACATAACAGCGATACAATGAGAGACATTAATGAACAGTCTCCCCTGAATGATCCCTCAATACAAGTAGGTCCTTTCAGTTGTTTTACTCGGATTTTATGCTTGAGCTCTGTGGAGTGTATGTTGACTTTCTGCTTTTCTTGTGATATCCAGCTTAACCATCATCAACAAGCAATTCTTTATTTAAATAACACATTTCTATAAGTATTTAAATGAATATAACCTTATATTTATACAAAAGTAAGAAATTTCACTGTCTGTAATTGCAATCTCTACAAAAGAACAGAACGATAAAGTCCAAGAATTCCAACTAAAAGGACCTACCTACTGTTTGGAATACCTCAGATATTAATTTACAAGGAAGACAATTTCCATTTCACCAATGTACCCCATTAAAGTCAGTATAACAAAGTCCAGCTATTATTGGTAAAGAAAGGACCCAGATGATTGTCTCGATAGTAACTTATCTGAGGTATCCACGGTCCGCTTGATGATCCCCCGACATAAGAGTTTTTTGCCCTGACCAGGACTCGAACCCATGCCAAGGGGTCATGGAGTCAGACAGGTCTCTGACTACATATTCGGCAACAGGTACTTACAAAGGTAAGGTTATCATAATTTATAATATTAAAATAATTTATTTATAACAAAATAAATGCCCTTTAATAATAAAAATACACTTCATCCATGATAATATTTAAATAGAACATGTATTTCCAGTTTGATAAACTGAAAAATAAAGTTGAAATATAAGTTGTACATTAAGATATGTTCCATAGATGAATTTGTTTGTAAATGAACAATTAAGAGGGGATTCCTATGGATGAATATAAAGTGTATAAATGAACAATTGAGAGGGGCATCCTATGGGTGAATATAAAGTTTGTAAATGAAACATTGAGAAGGGCAATGGATGAATATAAAGTATATAAATGAACAACTGAGAGGGATGTCCTATAGATGAATATAAAGTTTGTAAATGAACAATTGAGAGGGATGTCCTATAGGTGAATATAAAGTTTGTATAATAAGTAACTAGGAGGGCCATCCTACCTATAAGTTTCTTGGCCTCCACTCCATCAATAATTGGATTCATCCAGGTAGACTGACGGGTGTTGGTGAGACCGGTTGCCGGGGGAACGTAGATGTAGAACAGAAGGTCCATGGCCTCATGCTTCTGTAACCCTCGACCTTTCTTCATGATCTGACCTGGATGTAGGAGATAACATAGAGCTTACTAGAACTGTCACAAATGACAGATTGGTGACATAAACCCCTGTATAATGCTTTGTCACAGTATGTCACAGTATGTTGCTCTACATGGGGAGATGGGATTTGATGATAAGGGTTATCAAAGTAATGAAGTGTAGGAAACTTATCAAGTTTAATTCGAGAATCTTCTATTACATGTGAACTCTCTCACTTTTCAAGGGAGACTTCCACTTTTAAGGTTCAAAATTACTTGAAAATGAGGGGTATTTCAGACATTTTCAGAAATCTCCCTATTTGGAAACAGATAATTTTTGGAAACAGATTATTTCCTTTGTTTATATGGAAATAACAAATCTCCCACTTTGCAATAAAAATCTCCCACTTTGGCCTCAGAAAAAGTTCACATGTATGTATGTACCATGTGTAATAACGTCCAGCCCTTCATCGATCTCCGTCTTGGAGGGGTAGAGGTCACATTCACGAAAGAATGACTCCAGATCTGCTAGTTCCAGCTCTTCACCAAATGATTTCTTGTCAAACTGGCTCTCGTAACCTAGGAAACAAGTGAGGTTCATGATCAAATAAACATTAGTAGACAACTATAAAAAATATAAATACATGAAAGAATAAATAAATATGAACCAATATCCACTTTGGAAAAAATGAAAAGACTCCATAAGCTTCACTTTTAATAAAATCCTAATTCTATTTAAGTCACATGTCAGCATAATGCTATAATAATTATTTCAATGACTAAGTTTCTAGAATTATAAATAAAACAACATTACATGTACAAAACTATAAATAGCTTCAACATATGATATTGACCTACATGTAGTTTATCACAGTACAAAATGTATAGCCTTGTGTTAAGTAAAATTCAATACTTCAACAGGCTAATACCGGTAAGTGTTTTAACTAGCTTACAACATTGAAAAAAACTTTACTCATTTATAACATGATGGTGTATAAATATTAATTTACTATGTTTGCATTGTACACATTTGAAATATGTGTCTACTCTTATCTTGCTTGTCATTTGTTAATTAACAATACTTTGTTTGTAAGTCTGAGTTAGTTATTTAAATTTTCAACCTTGTGTTAGAAGAGATATTGATATAGAACAAGCATAAAATAACTAGGATTACACTATTTGCCTGTATAATTGAAACTACTCCATACCACACACACATGATCATACCCAATGTACTGGTAATTAACACAGATAACTTAAACATAAACATCAACTTATCCAGAAATTTAGTTTTGTTCAGGAAAGCATGTTGCTGCAAACGGCAAGACTATTCAATAGATCTACTTGTACACCCTCAACAAGAAATTTTGACAAATTCTGCAGACATGGTTTTCATAACGTGAATTTTGCTGAGCAAGTTAAATAATATGTCTTGGCTGAGTACTTACGCCTGCGCAGGTCCATGTAATCATACATTTCTGTAAGAGTGAAGGGGGCGCTAGCTTTCTCTACACCATGCCAGTGTTGGACACGAATAAGAAGGTTCTTGTAGTCCTTAATGATCTTCTTCCATGTTGTCCCACAGAAAGTCGCCTGCGAACACATAAATAAATAAATATATATCATATATAATAACATATAGTAATACATAATACATAATATGGCAATTTTAAATTTATACAAAATAAAGTCAATGATTGGGACAAGAACACAGAATGCTATCATGCCATATTAAAATATACAGTTTAACGTGATTGTGAAGTCTAGAATTGACAATATGTTTACCACCCACACATTATCATGTCAATTGCAGTTTAAATAGTTAATATAAACCTTGGCCGATCAAAGTATTCAGTCTTGTCCTTGGACCAAACAATGTGATAACACAAATCAAGGAAAAAATAAACCAACAACAAGCAGCTAAGACAAATTCTGTGGGTTGTGGTTTAACTGGTTTAGCATGAGATTATTTGTGACAAGAACAACTCTTACACCACAAATAAACAGCAAAACTTATTTACAAGAAATTACAAATTTCTATGAAAGGCCACACACAAGAAATACGAGACCTAATTATGCCAAAGATAAATAAACTGACACTTAGACCAGTATTCACCAAATATTCTTAAGTACGAATTGCTTAAGTCGTGGATTTCAATCCACAATATCTTCATTATGTATTTAGCTACCTGTCTGTATTTCTGCAAGACACTTTAACGTCACTACTTTGAGCTTAAAATTGCATTTAAACTTCATACAAAAGCTACGTTTTGTTGGTATGAAAATTGTGACTTGAGCTTAAAGTCATCACTTAGACTTAAGAATGATTGGCGAATATGGGCCTTAGGCACAGACCTTTCTGTGGAGTTTCTCAAAACGTCGCCGCACCAGGAAGCCCCGTACCTGGGCCTGAATCTTGACAGCAGCCTTGTGCATGTCACGTTTTGAGGGGCCAGTTTCCTTTGGGTGGTAGATGCTACAAAGAAAAAAACATTGTATTAATTTATTGGTTATTTGTTTATGCAGAAGAATATACTTGAAAGCTATGCCAAAAATTCACTTTTTAGAAGAATTTTTTAAATAGTTTGAGCCAATAAAGCACATGATGGTTGCAATTTTATGCCATAAAACAATGTGATTTTATTTTGTTTTTTTTCAATAATTTATCTAATTTTTATACAAGGTTAACATTATATAATAGCTTACTCATATATTTCCACATGGGGTCCAATTGTTTCCAACTTGGACTTTGCCTTCTGATGGTGAGCTAATGTTCTGAAACAAAGAGACATCACCAAGATGTAACACTGCAACATGGCATGAATAAAACAATTATATAATAATATAATATATACTTGAAGGTATGAAATACAATCATTTTAGGATTGAATCTCTATTTTTGCAGACATTCATGCTTTATGAACAATGGTCACTTGCATGAAAATCCATGAAGTATTTCATGGTTAGTTGCTCAAACAGCAACACAAGTTAATAAAGCACGGACACCAGCAAAATGAGATTTGATCCTTGCATTTGTATTTATATTATCAGTTCAAATAAAATTTTTGCTAAGGATTCTAAAATGTGCAAGTGCTCTAAAAGTTAAAATGAAATTTCAAACATGTAGGTAAAGTCACTTTGATTAAACAGCCATGGGCTTCTGTATGAACACCTAATTGTGTACCATAATTCATCTAATACTATACTGAAAAGGTACATGTAACTGAAGAACATACTTTTTTCTGTGACATAAACTGTGAACATAAATGGTTTATTAACTTATTAAAGACCAAAAACAAATGAAACTGAATGTTTTTTGTTGTTACAAAAAGTAATTTATTAATTGTTTATTGGGTTTATCGTCCCACCAACAGTATTTCAGTTATCTGGAGACGATGTCAACTTGAAGCAGATATAGTGCTGCCTTCACTGTGTATAGCATGCTGTGAACACCTGACATGATACCACACCCAGTCACATTATTCTGACACTGGGCCAACCAGTCATGGAACTACCCTTACATTTGCTTGAGCGTTAGCAAGGGAGCTATACCACTACCATTTTTAGCAACTTTGGTATGTCGCGACCCAGGATTGAACCAGGGGCCTCCCGTACCTGGAGCCTACACTCTACTGATTGCACTAGCAGGTCTGGTGCATGTTTGTTAATTCATGCACTTGCCATCATGCATTTACAACATAAATAACATAATCTGATGTCATTCAATGGTCTTGCAGGTTATAAAACATGAATGTCTTTTATCTTCTGAAAGGTAGATATAAATATTACACAAAATACAACATAAAAGCAACACCTAAATCGCTAATTTCCTTATGTACCTTATATGACTTTATAACATTGATATAAACAGTGCAAATGTTTAATTATCCAAAAACACCTTTAAAATGTCATTTCCCTTACAATAATGGTGAAATATACAGTTTTACCATTTTTTTTAAATTTATTTATTTGGGATTAACGGCACACCGACACTTATCAGGTCATATGGCGCCGAATACAAAAAAGTTTAATGCGAATAGAGAATAATCAGGTTAAAACTAAACTATGTAAGTTTTACCATTTCTTTATGGTCAATAGCAATCCTAAGAGCTAAAAAAAGTGCAAAAATGTAGTGGTTAAATAATAATTTTCTATTGATGCTTTACAAAATTTTAACATTAAAGCAATGAGATCAGCCAAAACTCACTGATATTTGGTCTCAAACATGTAAAAACCATCTGAAATTATTCATTCTCTTTTTTTATTATATAAATTGTTATCCATCGCATATACGATGGCAAAAATGACTTCATGTGAGCTATAAACCATTCCACTACTTGTTATTCTGATGTCACTGAATAAAATTTCTAATGATTTATAGAATAAATATAACAAGGGCGGTTTTATGATCATTTTGTTTCCAAACTAGAAGTCAGCATAACTAAATATAAAGAAAGATAATTCTTAACCTTAACATAAGTTAAATGAATATTTTTTCTTCTGAAATATAATCATTAGCACCAGCTGCAGCAGCATCCATTTAATGAGTATTGCCTTTTTCCTAATTTTTACTGTACCCTCCTCATCATCCATTGATAGAGTATTTTCTATTTTGCCACATTTCAGACTTCCCTGTCCATAACAGCTGTACTATGTCTGGCTAGATTTTTATTCATAGTTTAATGCCATATCTTTATTGTTCAGGAACAAAGATTAGGACCTGGTACTTTCTGGCACCACCCATCTTAGATCTCCTTAATCCAGTCTTAGGTCCATATTCACCAACCATTCTTAAGCTATGACTTAAGCCCAAGTCACAATTTTCATACCAACAAAAATAAGCTAGTTTATGAAGTTCCAATGTGATTTTAAGCTGAAAGTAGCAAAGTTAATATGTCATGCAAATAAACAGACATGTAGCTAAATACATAATGAATATATTGTGGACTGAAAGCCATGACTTGAACGAATTTTACTTAAAAATGGTTGGTGAATACGAGCCTTAATTTTTTTTCCTGACATGTGACTGATACATATCTCTACCTTCTCTTCCCATTACATTGGTACCATACTCCATGTCCATGAGGGCATGTAGATTTTTGTCGAGCTTCTACTCACAGAGCCTGATGCCCATTTTTTTATGCTTGTTCATTTCCTTTGCTACTATTCTCCTCATATTGTTTCCAACGACTGAGGTATCTTAACCTATAAACTATTTGTATGTTGTTTACATGTTTGCATATTTTGACAGGAGTCTGTGTATGTCTTAAAGGCTAAGCGAAGACATTTGACTGATTATATCTACAATCTCTAGCTAATAAAGGTCTAGTGCTACCTTCACTGTGACAGCTTCCCATAAACCATTATTTCCTTTCAAGCTGTGGTGAGACATGTGTACTTTCTTCATGTTACAACGACACAATTATTGTTATTAAGGCGATTTCATGCCATGATAGGTGGAGAAAGCCCCTAGACAGTCTGGGTAAAACAATGACAGAAAAAAAGGCATGTCAGCTAGAAGTCCTTCAAACCTGACGGTTTTCCGACCTGGCTGAGTCTCGAACAATCTGGTGAGAAGCTGAGGAACTACAAGTCACTGACACAATCTGTCGGCATAATGTGCCCATGTCTGTTTGTTTTTTGGTCAAGGACATACTGCAGACTGCTCACTTTTCCAAAGAAGCCGAAGTCTATTAATGTTTTGTGCCATAGTTGCTATGAGAAGTGAGTTAGAATAAAAGAAGTTATACATTGTTACTTCTGGTTAAGATTATGTTGCCTGCAACTTGTGACACAGTCATCGATATTGTCGTGATGCATAAATCTATATAATACTGTTGAATTTAACAACACATGAACAGTGAAACAGGCAGCTACAACTTACTCAACTTGTTCTCTGAAAAAATGTTAGGTAAGTTTCATTTAAAAGCATATGATAAATCTATGTACTGACCTTATGCTGATATTTAATGCACTTACTGTTTGTTTTGACTATTCTATAGGTATTTAACTTTACTTTTATTATAACAAAAGATAAAAATGCACTGTTTATATAAAGGTGAGTTAACAAAATCAAATTGATGTCTATTGACTTTGTTTCCTTAAAGACCACTTGTAAAAGATTAAACATTAGACTTTTGTTTACTTTTTGTAAAATTTTTAAGAATTTCAGAAGACAGGGCTTAAAACAACAACTTCTAATGTAAGAGGCATGGGTAATTTTCCAAATTTTTTTAAGGAACATAACAAACTTGATTACAGCATTCAGAGACGAAATCCTACTCACTCTCTCTGAACAGTGTCCATCTTGGCTTGTCGGCGAGCCTGCTGATCTCCCTGGATCTGCTTGAAGTCCTGGGCCCACTGTATTAGGGCAGGGTCCAGTGGTGGGCGACTGTAGATACGTGCCTTGCGACTCTGGTGCTTCCGTAACTCTCTGGTAGCAGAAGTACAGATTGATAAAAAATTAGGAGAAAGGACATTATGGAAACAAGATGATTGAGGCAGACACAAAGAGAATGAAAAAGAGAGAAAGACAAGGAAAGAGATGACAAAGGGCAGTTGTGTCTACATGACATTTCAATGGTAAATATTTAAACAACTGAAATGCTCATACTTACCCACTACTTTAATGAAAGCCCTTGACTCCCAAGATAATATGATAAAGATCGAAAAAATACTGAAATTCCTACCTTGTAAGGTTTAAGTACATTGAAACTGGTAAGATACCGGTGTTTGGCACAAATCTCAACCTTGAGCTACAAAATTACAAACTAGAGCCATGGATGTGTTTCATTATGTTTTTTATTTTTTTAGCTTTTGTATAAAATACAAAAAAAATAGTAAAACAAGACTTTCCTAAAAAATAATGAATACCCATACTTACTTGCAATAGTTATTGTTAATATATTCAATAAATATGACAAAGGACCATAACCCAGTTAAAATTAATATGAATATATGACAAAGTCCTATGAGCATTTCAACATATATCAAACTCTGAAAAGGCACAGAACAAAGGTATTTCACATGCAAGCCAAGTGAAAAGTAAGAACAACTTTTTTATGAGTCATTTAACTAAGAGCAAAGCCAACAGTTACCGCCTTGGAATGGTCAGTCGGCAATATGGGCCATCTGGGGTGCTTGAACCGGTTTTACAGAGCTATAACCTCACACTTCCTGATGGGTTTCTCAAATGCAAGCAATGAAAAAAACCCTGATCTATCTGAATACAAAAATGTCCAAGTGCTGATGTTTTCTTTTTCTTTAATAAGTTATGACGAAAGTAGTGACATGATGTGTCAATGATTCTTAACTCCATTTATTACCTTTGTGCTTCCTGCACCAACATTTGTTTATCCTCATCATTCTTGCGGTTCTCCCAGAGCAGTTTCCTGTAGGAGTTGCGACATACGTAGCCTCGGAAGATCCGCTGGATGTCCACGGCTGCCTTCGCCTCCTTCAGTTTCATCACCGCGGCACTCTCGGCAGCCTGGCAATCAAAAACATCTCTGACAGTTAATGAGACTTCTTGTGCGACAAATTTTAACATATGTACCTGCTGGATAGAGACATGTTGTCTGCACTTTATATTAATTTAAACTTATGCATCACAGCCAAAGACAATAATATGTGAAATCTGCAAACTTTGAAACTAGTGTAAAATGAAGTATAGGATGTTCTTTTGTCCAGTATGCAAAATGAAATTAGAATGTATTCATCTGATGTGTAGAATTTTCATCCAATGTATAAAATTAAATGTACAATTTAGTAATTCTATGTGAAATCAACAAAGCTGTTTATCTTCTAATAAATTGTGTAACTCACAGGGTCTGGTATATGACCCTCCTGGGGTATGGGCCTGCCCACATGGGCTATAGACTGTATGGGCCTGGGACCCTTATCTGTGCTGTCTGTCTGTGTGTCCTCAGGTTTGGCACCTTCCTCTTCTGGTTCCATCACCTCCTCATGGGGCTCCAGCACTGGCATACTCTCTGCAGGGAACCAGGGGGTAAGTTACAACAAAGACCAAAGTAAGACAAGAAAAAACACAGATGTGAGACATCCAAGGCACCGCAAAGATCATGCACTTTAAACAAGAAGATCACTATCCTAGGAACTAAACACTCTTACACTGTTGAATAATTCCATAAACATTTGACAGTAACAAACCATAACTCTGATGGGAAGTAGAATATGTGCTACTTTGATTGTTTTCCTTGTTCACTGCTACATCTGTATTTACAAGTTGCATTGCTAACATCAGTATACTCGGTTTTTTTGTTGAACAAATCTTCGCCAAATGTCTGCAAATTCCTTTAAATTCTTGCTACTTTTTATAATTGCAAGCTTCACTTTATTGTTACAAGCTATTCTGTTAAAAAAACCTGGAACACATGGTTCTTCTCTATGAAAAGTGTTTCCCAGAACACCTGTGACATCGTGTTATTGACTGCTACACTATCGTCCCCATAAAAATAATGCATTCCATAAGAGGCACCCATCTCTCAAGACCGCCAATTAGTATGAACTTGAATCTGACACTGTTCTCAAGTACCTAATTTGTCGGAACAAATATTACTCATTCTCGGAGTAAAATGTTTCTTTTTATGAGGTTGGGTCAGATATCGTTTTCCAGAATCCAGCAGGCCACAATTGCCACCACTGCATTCAAATTTTGGCCAATGCATAAACAAGTACCAAAGTTAAAATTTTTATAATCAAGGCTCTGACTAACTATGGGGGTGCACTTCATAAAACTGTAATGAGAAATTTTCTCCTCTTAATTATACTTTTTACCTCATTAGTAAGCTTTAAATATATTGAATATCACTCTAATTGGAAACTTGCTGTTAACTAAAAATTCTATGGCTATAAACTTAGCTTTGGAAATAGAGATGGAATAAACAAATTTTATAATATTGATAAATAACATAATGTCAGTTTGTAATTTACATTGTTTTCGAGTTTCAATTTTTAAATATATTGTGTTGTTTTGCGTACTTATCTGCATTGAGTAAAAGTACAAAAAAAATTGTCATTATTATTGCTCAATTAAACAAGTTAAATGAATTTTTCATACCAAAACAAATGCATTACATTTAAACATGAAGTGTTAAATCGGTATCAACCTCCAAAAACAAAATGAATTTATAACAACAGGTCAATAATCATGACATTCAAGGATATATGTGAGAGCAACATACGATAACTCGTAGGAAAATGAGAAATAGTCTTAAATTATTCAATCCGCAGGTAATGCAGTGAACACAAAAGCAAAATCCTTACCCATAGACTGGTTGGACTGGTATGACTGTTGGTGATGGGGTGCTGACTGGGCCCGACCTGGCACCTTCAGACTGACCACGGACAGAGAACCAGTCATGTCCAGCTCTTCTGGCCTCAACCCTCCAGGGGGCGCTGATTTACATCCATTACGCAGCTCAACAACTACAACACAAATGATTGTGTATACACAATAGTTTTACAACACAGTTGTATAATATTAAATTTAAATAAATTCAAATATATGAATAGTAAAAATACATTTAATTATTTTTCATTGTAGACACAAATGATAACTATGATAAGTACTTGTTGAAGATAGGTAACCATAAAATGATTGTGTTATAATTGTTCTTGTTTCTTTAGAAATCTAATAATTGACTAAATAATAGTCAAAACAATCTAATAAAAAAGGGATCAAAATATTCTTTCAACTATACAACAATAACAAACAAGAAAATATATTTAGTAAATATTAAGATGTCTTAGCAGCAGTAGGATGGAAGTCATATGTTTTGTATAATTGTTTTTTTTCTATTTTAAAATATGATAATGGTTATTTGCACCAGTCAACTTCATCACAAGTTAAAAACACAATTATATAATAATACAATCAAAATGCCTAGAAGTCAATAATGTTAATTGTCTATATAAATAATGTCATAAAGCCTACACAGTTATTGTAATTAAAGTGACTTCAAGCTATAATCTGTGGATGTAGACCCAGTAAAAATCATAATAATTATCACTTGCTAAATTAAATTTATGTGTTTAAATTAAGTACAATAAACAAACTTCTAAAAAATAATTTATGATGATAAATCTTTATTAAAAACTTTAAAAAAAACAACTAAATATTTTTAAAATTGAAAAATAAAATGAAAAAAGAAATTTTTCACTAACAAGCTGTTTTGCTGTTGAATGACACATTGTTTTATCAATGAAATATCTACATATTTGCATGAAGGTGTTGATGTATGCTTTTCAGTACAAAATGTAAAATTCATGCACACTACAAACAAGACAAGAATTAGCATGGTTCAAAGTAACAAAACTTAGTCTGTAGGATTCGAGTTCAAAGTTTTCAAACCAAGGTCCCAGACTAACTAGCCTAGAGCAACAAATACACAAACATAAACAATTACATGTAAATATGAAGACTGACCTCTCGTCTAAAATAACAAAATATGATCAATACAAAAATGAAACATTTTCAATAACATTTCCTTTAATGTGGGCAAAAGAATAATTTACCCACTGCATACCTTGTATTGATTTTTCATTTTAGAAAACTCCAGACACGGAGCACTAACATTAAAGGCATTGGCTCACTTATGCCATATGACTGACATTAGGTTAAACCTACATGTTAATAGTTGGTTTGGTAACTTTCAACTTGAAGCAAACTCATTGACTACCCACTTCCTGGGTAGAACCAGTACTCATTTAGTCATTTCCTGGAACAATTGGTAGAAAATAGTCGGTCTAATTAGAACTGTTATTGATTATTTTACATACTAATGAGGTCAATTCCCTCACTAAACTTTCTCAGCTGAAGAATTTCTTAACCTCAAAATTCTACTAAGTTGAGAAATCTCAAAAAGTTAATTTCACAAGTCCCTCAAATAAATTTTGAGAATGCTCAACTAAGAATAAATATCTGTTTAAACTTTACAGAATAATGGACTATAACTTTGCATGTACCGTACATATAACTGTAAACATTATACCGCATTTGCATATATCCTTCTTATTTCAATGTGACCACACATGGTCCATGTAATGTGATATAACATAGGGCCAATATTGCATTTTATGGACTGGCTAAGCATGTTTTTCTTGATGTATGAATTTTATACAAACTTTTTATTTTATTTAAAACAGTTAAAAATATTTCCAACACATGTATGTTTCATCATTTAATAGTAAATCCATGGTCAAACGTGTCAACAAATTAACCCTAAGTAGTGCAGATTCTACTAAAGATAAGACTGATAATAGTGATTGCTTCACAAAGGCGTAAAATGGCACATGCATGAGCAAATGGGTTAAAAAGCGTTACCTTATGATATTTACCAAGGTTATCACTATATAGCCTATGGCTAAGCAAAGATCAATATCTATTGGCTGACAACATGTCTTTGAACTAGCCAAAAACATTGACAAACTTGACTCATTTCTTGTATTAAAACTAATAAATTGGCCAAACTAAGAATAGCCCTTTATGTTTAGCACAAAGATAAAGTGATAATAATAACATGTAGAAATGCTTTGACTTCATATACATCTAACTATTCCAACTTATGCTGCAAACAAGCAACAATATATGTAGCAATACAATGGAAACAACAACAAACTATGCACTTGGCATTTACCATCCTTCTTTCCTACAAAGAAATTTTGCAGTAATTCAAATTAACATAATGATGCCCTTCCATTAAAGTATAAAAATATCAGACAAAAGAGTACAGTTGTAAAAACACATACATGTAAGCTTAAAAAGCTAAACATATTTTTAAGTAAATTTTGTCTGTTGACAGCTTAGGTTGAAGTTAGAGTCCCTAACCCTTACTTTGTATATATATATATATATATATATATATATAGTATTTACTGTGATAAAGTGATTCATACCCCCCACTCACCTCCCACCAAAATTTTCTGGATCCGCCCTAGCTTGAGCAAAGGAACAATATACAAATCTAATTTTTACCAGTATCTACATATGACAGAATAGAAGCCAAGGATGTTCAATACTGCAATGTTAGATTTAAACACTTGCTAGCATATCAGACTATGTTTCTTTGTTTGAACTATTATTATTAAAATTATTATTATTATTATTATCCTTATATTACGTTAAAAGCTGTTTGAAGGTGGACATTTTAGTTATTAACTAGTGGCACATATTTAATTTTGCAAGTTGATCATTTTGAAACTGATATCACAATAATTAGTATATCGCAATATAGTAACCACCCCTAGTCTCATCCTTGCTGTGTCCCCACAGAAAAAAATCTAAGGGGTTTTACAGCGCATGAAGTCATGTTAGATGTGGTCCTTTTTTTCATTATTTTGTTTTTGTAGTATTATAATTTTAAAATGTTAAGTAAGTTTGCCACAGTGATGTGTATTTAACATAATGTTATTTAGGAAATGTTACGGTGGATATGGAATCATGATTTCTTTTCAATTGGAATCGCTTGGTCATTTCTAAAAACAACAATGGGCATGTATTAAAGAAAAAATTGTGCTTTATGGAAAAAATAAAACAATTTACATGTAATTTGCCATGATGTATTTTAACAGATTTCATGATTGCAAAAGGAGAAAAATTTGCATTATTTGAATAAGAAGCATTCACTTTCTTCTTAAGTGCTTAAAGAAGATAAAAAAATTACATTTGGAAGCATTTATACACATCCTAGGTTGTTTTGATAAAAATGTCCAAGGAGTTCCAATTGTATTGCTAAGCCACACTGTACCAGAGCCAGTGTCCTCTGGACATTGTACAGCCTCTAAACCAAGATCCGTGTCATTGTCTGAAGTGATAAACAGTCCTCATTTTTTTACCGAGACGCTTCATTTAGTTATGTGAGCATGTTCCCAAAACATTGATACTTCTTAACAAAATTTCCCAATATGCAATAGTTATTATCAAAGCAATGTACGGCGCCTTCTTGCACTACTGTAATTTTTAAACTACACGCATCAACTCTGTTAAATAGAAGGCAGAACAATAAAAGAAGATATCCTTGATCAGAAGTAGATTGAGGATGGAAGCAGGGTTTCAACCAGGGCCCTGCATCCCCAACACCTCAAAATTACCTTAACATACATTGTGTACTTTTATAAATTTAAACCAAATAAATTCAATGCAAAAGCTGGTAAAATTCTATCCAGATACAAGTCAGTGCACTTCTTCAGCATTCCAGGAATCAAAATTTCCACAAAGGAGAATGCCTTTGCACCCCACCCCCATTTGGAAGTCTAAGCAAATCAGCAAGCAAACCAGTCATTTACTGTTTCTAAAGGGTAATTTCATGTCTTTTATGTGTAATTAATGGCATATATGGTTAGAATTATCACAAACTATTGAGTGTAATCATTAAAACATGTTAATCCTCATATGAAAATGAATCTATGTCTTTTCTTATATTCCTTGATAAAAAATATTGGTAATGGATACAGGCGAATGCATGTTTAGCTGTAAACAGAAACATGCCAACATGCCAAAAGTCATTTGTCCTTAAAAGGTTGTTTTGTCCAAATTTATGAAGGTTGTTCTGAGCCTGGTTGCCCTGGTGTTGAGATGATGTGACTAGGTGTGAAATCAAGTCATAGTATCAAACAATAGATGGCATTGTATCAATCATAAGGTAGCACTGTATATTAAGACCTCTTCAAAAAAGCAGATTCTCTCAAGGTATACATTGTACATCAAACCCAACAAACAAACATGTAAAACATGTAAATCACAACAAATGACAAGAAAGCTAACACACTCCTTGCTACCAACACTACATGTGTTTTCTGGTCAATTCATATTCTGTGTGCCTCAACCCAGTGCTCTGGCTACATACTGTGACAGTAATCTTTTGATCTTTCTGGTATGACCAACTTAAGATTAGTAGATTTTTTTGTAATTGCAGATACAATCATCAAAGTTAGCAAATATGTCCACTGGAATGTCTTTGTTGACGTCTGGATAGAACAAGGTCTGGATCTAGTCCAGGGATTCTGCCAATTTTATCTTAATCTATGCATGGCTCCACAACCTGAGTTACTGTTGCTATCTTCAAATAAGCTATCTTTAAATGGAGTTGCCTAAATGCAAACTACAGATTTACAACATTGCTAACACTGTGGAAGGTACCATAAGCATTGTATATTATGTATTTGCTAAGCACCATGTGTTAATTCCTTTTTCTAGCGAATTAAAATAATATTTTAGCCAATTTCAATTTAGACAACTTAAACAATAATTAAAATAATTCCATGCTTGTTTTATTCTTTATTTTTTTTTATCTACTTAAAAACATGTATACTTTTAAATTGTGGAGGTTGCCTTTAGAATTGTCCCTCTGTAAGCATGTGAGCACTGTTTAAGGAGAAAATTCATTGCCACTTTCTGATTGGTTAAAATAAGCTGGTTTGGAATCCATTCTTTTTTGTGCATTACTAAAATGTGAAAACCTCTGTCATACTAGCAGAACAATTATCTTTTAGCTACTCTGGTCAACAAATGATATTATTCATTTATTCCATTTTATAGTTGCTACATCTATTCTGACCAAGTCATATATTCACCAAACATTCTCAAGATAAATTATGTCATGGAAGTTTATAATTAATTTGTACATCAATTTATATCGATAAGAAAGAATCATACACATTTTGATAAATGATTAAACAGATATAAGAAATCCCACAAGCTAGAATAAATTAACCAAAACATCAGATCTTTTGTCTCTGCTCATTTTTTCCAAGCCTCACAAGTCATTTTATTGTCTGTTTTCTGATTGGATGAAATTGGCTGGTTTGAATGCTTCATTAAGCAATGAGCGAAATTAATGAATAGCCCCTAAATGCAAGTAGGTCCTTTCATTTGCTATGCTTGGTTTTTATGCTTGTGCTCTGTGGAATGTAAGTTTTCTGCCTTTCTTGTGACACCCAGGTTATCCATCATCAACAAACACTTTTATTTCCTTTTTTAAACATAATCTCTATAAGTATTGATATCAATTTCAAGATCATATTAATGCAAAAGTAAGAAATTTCACTGTTTGTAATTGCAATATCTACAAAAGAACAGGTGATAAAGTCCTAGAATGCCAACTCAAAGGACCTACCTACTGTTTGGAATACCTCAGAAATTAACTAACAAGGGAGACAACTTCCATTTAACCAATGTACCCCATTGCACCTTTTTTTTAAATGGTTGGTGAATATGAACTATAATACTCCAGTAGATATTTAGACCAGGTATTCAAATGATCATAACAGTAACAGTAAGTGATTCAAAATAGAACTGGTTGGTAATATCTATTTTGGCAAGACTGCAGCCTTAAAATCTCAATCACAGCTTTATACTGTACACAATATATTCAAACATGTGAACTCTCCCACTTTTAGAGGAAGATTCCCACTTTTAAGGTTCAAAATTATTTTAAAATAAGGAGTGTTTTACACATTTTTAGAAATCTCCCTACTTAGAAACAGATAACAATCTCCCACTTTGGGGTCAGCAAAAGTCCACATGTATGTATCTTATAATGAATTATTATTGAATAATAAGCGCCCAACAGTTCTTTCAGTACTTTGAATCCACTTGGGATACTGATTACTCAAATACAGTTAGGGACATTGATAATGTGGCTGTACCAGGAAAGCAAAATTGGTTCAGTTAATAGTTAAGATTTACTATTTACAATATGTACAAAAGCTTCAGTTTAACCTTCTCAATTACTGACTGTCTGATTTAAAAGGTAAAGTCCTTCAAAATAGATGTTACACAAGAGTTATTTAAGCATTGTGTAGACCCATCCACCTGTAGTGAGTGTCTGTCTGTCCTCCACACATTCTTACCTGGGCTACCCTTGACGATTCGCTCTATACATGAAAACATAGTTATTTACCATAGTACCATACTTTATCTGCTGCTACTGTGGCTTACTTCCATCCAAGGACTTTATTTGAAACACACTTAAGATACCTAATTTGCCTTAAGACCATACACAGGTCCTATGACATCTGATGAAATGGCAATTACTAAATCAAGATAAGAAAGACAGGTCAACAATGCTCCTTGACAAATGATTTTTATGACCTAGGTCTCTGCTGAAATGAAATTGACATAATTTTATAATCCTAAGATGTTTAATTAAAGAATCCCAATACACATTTCCTAGTAACCTATTGATTTTTAAATAACTATTTTTCTTATTTCTTAATTATTATATGTATCAATTATATTTATGGTAGTTTATGGTTACTTAGAAAGTGTCAGAAATAAAAAATACAATTGTAAAACATGTGGTGAAGAATTTATAACCAAAAGCAAAAGGTGCAGAATAAAATAACAATAATATATCAAAATATAGCAGAAGTTTAGCCTGTCTTATGCTTTAATTGAAATAAATTATATTCATATAACAATGCACATCCTTATCGGACAGGTCGCTGTAGAAGCTTGCTAATCTGGCACCAGTTTCATTAAACTTCCACAGCTGAGAATTCCTTAACCTCAACATTCTCCTTAGCAGAGAAATCTCAAAAAAATTTAAGAAAAATATGAAAGTTGAGGATAGGGAGAGACCTGAGGAAGTTTGGTAAAACCGGGGCTTGGATCTACAATTTTGCCTAGAGAAGATATTTTCACTCTAAGTAAGCTTAGTGTTCATTTAGCATATCCAAGAGTTAAAACTACAACTAAAGGTTGAATGACACTGGAACATCTTTCATGTCATCAAATTATACATATACATATATACAAGTATGTTTTAAAGTATCTTTTTGGAGCTGTGCATGGTTTCTATGATTATTAACATTTGTTTGATAGTGTTTCAGTAGATATAACCATAAGACTATACTGATCATTTTTTACACAAAAAAACAACATATGAGAGCAGAAAGATATATACCCATACGTTTATAAATTGCAATACTTATGACTTTATGTAAATCAATAAGACCTAACAACACTGAGTTAGATAAGTTAGACTGTAATGTTCATTTGATATATAGGGTCTATATATTGTAATACATTTAATGTTAATAAAAATATAAAATCAAATCAGAACTGATGAGGAAAACAAAAAACGCATGTAAGCATACCACAATTTCAAACAAACAAGCTAAAGAATGAAGCTCTTTTATAGTGAAAAATTACACAGAAATGTTCTAAGCCCCATCAACTGTGTATAATCTGTCATCACAATATATCAAAGTTATTCCCCTTTTTAACTCTTCGTAAAGAATCTTTATTGGTATGATGCCTAAACAGAACACTGTCAGCATGCTTTCCAGTATTTGAAATGTCAATCAATATTTTTACAATAAACATTAGTTTCTCATTTTAATCAAATATGGCAGGTGTTTAACTGTTTTAATGTAAACATTAATAATTTATAACAAGGTGAGCAATCATAAAACTATGTGTCAAAATGTTAAATAGTAAAATTTTGAAAAACAAAAGAGAACATTTCTTATATGTTTCACAATAATGTTTTCAACTACAGGTCACTGGATTATGTTCTCTGAACATTCTTTTTGGACATTTTTGACAAAACTGTCAACAACAGCTTCAGAGTAAAAATGTTACATATATACAGTTTTGCACAAAATCAACTCCATGTTAAAGTGTATATGTTCACAACAAAGCGACAAGCCAAGCTTATCTGCTGGATCATATCCTTAATCGGGAGTTGGAGGCTGCAATAACAGGTATCAGGAAACATCTTAACAACAAACATGTAGAGAAACAAACCAAGGTTGTTATGAATATAAAAACAAACTGAAGGTAAAGTGTAAAAGAAGGAAGAGTGTTCATTAAAGATGACATTCAACAGTTTGAACCAGATTACTTCTCTTAAAGGTGGTATACAACAGTTTGCCTATATCTAATACATGTAACAATATCTGACCTCTGCAGAAAAAAATCATACTTGAGTATAATCTTTGACCATTTTCAACAGTATCTCAGTTTTAGGGCAGTTTAACTCATTAATCAAAACTTTAATGTTTACTTTTTTCAAATCTAAAAATAAGAACGATTGGGATTCCTGCTAAAAATAGACAATGACATCACAGAGGATGATGTGGATGTGCTTAAACATAAGTGGTCACATGGTTTTCTTAGTTTAAATACAGCTAACTGTGCAGCATGGCTCACAAATATTTTTGGTCCAAACTGTCGGATACCACCTTTAAACAACCAAAAACATATTGTTATCTCAACAGTTCACACAAAATGCATTTAAGGATATCCTACATCTATGTTCAAAGTGATTTATGTCCTGTCTGAGCCCCAGCAAGACATTTCCATGTAAAAACCATGTAATCACTTAATTTGGGGATCACGTAAATTATCATCCTGGTAATCTATTCTGACATCACTATCTATTTTACTTTATTTAGATTGGAGAATAAGTTTATGAAGAAATTATGCCAAAATACACCCAAACAAGGGTAAGGTATAGTTAACTGTATTTGATACAGGCAAACTATTGAAATCCATCTTTAACCTTACAGATTAAAGGTATGTTATCTTATCATATGTATTAAGCAATTCAGATGCTGATGTTTTCATAAGATTTACCTCAAACTTAATAAATGCAAAATACAAAATTTTTAAAGCTTTTTGTAATAAATGAGAAAACCAGAAATATATAATAAGATGTATATATAATAACAATAATATATAAAAGAATAAAATCAAATCTAAAAACTAGAAGAAGTATGTACTGTTATCAAAAGCAGTGGTTGGTTATATAAACATGTGCATTTTGATTCTGTACTTTCCTGGAAATTTTAAATTGCAACACCTTGTAAAGAAAGGAAAAATGTAGTGACAGGTTTCCAGGTGGAGGGAAAAATTTTATAATATTGAGACGTGGGAGAAAAGTAGTGACAGGTGAGGAAGCAGACACCATTTAAAGAAGAATCCATATAATTGAATATATACAAGCTCTGGTCTATACAAATACATTAGGGAATGGTAGAAATAAATATTTCTCACCTTGTTCCATATAGTGACGAGGACTATTAACCTTGCGCGCATGATGCTCCAGCTCACTGAAGTACTGGTTACCTTGACCCACATTCTGACTATGACCTTGACCTGGTTTCCGACCTCCAAACTGATGATGTGGACTTGGGATTGAGGGTGGCGTTCGAGTGGGTGGTGAGTTCTTGTAGTGCTCATTCTGACGTCTTGCCATACGCAGCACCTGCCCTGAGTGGGTTGTGGGACCACCAGGCATCCTGCCCGCTGACCGACCTACTTTAGTGCTCATCTTGTCCGGCAAACAATGGAAGCAGTAATTCTCTGGCTTCACAATTGACTTGGCCCACTGGCTGTTACCTTCATGATGCTGCTGCTGATGGTGGTGGTGATGGTGGTGGTGATGATAATGATTCTGTTGTTTGCCTGATTGCGTTCTTAATTCTGGTTGCAGGTAGGTGTGTGTGTCCACGTGCTGGACCTCGACATCAGGCTGGTAGTGCCAGACGTCTGACTGGCTGAGACTTTGCACAGCCTCTGCAACGCCCTCTGTTTTTGGTGCTGTGGGGGAGCTCTGTGTAGTCACTTGCACCTGAATCTCTCCTTGTGTCTCGATGTGGCTCTCTCTGTGGGTATCTGTGTGGGATTCTGTGTCAGTCTGCTCGAGGTCACACTCAAATTTGACTTCTGATCTCGGAGTGTCTTTCACCTTGACCTCTCCATCACTAAGCGTATTGTTGAGAGATAAGTCCGAGACCTTGGAATGGTGACCTTCAATAAGAGATTCACAGTGTGGACTCTGATTCTCTTTGTCCTGAAATAAAATACATTAGAAACATTATATTTGCAATTGTTTATGGGGACTGAAAATGTGGATATGTGCATAAGAATAAGCAGAGTTGTATTAGAAAAGCTTTCTGACCTGTTGGGACAATATGTCATGAAAACTCTTGTCAATCCAAGTAGTAAAAATGTTTCACCGATGATAAAATGAGTCTCCAGCAGTACTGAACCAACAGCAGAGACTCAGAAAAAAAATCTTGTCAAGGTGTAAGCATTTAAATGTATGCTACACAAGATTTCTGTCACTTTTATAAACCATGAGGTTATTTATAGCCTAGGAAGACTAAGAGGTTTACTCAGGTCTGGTGCAGTTAAAGAGCAGCCATGTTAAACTGAACCAAAAATATTTTCATTAAACATCTTAATAAACTTTTGCCACCAGATGTCACAAAATGCTGTTTATTGATGTCCTTCACCTGTTTGAAAAGTAAACCATAACGCCTCAATGGTCATTACCAACATGTATTTCCTATCTGAGCCACTTTTCACAGTTAGCTATTTTTAAACTAAGAAAACCATGTGACCATTTATGTTTCAGCTCATCCACATCATCCGCTGTGATGCTGATGTCTATTTTTAGTAGGAATCCCAATCGCTCTTGTTTATAGATTTGAAAAGAATGAACATTTGAAGTGTTTATTAACAGGTTAAACTGCACTAAAATTGAGATACTGTTGAATCGTCAAAGCTTGGACTAAAGTATGTTGTTTTTTTTCTACAGAAATTATGCACACGAACCCCAAACAGAGGTCAGACATTATTACATATACAGATATAGGCAAACTGTCAGTTACTACCTTTAATGGGAGGATTCACATCACAATAAAGTTTGTTTGATCAAAAAAATTAATGTAGGATAGTCATGCAGTTACAATGTAATTTATAAAACTTGGACAGTTGTACTGACCCTTGCCTTATGGGCTTGTGTCAATACAATAATTCACATCTAAATAACTGGTCCAATACAAAATCACCTAAATATTACCCAAATAATATGGAATACAAGGGCTGGAAAATACAGTAGCCCAATGCATGTCCCGGGCAAGTCAAAATGCAGTTTTGGGATACTGTCATTGATCATTAAATTAGTCCCAGACAAGTCATAAATCAGAAGTTGGAAAAGTGACACATAAACAAAGGTTTCTAACTAGCTATAAAGACAATCAATTTCACGCCAGGAGCATTTATCAACAACCTGTAAAGGCGGTACATGTACAATGCACACACCTGTCCAAAACAGCCAATCATGACGCGCGACACAGAAACACTTCTACACAAAAAAATAAAAGAAACAACTTGTTGTTACACCTTGTTTGTTAGTTGTAGATATGACAAATATGTTGTTGTGTTCATTAAATGAAAATGTCGCAAATTTTCGGACAAGTCATTTTTTGTCTAACTAATCTGGGACTAGTCAGTGAAAAGAATTTTTTTCCAGCCCTTAATACTTAATATTTATTCATCATAAATGATTAACTGACTGACCTGAGATGTGTCTCCCTCCCTGGTTTCTATGGCAACTTCACTCCTATCTTCCTTCTCAGAATGCTCCTCTGGTATCCTAAAACAAACATCCCAATACACATTTTTATTGCATCTGGTACCGTAAGTAAATGGTCACCTGGAAATGACATGTCAAAAGATGATGGCTGTTGTTGACTTTTTAAGCAGGATAACTAAAATATGCACATTACGTTACATATTTCCAAGAAACTATTCTGATTCATTCAATATTTTACAGATATATGTTTAATAATGAGAGAACATTTCTGTCAAACCCTGAAGATTTATTTAATTAACAGACAATTCCGCTACCAAGCATTTCTGATACAGCCATCTGGTTACATGCGGCAATTCCAACAAATGGTGACAGAGTAATAGTTTGTAACTGGTATACCTATTTTAACAAATATTTCTTGAATATATAGTTTGTCTAAAAAAGCTTATTTATATTCCATTTGCTTATACATGTATACCTAATAAACATTTTATCTGAAGTAACTTTTAATATTTAAGGTTTAAGAAAAAAATATTAATTTGTATACAACCCAAAGTGCTAAAACAATGCCAACCCAACCCAAACAAGACACATCAAGGTGTTCAGATGTGACTTCAGTGAGGACTGGTCACTGCACACAGTAAGCCTATACAAGGAATATTTATATCTACTATAACCTTAATCATTTAGATCACAGCATTATTTTATTTATTGAGTTATATTGCACCAACACAATTATGGTCTTATTGGAGACATCCAGTTATTTATTGGTGGAGAAATCCCAGAATTATGCCTGGGTGGAACCACCAGTGCACTGGTGCAGGTTAGCTAGAAAGCCTCCCCACATGAAAGTTCTTTCCCCGACTGAGACTCAAACCCATGAGGTGAGGAACTAAGGAGTTACAAGTCAGCGACTCTATCCGCTTGGCCACAGGCACCCCCTAGTACGAGATGAATGGTAATATTTGGTGTTTTTGTCTCTTAGAAAAACATCATAGATTTTAATTGCTAAGCTAGAAAGTGGTTATGTGTACAGAAATGGGGCCAGGTAGAACTGTATATGTTAATACATTGATTATGCAAACAATCCCCAATTACTGATCATCATTATCAGATATATTCATAAAATACATTGTTTATTACAAGTATAAAACAAATAAATATTATGACAATATTTTTTTCCACAGTAATATAAGATAAGCTTTGAATGAAGCCTAAATTGTGTAAATTAAAACAATTTGTTGGATTTATTTAGTAAATGATGCCATGACTGATGGTTTTCTAGAAGGAAGTTTAAACAACAATGCAGACTAACCATAAGTTGTTATTCCTGAGGCAAGAATATTTTCTGCATCAGGGATGGGATTTGCTGGCATTTATGCTGATACTGTGCAGCGACATTTCTATCATTATAGCACAGCGGCACTTATGAGGTGCCTAGGGACTGAACCTGGCTGGTCCATTATGCTGACACCGACAAGTCAGGCGTAATGCTATCCCTTAGCCCCAGGTGTAAGGAGGGACCACTACTACCAACTTTAAAGTCTTTGGTTTGACCCGGCAGGGGTTTGAACCCAAGACCTCCCGATCTGCTAGCCAACGCTCTACCATTGAGCCAGTCAGTCAGCATTACCTAAGGTCATTATCACCAAAGAAGAGGGCAGTCAAGAGGGTTAAATGTAAGTTAAAAGAACTTCTTTCTAAAATAACTACATGTATAAACAAATAGGTTAAAATTTAAACAACTTGGTGTGAGAAAGTGTAGTTAAATTGTATAGCATAAGGTGTTTTTTTTTTATAAAAACAAGTCCATTTTTAAATAGCTTACATAGTTTCCATGAGATGTTGCTAAGTGCTCACTATTGTACAATGCTATTTCTTTCATAGAACTAATCACTTCATATTTATTTTGCAAGGACATGCAATTGTAATAAGTTGTTGGAATCATGGATAAAGTTGATAATTAATAAGTGACACTTAAGTGCATTGTCCAAGAAGTGTACCACATGTAGCCTTACTGACATGTATTTTGAACATTCCCAAATCAAGATTTAACTAGGGACATGTTTCAAACAGCTTTAAATGAACATGTCTGGGGTTTTTTAAAGACTGATATCTCTGATAAGTATGCAGATGCTTGATACTGTAACTTACTGTTGTATGTCTAGCTTCTTGAGGGTCTGTCGGCTGTGGGACCTGCTCTCTGAAGACAGAAACAAATAACATCATCATTATCATCCATGTCATCATCATGGTCATCATCATTGTTGTTGTCTTCAATGTCATTGTCTTAATAGTCATCATCATAATTATTATACTCAGAGTCAGCAGCAGATTGTGATAATTATTATCATCATAACCATCAACAGTCATTATCATTATTGTCATCATCATCATCATCATCATCATCATCATATTTATATATACATTATTCGTCCCCAGATGACATACAATGCACTCAGTGACCTAATAATGCCAAACTATTCTAATTCAGAATATTACTAAAACTTAGTCAAGGATTAACTTAAAAAATATATTAATGGCACAATAAATGCATAAATTTATATGCTTATTTTTAAAAAAAAAATTTACTTGAAAACAACTATAACTGAATTGTTAGATGTAATTTCCCACAACTAGTACAAAAAATTTCACAAGTAGAACAATGTATACAGCAATTTATGCCAAACTGGCAGATATCTGCTGTTCTAAATATCCTCATAGAACATACAAACACACATTTAAATCCCCACTTCTGTCGTGTACACATCATGCATCATGAATGCTAATTCCAGCTAAATCCCTTGGTAAACACTCCAATACATACTTCAGTCTAGAAAAGTCACAGATCATGATTGGAATGAATGATATGAGGGTGTAATAATAACAAAACAAATAGAAGTCACTTCATTTAAACATGCTGCTCAAGTTTCCCTTCTTATGTATGGAGACACAAGACATACCAAGAGCTTGGTAAACAGGCTGGTTTTTATCCCCATGTCGCGACTCAATATTTTCATAATGAAACTGTGGACATTCAGTCAACTTTCATTGATTCTTGCTGTCTTAGCCATTGACCTACCACATATTTTAATAACCCATACTTATTTTAAGTCATCTTCTTAGATCTGCATTTAAAGGTGCCTAGACATATTGTTGCAGACTTAGCAACAACAAAAGGGCCTAAACAAAGGGCTCATTGTAGAAGCTGGTTGATCGGGACCTACACTATTTGCTTAAGCCTAATCAATTCATAGCAATACTTAGCAGGTTAAGAGATAGTACACTGATCCTATAGCCATTAGTAACAGAGCTGGATAAAAGGAACTGAAAGAAAAAGGTATGATCAATTCATAATTAATGAACCTGTCAACTTTTGACGCTGATCAGATTGTCAATAGTGGGTGTTGACCAATGGAATGGTGCTGTACAAAGAAACCTGGTTTCATATTCATATAGAATCTTGCTTATTTTTTCTTACTTAAACTATAAAAAAAAACTTAAAACTAAAAAAAGAAAGAAATTTCTTGTATTTACTTGTTTTATGAAGCAAGGTTTTTATATATTTAATGGGAAATATTTCAAAATTTTTATTGTATGCTCTACAAATTCCAAAAACTCTTTATAGAAACTGTGGTGTAATGGGGCTCCATAGTAGAAACGCAACATGGTCCCATGATTACAAGTTTATTCATGAAAGTTACATTTTACAATCTAACAACAGTGAGGCATGAATACCTCTCTCTAAGGCGTCCACATCTACTTTCCGTCTCGTCCAGATCTACCTTCCTTCTCCTAGCCTGTCTCTCTTCCTTCTCCTCGCACTCCTAACATATATAGTCTAAAGCTAATTGCTCATTCGAACTGGGGTCGCATACATTTTTGACTATCGTGTCATTCTTACGGTTCACAACTCACGCTTCCCGCCTATATTTTGACGTATTCATCAATCACTGTCCTGAATCGTGCCTCTTTATTGCTATTTTACTATTTCCCTGGTACACAAAATGTTTATTGCATCATTCGGGTTTATTATTAATGTCATTCATTGTCCTGCTTTATTTAACTTGCACTTAGTTTAACTAAACGGAACGATGTCTTTAACTAACCAAATTATAACCAAATATTATTTAACTGAAAACTAATTAATATGGTAATATTACATTACAAAACGTTCCCAGGTAATACCTTCAAGAGTTGCTGGCTCTAAGCGCTGACGGCCCTTGGCTGCGCCATACCAAAATCATAAAGAATAGTAGAGGTATAATTGTTCTCATGCAAACTCAAACAAGTACAAATGTAGTCCCACAAATGGTTAGCCTGTATTTCAGGATACTGTGACTAGGGGTGATGTCATGCCAGGTGTTCATAGCATTGTATTCAGAGTAAAGGTAGCACTATATCTACTTAAATTGTACACTGTCTCTGGAAGATTGAAAGATTGAAGGTGGGATAATAAACCCAATAAACAAATCACAGACTGGACCAGGTAATGCAATTAGTAGAGTGTCGGCTCCAGGTATGGGAGGCCCCAGGTTCTAACTGGAGTTGCAACATACCAAGTCGTAAACAATGGTAGTGGTATAGCTGCTAACCCTCAAGCAAATATAAGGGTAGTTCCAGAACTGATTGCCCAGTGTCAGGATAATGTGACTGGATATATTCTCATGCCATGTGTTCATGGCATGCTATACATAGTGAAGGCATCACTATATTTGCTTCAAGTGAACACTGTCTGCAGATAAATGAAATACTCTTGGTGGGATGATTAACCCAACAAACAACAAACAAACAAATCAAAGGGACTTTCCTGAAATGTTTATCCCATAGTCTGCAAAATCATCCCTTACCACAAACAATTAGCTTTATAGGGTCCTAGCCTCCACAACTGCTTAGGCTTGGGACCCAGCCAGGGGAAAGAAATTTAATTTAAGTCTTGAAGCTGTCCTACAAGGCACCAGGCATCTATCTAAGAAGTGAATATAGAGTTGCTCATCAAGAAAAATTGTCAGAAAATCCAATATGACTTTGAATCTGTCATAGAGCATTTACAGACATTTATCAGTTGCATTTAGTCCTTGTCGAGGTGATTAGTTTGGGACAACTTTCAAAGTTGCCCTTGGATCTAACAGCCAGTCACACAGTTCACAGAGTTCTGGCCTTAGATTGGCTTCCCAAATTCTTCTATTTGATGTAGATGACCAATCATCTAGTACAAACAGTGTGTCTTTGCCAGATGACAATACATAAATAGAACTGTGATAATGCCACACCAAAATAGAATGATCATACCAAATTAGATTGTCTGAGACAAGATTAGATGCTATTGACATAATCAGTTCAGCTATAATAGACAAATTAACAGCACTTCACTTGATTAATGCAAAATAAATAAATGTCTGTCTCATACATGTGAACTTTTTCTGAGGTCAAAGTGGGAGATTTTCACTTGCAAAGTGGGAGAAGTGTTATTTTCATTTGAACAAAGGAGGAAGTTATCTGTTTCCAAGTAGAAAAATTTCTGAAAATGTGTAAAACACCCCTTATTTTCTAATACTTTCGAACCTTAAGAGTGGGAGTCTCCCTCCAAACATGGGAGAGTTCACATGTGCTGGTGCTTCCAAAAATAGAAAAGAAAAAAGAACCAGTATAACAAGTGGAGCCATGGAGGGAAAATAAGAGGGAGTAATAAGGAGGGTATTGTTTGTTGTTTTGTTTTTTGTTACATTGCACCAATACAATTATGGTCATATTGGCAACGTCCAGCTAATTATTGATGAAACCCAGACTGCGTCTGGGTAGAACCACCTGTGCACCACAGGTTAGCTGGAAAACCACCCCACATGAATGTTCTAGCCCTGACTGGGACTCAAACTCACACAGTAAAGAGCTGAGGAGTTTCAAGTCAGTGACTCTAACTGCTTGGCCGTGGGCGCCCAATTGAGGAGGGTATGAAAATAAAGTAAAACTGATAAAGGAAAAGTAGAAGAAGGAGGTTACAGAGAAGAGTGAAAAAATATAGCAGGAGAGACTGAGAATTACAGAGATTGCGATACTAACAACATAAATACTGAGAGAAAATGGGTAGAATGAGAAATGACAAAAGAGAAAAAAGTGGAGTAGAGACAGATAAAAGGAGACAGAGAGACTAACAGTGTGAGAAAGAAGGTGACATTAACAGAGGGAAATGCTGAAGAAGAGAGAGAAAAGATGACACTGGCTTTCAGGGTGCTTTAACCACAAGACTAAATGTACACAACCAAGCATTTGGCATCTAGTGATTTGTTTAGCAAATACTTGCATACATTAACCAATTAAGATTTCCATGCAGACAACATTTCTGAGTTCAGCAAAGATTAGGCAAAAAAAACTCTTTTAGAAGGGGTTTTCAATGATTTGACAGTGATTTTTGATCCCATGTGAACCTTTTGTGTTACAAATTAATTCAAAATTCAATGCAGCCAAACATTCTGACCAAGTTTTGGTGAAGATTGAGCCATAAACATGGCCTCTCATGTGTTTAATCTTTTTTTTGCTAGGTTTGATCAAGTGAGTTACTTTTTGATCCCATATAACAGAGTTATTTACTCATCAAATATTTTAAGCAGACAAACATTCTAACCAAGTTTAGTGAAAATTGAGCCATAAATGTAGCCTCAAGTGTGTCCACAAGGCTTTTCCTAAATTTGACCTAGTGACCTACTTTTTGATGCCACATGGCCCAGTTAAAAAGTCATTTAAGATTTCATGAAATCATTCTAAGTTTAGTGAAAATTGAGCCATCAATGTGGCCTCCAATGTATTCACAAGGCTATTTTGACCTTGTAACCTACTTTTTGATGCCACATGGTCTAAACAAAGTTTGGTGAAGATTGGATCAACAGTGAAGTCTTTAGAGAGTTCACAAATTGTTGAAACTGCATGACACAACACGGGTATAAAAATGCTGTGCTCAGGTGAGCTAAAAATAACAAACAAAAAAAAATAATACAAATGAACAGAAAGACTGACAGAAAGTGTGAATAAAAGAAAGAAATTCTAAACAGATAGTCAGTCAGTTAGACAGTGGGAAAATATAGAACACATTTTGAGAAGCAAATTACCTTTCCACTAACCTCATTCCATCCCAGATTGACCCTGTATGCTATCCATCATAACCTTACAAGGATGCCTGTTATCTAACTTCAAGTACCATCACCACTCAAAAATCACCATATGATTAAATTAAAATCACTAGAAACATTTTGTACATTTTTTATGGATACAAAGTAACTAGAAACACCTTACTGACTGACAATGACTATTTTTTTAATAATCAGTAAGCTTAATGCACAGTATGACTTCTTCAAATGTGTGTCTTTAGAGTTTAAAGATAAAACTTCAATAATGCAGAGAAAGCAGCATGCACTGTTGACACACATAACAATATTTTGAAACAAGCATTCCAATTTTTGACCTAACACATAACAAATTCAAATTAATCATTCCAAATTAATACCTAAAAGTCGACAAAAACTGAAGATGAACTAATCCTTCTCTTTCTCCAAAACTGTCACATAAGCTTAACTTCGCCTTAAACTTTTAACAATCTTATAATCTGACTTAAAACACCTAAAGTGACTTGTGGCTAAAATGATTCGGCCTGAGTATATGGGATGACAAATCTTTCAGAAGCTTTGTCGAGGGTTGTTCAGGGCTGGACAACAACCCACTTGAGGGGAGCTGAAGTCATCAAACACATTGGGGATATAGCTACGATCTGCTGAGGTACTTTTATCAGACTATGGAGTGGGGATGGGGTTCTCAAGGAATGCCTGACACTGGGTAATCATAAGGTGGGTACACCTTTCCATTGAAAATTAAAGATTTGTAATGGTCGGGATTTGAAGCTGAGGTCCATATACTTAGGGCTAGAGCTTGAGACTTCACAAACATTGGATTGCACACCTTTGGTATATTTGTTTGATGTATGGTCAATAATCTATCAGTTATTACTAACAGTGTTCACTTGAAGAAAATATAGTGCTGCCATCACTGAGAAAACATGCTGCCAAATGCCCTGATATGACTGTACCGGAATCCATTTATCACAACATCTGGCCAGTCAGTTGTGGGGGTTTTCAATATAAGCTTCGAAAGCTGAACAGGAGATAAAAAATTATACCACTTCCTCTTGCTATCATAGCCTGCTTAACTTAAAGGTGGTATCCTACTGTTTGTACCAGATTTTTTCTCTCTGAAAGAACCAAAACCAAATAAATTATTGTAACCTGAAATGATCTCGAAAAATGTTGATTATTGATGTCTAACATCGTGAAAAGCGAAGCATAACACATCACTCATTATTACTTAGGTATTTCCTATCTAAGCCATGCTGCACAGTGACATATTTCCAAACTAAGAAAACCATGTGACCCGTAACTTTATATAATCATTCAGGTATTACACTTTGACTTCGATGTCTGTTTTTAGCAGAAATCACAATCATGCTTATTTGTAGTTTTAGAAACAATGGGCATGTACAGTGATTTATTTGATGATTTCTATTGTCTTACCATTTAGACAGTGTTTAAATCTTCTTTTTAAAAACTTAGGTTTGACCACTTTGTAGAAATTGTGCCCCAATTCCCCTATTCCAGGTTTACACGTTTTTGATGAAGACAAACTGTCAGACACCACCTTTAAAATGAACAGGCTTTGGCAAATAATGTAGATCCAGACAAGCCGGCTATCTGCTGTAAGCTATTCTATTTTATTCTAGATTTACAACATTTGCTAAAATGCTTTGTTTCTTTTGCATGTTGTTGTTAGGAAAAAAAAAGATTGTGTATGGTTATTTATAAATATAAGTTATACAACTTTTAGGTGTCTTCGCTTAAGATTAAACATGACCTTTTCCTATTCTGTGAGAAAGGTCTGTTAGAAAGTTTGTCATAAATATCTTCTGTGTATGGGCCATGTTTGTCATATATATCAGCTTGAAATTTATAACAGGTAGTCATAATGACTGTCAACTGAGACAATAGATACAGAGTAACTCTTCACACTTGAAGAGCAAACACTGACAAACATTTTACAGCATGTGGGATATTAGTTAAAAGGTTTAAAGAGGAAGGAAGAATTTGCTCGTAGTTCAAGAAGCCAACAAAAAATAGCAAATTATTGTCATTTCCAAAGAAGTGGATCGCATGTTATTGAAGTGTATGTGAAAATAGAGATAAATACAATCATTTTAGGATATCATCATTTAAAAAAATGCTTAGATTGATAATGTTTCATGCTTTGTTTTATAAACTGTTTTTATAATTCATTGCAAATATGCTTGTATTTTATGCATTTTCATACCAATTTGCAAAGTAATTAACAAAAAATACTTAATTATTTAAAAAACAACAATGGTTGCATGCACTTACAAATGCAACTCCAAATAAAATTATTGTACTAGTTGAATACAAAAATGCAGTACTTTTTATGAACAATTTCATGACAATACACGATTACAAATAAGATGGATTAAGTTTATCTTAAAAGATTATTTTAAAAGGAGAATACAAGTGAGACAAACATTCATAAACTAAACCGAGCTTATCAGTTGAATAATTCTCATACCATGTATGAACTCTTAACAGTTATGACAAGGCATTTTCAATGTTTCAATGCAGCAGAATATTCAGAATCTGATGACTCATCAAGTGAAAGTGGTACAACTTATATAAATCAAGTACTCCCGGATTAATGGTTGGTCCCTATAAATCAATTGCCCCTCCCTTACCAGAAGAAAGTATGGATCTTTCGTTTCTAAAACACTTCAATAATGGGCCTTGGAGAAACACTGGCTAGATTTCCATATGTAAACACTCATAAACACACTTGACCATCATAATACCATGTAAACTTCCATATTTAATACATGTGTCATTCATATTGATTTAGGAGTCTATTCACAAGCTTCTTAAGTCACAGTTTAAGTCATCAAATTGAGTTTTGATAGTTTTACAATCTTAAAAAAATACAAATCTGTTTTTGATTTTTGTGAGCTATTTTTTTCTACATATCACAGCAACCAATTATGACCATTAGAGTGACATCCGGTTATTTTGGTGGAAAGAGACCCCAGACAAATGTCACGGAAGAACCACCAGTGCACTGTAGGTCAGCCAGAAGACCTTCCTATGTTAAGGCCTTCACCCCAAATAGGATTATTACCCATGCAGTGAGAGGCTTTGCAGTCCAAGAAGGTTCATATCGGTGTCTTTACCATTAGGCATGGGTGCCCCTCACAGTAATGTGGCCAGAACTCACAGCTAAACAAATTATTATAAAAACCTTTCAAAACATAAACATACCAACAGAATGTACCCCACCCAAATGGTGTTTCCAGTAAGTTAAGGTTTAATGGTAGTACTAGCACAGTATCTGTTAACAACATCTCAGCACGACTTGCAATAACAGATTATTGGCAGGATCTAACAATCAACCAGCAAACAAACCCAAATAAAGATCAATTTATGATCTGAAATGCGGTGCCTCTTAAGGAATGTATTTTTTATGGGGACAATAGTGCTAACAACAGGAAATATGCAGCTGCACTTTGAGACTTTTATCAGGGAAAAAGAACCAAATTTTTCATTTTTTTACAGTGTATCTTGCAACAATAAAGCGTGGCTTGCAATTATAAAAAGGTAGTAGGTATTAATATGAATTTGGATCTTTTTTGCAAGGTCTTGTTTAACAAAAGAAACTGAGTTTGCCGATGTAAACAATGCAACTTGTAATTACTGCTGTAGCAGGTGACAAGGAAGAAAGCAACATAGAAGACAGTCTAGTTTCCACCAGAGTTATGATTGGTTACTTTCAAAAGTATATGAAATGATTCAACAGTGTTTGAGAGTAATTAGGTCCCAAAATAGTTATCTTTTGAAGTGCATGCCTTGGATGTTTCTTTCTTGTACTCAGTACACCCACACACAATGTGGACATCAATTAGTGACCTACAGGATTAACAGAGATTAAGCCGAGGTCCTATTTATTAATTATAATACAGGGACTATTATTATGCATTAAGCCACTGTGTCCAAGTTTAAACCATGTCTAGCTACATTAGTTCCTGACCTATATTTATTCTATAAAGTAGAGGTAGATCTTTTTTTTGCTACAGATTTTTTAGATTTTTGCTAACAAAATGCAACTTTGTAAATAAACATATTTCCTGAGATCTGGCAGAAGGTAGTGCAGATCCAGATTAGAATCAGACAACTCTCAGTCAAAGCTGGATAAACTGAATATGCACAATTTGCCAACACCCAATCAAATACAGCTTAGAAGGATATGGTTTAATCTACTGACCCAAGGCACATTTCCAATTATAAATCGCAAAGTCTGAGACATTATAA
The DNA here is from genome assembly GCA_007844125.1 of Sinonovacula constricta. NCBI lineage: Eukaryota > Metazoa > Mollusca > Bivalvia > Cardiida > Solecurtidae > Sinonovacula > Sinonovacula constricta. The sequence goes on along the minus strand of CM017558.1, from coordinate 23,986,619 downwards.
TTTGATCATTTCTTACTCAGTGAAGTATATAAAACTCTTGCTTCCTAAATATATAGGTTAACATAATGAACTTTTTTAATCCTGAGAGAAATTAATCTTTGAAAATTACAATAAATTTCTACAATACCTGTGGCTTGAGCACTGTTAGTCTACTTTCATTTTTTGTTTCTTCAAATTTGCTTCTGAAACTTAACTACTGTTTACACACAAATTTTTTTTTTATAACACATCATCTCTGGTTACTCATAATATATTAACATTTCATTATTTTCACACTTTTTCCAGTTCATTTTTTAGATAAATAACAGTAACACAATTATGGCCATTATAGCAACTTCCATCAATTACAGGTGGAGAATGACTCCAGATAAATGTCTTGGTAGAACCACATGCAAAAATTGCAGGTGAGCTTGAAGACCTCTCCACATTAAAGTTTCTGCCACTTCGGGACTCAAACCCCAGCAGTGATGGACCTTGGAGTTAAAGGGGTCATGAAAACATCCACTAGGCCACAGGTGCCATTACTATAGAAAGGGGGGAGCCTTGAGGATCGGAACTGGAAGTCCTAGGCCGAAACATACGATGTACACTGCACATCGTAAATGACAGGTAAATGTTTTAACATTATACTTGACAACCAGTCTGTGTGAAGGCTCTTGAAGCGTTATGGGCACAGTCTATTTTTAAACATCACAGAAAAATAATGTTCGACAGAAGGACAGTGGTGCCTATGTGTATATTAGACAGTTTACATACAAGAAAGCATCGATGCGAAGCATCAATGATCTATGTCAAACTATTGGTCAACAGGGAAACCTTCTTGTCGTTATAAAAGAAAGATTCAAAATGCCATCAAACTTAGTATGGAGCAGCCTGACATTGGCTAGTGATTCAAAGTATTATATCATTTTACAATCATAAAGTTTAGCCCATTTTCACTGTTAATTATCATACATGATCGTAACAGCCCCATTTATCAATGCATCTACATCTGTTTGACAGAATAGTGATATAACAGCCACTATTTATCGGAGTATTTGTGCAGGCAGAAAACCAGAGGCGGATCCAGAAAACTTTGGTTGGGGGTATAATCAAGATCCATTCAAATTAATCACAGTAAATACTAGATATATACACAGAAAGGGACCCTAACTTGACCTAAGCAGTCAGACAAAACTAACATTAAGAGTTTAGTATTTTTTAAGCTTGCATGCATGTGCTTTCACAACTCTACTCTATTGCCTGGTCGGTGGGAAGTGGGAGTGAACGTATCCCCCTCCCCCTCCCCTGGATCCATCCCTGGGGCAAACATACTAGTCCTGCTTACTAATTGGCTAAAGTATGTCTAAATATACTAAATCAACTATTGCTCTTTCCTATCTTGTGAAACTAACAAAAATATTTTTTAAAAATCTACAGTTTATGCCCATAACACTGAAAGCCAACAACAAAAAATAGAAGAAAGCTATCACAATGATTGTATGTCTCAATACTATCAAATCTCTCATATATTCTTAAAATTACAAAATAAATTAATATAACTATAAACCATACATGTGAACTCTCCCACTTTTGGAGGGAGACTCCTATCTTTAAGGTTCAAAATTATTTGAAAATGTGGGGTGTTTTACACACTTTCAGAAATCTCCCTACTTGGAAATGGATATCTTTCTTCTTTGTTTATATGAAAATAACAAATTTCCCACTTTGCAAGAGAAAATCTCTCACTTTGGCCTCAGAAAAAGTTAACATGTATGATAAACCCACAACTGTAATCATACACAAATGAAATCATTTATAAGTACAAGTATTTTCTAACTGATATCAAACATATAATTTTTAGGAACACAAAAATAAAGTATTTAAAATATCCAAATTGTTACCTTTTTAATGTGAGTTCCTTAATCAAGCACCTCTGTTCTTATACAAGGTGAGTACAAACACAATCTAGGGCGATTAAACCCTATACCTGTAGCTCTCTCTAATCCACTAATCCAAGCCACTGAGTGTCTACTGTTAATCCACTTACAGTTATAAAACACTCATCTACTTAACTCAGCTCTCATAACCAACTGTTATTTCAAATGCTCAATGCCGGCAGAGGCAAGACACTGATTTATCTTTACAGATGTTCTAACTACACAAAATGTCTTATATCATTAAAAACTGAACTGTTCAGCCAGTTCCGAGCTCTGGTCAGGGAAAAAAAATCATGAGGATGAGTGGGTGGTGGGGTGTGGAGGTAGGGGGTTAGGGTGGGTGACTGGTTCTACCCAGATACTTGCTTGGGGTCCTCCTCAATTTGTGGGATTTTGCCAATAGTACATTGATATTACCAAAACAGGTAAACAAAACTTTAAAAAAAAACTTGCTGTAAAACAGTTTAATTATAAAGTATAATAAACGCCAGAACAGCCACTATTATTTATATCTCATACCTGAAAAATGAAAGTGAAATTGATCCAATACAAACAACTATCACAAACCATAAAGAATACTACTGACAGCAAAATGATGTTGTATATGGAATCCCTGTAGTTCCCCACCCTGCATCCCCACCACCAACCAGTCAAAGGGTAAAGTGGATCCAGGGATGCACCCCCCCCCCACCAGCCAGTAAAAGGGTGAGGTGGACCCAGGGATACATCCCCCCCACCAGCCAGTCAAAGGGTAAAGTAGATCCAGGGATGCATCCCCCCCACCAGCCAGTAAAAGGGTGAGGTGGACCCAGGGATGCATCTCCCCACCATCCAGTAAAAGGGTGAGGTGGATCCAGGGATGCCTCCCCCCACCATCCAGTAAAAGGGTGAGGTGGATCCAGGGATACACACCCCCACCATCCAGTAAAAAGGTGAGGTGGATCCAAGGATGCACCCCCCCCACCAGCCAGTAAAAGGGTGAGGTGGATCCAGGGATGCATCCCCCCCCACCAGCCAGTAAAAGGGTGAGGTGGACCCAGGGATACATCCCCCCACCAGCCAGTCAAAGGGTAAAGTAGATCCAGGGATGCATCCCCCCCACCAGCCAGTAAAAGGGTGAGGTGGACCCAGGGATGCATCCCCCACCAGCCAGTAAAAGGGTGAGGTGGACCCAGGGATACATCCCCCCACCAGCCAGTAAAAGGGTGAGGTGGATCCAGGGATGCATCCCCCCACCAGCCAGTAAAAGGGTGAGGTGGACCCAGGGATGCATCCCCCCCAACCAGCCAGTAAAAGGGTGAGGTGGACCCAGGAGTGCATCCCCCCACCATCCAGTAAAAGGGTGAGGTGGACCCAGGGATGCATCCCCCAACCAGCCAGTAAAAGGGTGAGGTGGATCCAGGGATGGATCCCCCTAACCAGCCAGTAAAAGGGTGAGGTGGATCCAGGGATGCATCCCCCACCATCCAGTAAAAGGGTGAGGTGGACCCAGGGATGCAACCCCCCCAACCAGCCAGTAAAAGGGTGAGGTGGATCCAGGGATGCATCCCCCCACCATCCAGTAAAAGGGTGAGGTGGATCCAGGGATGCATCCCCCCAACCAGCCAGTAAAAGGGTGAAGTTGTGAAATCACATACATGTAAGCTTAAAAAATACTAATCTTTTAAAGTAAAATTTGTAGTAAGTTAGGATCCCTTAGCTTTTATATATATCTACTATTTACTATGATAAAGTTGAATGGACCTTGATTCATACCCCCCACCCCCACCACACCAAACTTTTCTAGATCCACCCCTGGTCCTTTCATCAATGTGTCAGAAATATTAAGAGGACATAATTATTAAAGGACAAAGCTTGCATCTACCCAGGAATAGACAGAGGAGAAATGTTTAATAGGGAACCATTATTTTATAATTGTAAATTATAAATGGAATAACAACAACAAGAAAGAGCTAGAATGTAAGACATCCAAGCGCTGTAGGGAGCATGTTCTTTAAACAAGACTATGACTATCCTGGGAACTAAACACTCTTTTACACTGTCAATTAATTCCATAAACATTTGACAGTAACGAACCATAACTCTGATGGGAAGTAGAGTATTTTTGCTACTTTGTTTTCCTTTTTCTCTGCTACACCTGTATTTACAAGCTGCATTGTTAACATCAGAATACTTGATTTCTTTTGCCAAACGATACTTTGCCAAACAGCTGTGAATTCCTATAAATGCCAGCTACATTTTTATTATTGAAAGCTACACATTACTGATGCAAGCTTCAATGTTTAAAAATGGAATACTCAGGTCTTTTCTCTAGAAAAGGTCTCACAGAATAACTGCAACTTCCAGTTTTTGCCACCTTCACTAATGTTCCCATATAAAAATGCATTCCATAAGAGGCACCGCTGTCAAAAGCTGCACTAATAAATAACCATCCATGCACCCCCTTTTATCAATACCAACATACAACATGATCAAGTGGCAAATGTAACCATCAACTGGCTGTCATTACAAGACTTAGAAGCAAGTGTTGAGTTTTGTTTTTTGTTATTTCACACAGACACAACTATTGTCATATTGGCAACGTCCAGCTAATTATTGGTGGAGGAAGACCCCAGACTTATGCCTGGGTAGAACCACCGTCACTCTGCAGGTTAGCTTGAAAACTGCCCCACATGAAAAGTTTTCACCCTGAACAGGACTCGAACCCAAGCTGTGAGGGGTTGAGGAGTTACAAGTCAGCAACGCTAATTGCTCAGCCACAGGCGCCAGCTTTTAAGACTTTCATCTATTACAAGATGTGGACAACTTTCTTATGAATCTAGTTATTATAAAATAGGTCATGCATGTACTTTTAGTTATCCTGAGGTGTTAAGTTGAAGCAGATGTACTGCTACTTTAACCGGAAATATCATGCCATGAACAGCTGGCATGATACCAGGTTATCTTATCCTGACCATAGGCAACCAGTCCTTAATGTGCTTGAACAAAGAAAAAGAGCAGTACCACTACCATTTTTACAAATTTTACAACATTAATACCAAGGATTGAAGTTAAAACCTCTCACAATTGAGATCAAGGGCCATAGTCATAAACAATCTTAGTTTTTTTTTTCTGACTTAAACTAAGAAATGTCCTTAAATCTATTTTTTTGATAGGCTTAAGAAGACTTAATAATAAGATTTAATAAGGAAGTATCTTTTCCAAATTTAAGGAATTTTTTAGTTTAATTAAGAAAAAGTAACAAAGACTCTTTATGATTATGACCCAATGTTCTGCCTTCTGCTCTACCATGGCAGGTTTATGACCCAATGTTCTGCCTACTGCTCTAACATGGCAGGTTTATGACACAATGTTCTGCCTACTGCTCTACCATGGCAGGTTTATGACCCAATGGTCTGCCTACTGCTCTACCATGGCAGGTTTATGACCCCATGTTCTGCCTACTGCTCTACCATGGCAGGTTTATGACCCAATGTTCTGCCTTTTGCTCTACCATGGCAGGTTTATGACCCAATGTTCTGCTTTTTGCTCTACCATGGCAGGTTTATGACCCAATGTTCTGCCTACTGCTCTACCATGGCAGGTTTATGACCCAATGGTCTGCCTACTGCTCTACCATGGCAGGTTTATGACCCCATGTTCTGCCTACTGCTCTACCATGGCAGATTTATGACCCCATGTTCTGCCTACTGCTCTACCATGGCAGGTTTATGACCCCATGTTCTGCCTACTGCTCTACCATGGCAGGTTTATGACCCAATGTTCTGCCTTTTGCTCTACTGTAACAGGTTTATGACACAATGTTCTGCCTTTTGCTCTACCATGGCAGGTTTATGACCCAATGTTCTGCCTTCTGCTCTACCATGGCAGGTTTATGACCCAATGTTTTGCCTACTGCTCTACCATTGCAGGTTTATGACCCAATGTTCTGCCTTCTGCTCTACCATGGCAGGTTTATGACCCAATGTTCTGCCTGCTGCTCTACCATGGCAGATTTATGACCCAATGTTCTGCCTGCTGCTCTACCATGGCAGATTTATGACCCAATGTTCTGCCTACTGCTCTACCATGGCAGGTTTATGACCTGATGTTCTGCCTACTGCTTTACCATGGCAGGTTTATGACCTGATGTTCTGCCTGCTGCTTTACCATGGCAGGTTTATGACCCAATGTTCTGCCTACTGCTCTACCATGGCATCTTCATGACCCAATGTTCTGCCTACTGCTCTACCATGGCAGGTTTATGACCCACTGTTCTGCCTTCTGATCTACCATGGCAGGTTTATGACCTGATGTTCTGCCTGCTGCTCTACCATGGCAGGTTTAATAGAGACCATTTTTGATTATAAGCGAGACACTATTGTTGCTATGTTAAATAAAAATTATCATTGTCAATGACTGTTTTTGCATTTGCAGTATATAAAATGTTCCTTTTACCTGCTTATACAGATGACCTAACAAAGTTCGGCTATTCCACACATGACAAAAAGTAGCTCTACATATTTCCATATTGGATGTAAAATGTAAGGCAGAGTCATTTAGTTTAACTCCTCTAGCAGAACCATCAAATGTTTACATTAATATGCCCAGCCTGTTCCAACTAGATGCAAAAAATTAACAATAAAATGCAACACTTAATGGATATCAAATTTAAAAAAAAACCTTCTAGAGCACAAGAAATATAACATCCAATTAAATATGGAAAGTGTGATGTAGTCAGTGACCACCTGTTGCCACACTCCTAACACATGGGTAACACTACTGATCTAGTCAACATCATTGAAGGTGGAGTTGTGTAATTTGAGAAGGAACAGACAGCTGTGTTGATCCAGATCAGTCAGCTACCAAAAGAGAAAAGTCTGATCAGAAACTGTCCTTTTTGTTGCTCAGCCTTGAGCAATATGTCTAGGTACAGGTGCATTCAAGCTTATGGCGATGTCACATCAGTAGCATAGAGTAGCACTCTATGTAGCAAAGAGTGACATAACTGGTGTTCGGAGAATGACAGACGATTGTGTCTACTTACCAACAGGTGACATGCGCGGGGTGGGGCCAACGATGGAGACATACTCCTTGGGCTGGTTCCCAGGTGACAGGGTTGTGGTGGAACTGGTCATGTAGCGGGAGTTTAGAGACCGCAGGAAATCTTCGTCCAGAAACAACGATCCCATGGACCCATACCTGGTAGAGGGGAGAGAGAATTTTAAAATATCTTCATGAAAGACAGTGTCAGCCATACATGGTTTTATAGCCGACTAAATTTAAGGAACAAATCTAGGTAAGACTTGATTATTTCAACATATTATATAATTTTTCTTCTTTAGAAGAGAGGTACCCTTTTTATATTGAAGTCCAAGATGTATGGTATTTTGCTAAATTACTTAATTCTGGATATTTCTTTTTCACAAAACCTCACATTATCTTATGATAAAGTCTTTGTTCACAATATTAAGGTCTCAAAAGTCTATGCGAAACATGTTTGTTAAAATAAAGTAGATCATTCTACATAAATAACAAAACTTTTCTTCACTTAATGTGCTCAAGGAAGTAATGTTTCCATGGTTAATCTTCTCCTCCACTTATAAACAAGACTCCACCCCATATGATCAACAAACCACTGCCATATATAAACAAGCTCTGCCTTTTTTTTTTTTAAATTAAGGTCTACCTTTGACTTTTTTAACTTCATATTCATCATCTTGCCTATATGTTAAGAAGACTAACAGATAATAAGATAATGAACTCATTTAAAAAGGGGTGAAATTTTCTCCAGTTTTTTGTAGGTAGATTACCAAACCCACATCAAGAAGACCACCCTTTTTTAAACAAGCTCCGCCCACCTGTCATCACTGCTGCCCATGATGTATTTGATGTTCATCATCTGGTCCATATCCTTGTCATCAATCTGAGTCACATGGTGGCTGGCAGCTTGGGGGACACGCTGGTTCTTATCACAGTCCTGGGTAGACAGAACAATCTCATTGGTACAATTCAAAATATAGACACTAAAATTGACCAATCATTAGTACAAACCAAAACACTGATGCTAAGACTGATAATTATCATTGGTTTTCAGTTCAGAAAATCTTCACACCACAAAAACATCTACATCAAATACAACAAAAAACAATTTTAAAAAATACAAATATGCAAAAACAGCAACAACAAGGTTGCATCCAAAATACAAATATATCAATATACACATATCAACAAATAACATGTAAATGCTAATAAACATTCATATCTTCAAATATGTACTGTATCATCTTAACATTCATATCTTTAAACACATTTGAATACATACTTTTATTTATTCATTCTGTACATAAAGGACATATTTTGACCACTCTTTTGGGTAGTTTCAAATCCTTCCAAGGGCTGGAAAAATACAGCAGCCCGACGTCCCGGACAAGTCAAAATGCAGTTTCGGGCTACTGGTCATTGATCATTAAATTAGCCCTGGACAAGTCAAAAATCAGCACTCGTACAAGTGACAAAATAAACAGCAGTTTCTAATTAGTGATGAAGACAATCAATTGCACAATAGGAGCATTTATCAACATGCAAAGGTAGTACATGTACAATGCATGCACCTGTCCAAAACAGTCAATCACAATGCACAATACAGAAATGCTTCTAGATAAAAAATAAAATAAAAGTAATTTTTGTCCACGTTACTAGTCGGGGACTAGTCATTAAGAAGAAATTTTCCATCCATGCCTTCTGACATCCGGTATCTTCATAAAGAATCAGAGTAAAAGCTGCCTTGTTTGAAATTATTATCCTGCAGACAAATGTTAAATGAAAATATTATAAATAATTAATATAATAATAATTATTATATTTGTTGCCTTACAGCTAGATCAAAGCAATGCAGTTAAATAAAAATATATATTTATAAAGGACCTAAAAATTGTGAGACATTAAAAAAAATAGATCAAAAGAATATGAATCGATAAACACCTTCTAAGAATGGTAAGAGTTACTGCCCTTATTGAAGTTTTCTGCATTGGAGGTACAAACCTTATAAAATCTTTAGATAGATACAGTGAGCACACAATCATATGTCATCTGTTATAATAAGAGTTAAATTTATCTCCTTTGATTTTTGGTCCACTTTTTTATCATATACACAAATGCCTCTCTTCAATAGAAATGTTGGAACCTCTGACTTGTTCACTTTGCCAATGTTGACAAACAGATTGAAGGAAGGATAATGTGTACCATACCATGATTAATCCCTTCGAGGGTACAAAAAACTTGACAAAAAAACCCTTCCTAAAAATCTCAGCAATAAAATCAAAGGAAAAAGAGGAAGTCAGTCTATGTGACATTCGTATCAGACTTCATCAGTTTATCACCAGACATCTTGACTTCAAAGTTTGCACAAAAGTGCAAGAAACTCTATACTTTTCAAGGGAGACGATAATGAAAAAAAGCCCCTTTGTTGTTACAGCATGAATCTTAAGTTCAGTGCAGAAGTTATAATCTTTTAATGGTTTCAGAATCAAATGTCAGCCATACAAGACACTTCAGTTTATCATAAGCTGATGTTGAGTTTGTAATCAAACATGGAAGTTAAAATATTCAAAAGAACACGACTAGTACATGTTTTTTTCTGTTTTGACATGTCTTAATAAGTCAGAAAAATGACATCGAAGTTGGTATTTTCAAATATCAAAATAATCGATGATCCATTTTGGCCTTTACATGCAAAAGTATATTGGTTAAGATTTCAGGCCTGAATCTCTCCATTATATTCCTAGCAACTACAGTATTTTACCATAACAATAATAAACATGTACAAACAGGCATTATAGGTATTGTATGATTTTTTTTTTTTTAAATTCCATCAACATAAAAAACTCATAAAAATCACAGGATAAAGTTAAATTAAGAATTTGTATATTAAAACCAAATAAAAACAATATATTACTCTTAGTAGGAATTATGTAACTCAACATACTGCATAATTTGATAAAAAACTAGGGGATTTTTTAAGTATTCATTTGACGGAAAAATAAAGGACAAAAATTTTCAAAATGTGATATATGCTTTAAAAAAAATCAAGTAAAAATGCAAAGTTAGAACACGCTTTATTCAAGAATAAAAAAAACAACATGTATTATCTAGGAATGCACCACACCTGTATGGTAATTTATAGATAGCACATTGCTTAATAAGTGCATACAACTAACTGGACTACCAGTAAGCCGAAATATTAAAAACAAAATATTTCTAATTAGATTTATGTATACCTGTATATAAACTTAACATCTAGATAATTATTATTTAACAATAGAATCTTGGGGATAATCTTTAATCATGATGGATAAATAAAAAAATGAAATGGAAAAGCAAGGTACAAGTAAGGATGTAGGCTTTGTTTTTGATTGCCTTTAAATAAATCTATTAAATACAATATCTAATCCATAATTCAATAAACATTTTACTGGGATTAGACCAGTAATTGTTTGATTTACTGAATCATCTGACAAATTATCATGATTTTCAACAAAGCAGATAAAACATTCAACATTTTTCTTATCCTGTGTGTTTCCATTTCATTTAAGTAAGTAAAGTAACTTAAATACATCTTAAAGGTGCATCAGTCCACATGTAGATATATATTATTTGTTATCTTTTGTTTGTTTTTTGTTACATCGCACCGACACAAATATGGTCATATTGGCGACGTCCAGCTAATTATTGGTGGAGGAAGAACCCAGACTTATGCCTGGGTAGAACCACCGGCACACAGCAAGTTATCTGGAAAACCTCCCCACCTAGGACTCACAAGGTGAGGGCTGAGGAGTTACAAGTCAGTGACTCTAACCGCACGGTCACGGGCGCCCCAGGATAAATACATTAATAGTTAAAATAAGAACTTAAATCTTATCATGATAAACTTCAAATACTTAAGATTATAGAAAAAATACTATAATATGGTATAACTGAATCTTTAATTAACATGCTGGCAGATCAAATATATAAACATTTCTTGAAAAGAGTTATTTGTTTTTGGTGCCATAATGTCGAGATCGTGGCAATGGTAACCTTCTGTTAAAAAGTGACCTTTCTACATTGTTATTTTCTTATGAAAATGGGTCTAACATGTTAAGTATATGATTACAGTTAATACTGATGATTAAGTAGTTAACTTACATATATACTTAAACTTAGCATTTATCTTAATACGGATGATTGAATAGTTAACTTACATATATACTTAAACTTAGCATTTGTCCTTATACTGATGAGAGAATGGTTAACTTTCATATATACTTAAACTCAGCATTTATCTAAGAAACTTTAAGATTTAAATAATGAGAATTCATTTTCATTTAAAACCTTAATACACTGAATGATTAACTGAAATACCTGTAGCTAATCACCTATGAGAACTAACATGTATTGTGTGTTTTTGTTTTGTTGTTGTTGTTAAATTTTACACTTTCAGCTTTACATGCTTTTTTTATAAACTGTAATAAATGTTAAAATGTTACTTTTGTAACTAACTACACCAACAAGAAGAAGAAACAGAAACAATTTCTTTCCAAACAACATCAAACTTTCCCTCTTGCATGGTTAAGTGATGACAAATATACTCAAAATAAATCATTAACACTTTGATGAAAGATTTACAAGGATTAAAGGACAAAGATAAAAGTCATAAACATCAAGTGAAGAAAGGATTCTGGGCTGGAGGTCATAGACCTTTCAAAATAAGCCTTAGAATTGTCTTGCATCTGATTGGTCCAATTTCTTCTTTTTATACAAATCTAACCAATCAGATGATTGAGAATGGTCTCAAATTCAACTTCATGTTTATAGCCACAAGCCCAGAATGGAGATCATGTTGGCCTCACCACCAATTGAAAAACTCCCAAGAACCAATATGTATCCCAAAAATATAGCAAAACACAAAAGATATGTTTTACCTAAAAACACAAAAAGAAGTTAATCTATAACCAAGACAGCAAAACAAGATATAGACATTTCACCACAACGTTTTAGAGAAAGACTATAAGAAAAAGAATGAACACCCCAAAATTAACGTAGATTATCATATTTCATACAAGGGTTTTAAAACTTCCAAACAATATTAACATACTTGATTATCTAGGGTAAAACAGAATATTTGTTGAACAAAAAAAGAGCTTAGAGATATGGTTCATTGACAGATGGAAAATGTGTTAAGAGATTACGGTAGTAGATTTAAAGTATTGATGATTCTGTATGATTGATTAAAGTCAGTAAAATAATTTATTGTAATTCCATGTTTTCTATGTTGTCAATAAATCTACAACAATGTTTATAAATTCACTCTAGCACTTAATTACTAACATGCAGTTTTAGGCATCACAAGCAAAATGAAAATGCTATTATCTAACGATAATAAAGTTTTATTTTTTTTAATTACGGTAATTTTAGTAGCAATAACTATACTACAGCATGTGTGGAAATGCCTATAAAGAAAATCTTAACTTTATTTTGGCCATGATAACATACCCTAGCCATACATCAAAGCAACTAAACTAAACACTAAACTTAACAGAACTACCAGTATGTGAAAAACTTGTGGCTGTAAAAATATTACCTCACACCAAAATATCTCTACCAGCATATACAGATATTAGGTCCTATAAAATATACAGGACCTCAGTGTTGGTATAAACATGTGAATGCAAATTTTATTATGTAAAAAATTGAAATGTAAGTTTTCAGTTTAAAACACTCAGTTAAATTATACTGGTACTAGGCCTTTCAGGTGGAAATCTACTCTTATAAGTAAAAAGATGACTAAAGTAAAGGAATTTTGAAGACTTTGTATGTCGTGGTCTGAAACTGAACCCAAGACATGGAAAATATCTGAAAGACATCTACAGAAAAATGTCCTATGAAAAATATAATAGTATGCATACATTAGGTATGTCGGGTAATGAAGTATAAACCTATATATATAGTTTAGATGTCCCTTTTTCCATTTGAGAAGGGACATAACTCTAACTTCTCAAACTAAATTGATTTATCTCCCTTGTGGGTGTGCATTTTATATATAGATCCTATTGTAATACACGTATCTTGAATTTTCTACATTTGAACCATTATAGGGGTTACCTGACAGTTTGTCTTTATCTAATAAATTAAGCAACGTCTTGCCCCTGTTCCAAGATAATTGTGGAGAATTGTTGCATAGACTTGTACTTTAGTTTAAGTAAAGGCTGTTTATAAAATAACATCAACAGTTAATGCTAATCTTGAAATATAGCTCTCTTTAAATGTCCATTAGTTCCAATCTATAAATAAACCCGATGGGGATTTCATCAACTTCAAAGCAGATTATCTGGATAATCATGTAACATGATATCAGAAGTAAAGGTCGCATGGTTTTCTTAGTTTAAAAATAGCAACGGTAAGTGTGCAGCTTGGCTTATAGGAAATACATTTGTGTAATGACAAGAGGGGTGTTATGCATTACTTTTCAAATAAATCTTATGAACCAATAAACAACATATTGTGGAATCTATTCATGCAACAATAATTTATCTAGATGCATGCAAGAAAAAAAATAGTCCAAACTGTTGGATAATGCCTTTAAGAAAGATTCAGACAATAAATAAAGAAGTCCTTTTTTCCTGAGTATGAGCAGGAGAGAATAATGAAAATAAACAAACTAACATTTAAAATGAGAATATTTGTTTTATATGGTGTTCAACCCCCACTTATTTCTCCTGCAGTTATTTATGGATTTATCTATCCTTAGTTACTGTTGCTAAGTCCTCACATGCTATCCTTTGAAGAAGTTTGGTTGCAACCTACAAGCAATTCCCTTGGTTTAACAATGTGTGTAAAAAAATGTGTCTGCTAAAAGAACAAAGTAGTTCTACCACTATTCACCATGGGTAAGTGTAATTATATACATGTATTAAACTCATTTTCATTTGTTTGTTTGTTGCGTTTACCATCCAACCAACAGTATTTCAGTTATCTGGAGATGGTGTTCACTTGAAGCAGATATAGTTCTGCCGTCACTGTGTATAGCATGCCGTTAACACCTGGCATGATACCACACCCAGTCACTATATCCTGACATCGTGCCAACCAGTTTTGGAACTACCCTTATGTTTGCTTGAGCGTTAGCAAGAGAGCTATACAACTATCATTTTTAACGACTTTGGTATGTAGCGGCCCAGGTTTTAAACCATGGCCTCCCGGACTTGGAGCTGTCGCGCTAGCGATTGAGCTACCATGTTTGGTAAACTCATTTTTAATGTGCAGAAATGTTTTTTCATGTGTCTACTGATTCAGAATGGTGCATATTCTACAATATGGTGGGTGCATTACAATTGTCTGTCATTCAATTATAAGCACATTTAAAAGGATAAATGAATTTTCACTTTCTGAGTAAAGACAGCTGGTTCTGAATGGTCCATTATGAAGGTTTTCTCTTAACTGACAATAACCTAAATCTAATGTTTAAATACCTACTCACAAGGGAGATAATCAAAATTTAGTTTTCAAAACTGAAATTAGAAAACTGTATGATAAAGTAGCATGGGTATAGTGAGGTCACACAGGTATAAGTAGAGCCAGATAGCAACCATATCATGCTGTCATGAAGCTGTCAGATCAGCTACATGAAGACACAACCCAGTCCACATGCTGCACACACATGGTGCACACTTAGCCCACATGTGGTGCATGTGCATGCGACCATCTTACCGTAACTGTGATGAGGGGAAGTGTAGTGCCACCACACTTCACAGGATACAGCGAATCATTCGTGTTTGATACTATCCATGGAAAGTTCTTCAATAAAAACATAGCAAAAATAGTACAGTCTATGATCAATCATTGTATGTGTTAAACACATCTGACTGATATTGGATTCAGGAGTGAACAAGCTTAAATTCTTTTGTGCTGTTCATCCAAAGTTGACCCTACTTACTCTTTTCTATGGCTATCCTCAAAAACAAAATGGTATGAAAGAATACTGCATAATAAGTAACTAGTTTTTAATCATATGCATAATGCTTCATCAGGTTATATCATACATTTGTCTGAATATATGTAAAAGCATAATTTTCCATCTTTACTTTCTGAGAAGTCGTGCAGAGATCAGTTACGTGATGAAATATCTGCCATAGGGATATTTTACAGCAGGAAAAATAAGCATTTAATGAAAAACTGAACTTAGATTGCTTATAAAACTTTAACAAGAAAATAATATCAAATGTAATACATTTTGATGTAATTCTTTCAACTAGTTAAGAAAATACTAAAATAAAAGCAAACTAAAAACAGAACATTAAATATAATTGGTTAATGAACACTTAACATAATTAGTAAATAAACATTTAACATAATTAGTAAATAAACATTTAACATAATTGGAAAATAAACTATGTCTAATACATACAAGGAAACACAAGTTGCTAACAGTGTAATACTGACACTATGCTAAGATATAACACAACACAAATGCTGTGTGGGGTAGGGGTCCTAAATTGTTACCATGGCAATATGTGCCTAACAACATGCTACAGTTTCTGATTATGATGATGATTATAAAAATGAGAATGATAAAAACATAATTAATGCTGTTGATTCTTATCATAATGATGATAGTAGATACAGTCACCCACATTATGCTGATGATGCAAATACTGCTGTTTTGAATGAAAGATGTTTATGATGATGATAATGAGGAGGAGGAGGAGGAGGCAGAGGTGAAGGGTCAAGATGATGATAAATGCAGTTGCTCACATTATATTGATGATGCTAATACTGCTGTTCTGATAAATAATGTTGATGATGATGAATATGATGATGATGGTAAAAACAATGATAAGAATTATGATAATGGTAACGACTGATTGCTGCTGATAATAATAATAGAGATTGGGATGGGATTAACTGGCATTTTTACCGATACTGTGCAGCAACATTTCTGTCATTATAGTACAGGGACTGAACCCGGCCGGTCCATTTTACTGATACTTTTGAGTCAGGTGTAATGCTGTCCCCTCAGCCCCAAGCGTTAGGAGGGAAGCCACTACTACCAACTTTACAGTCTTTGGTTTGACCCGGCCAGGATTTGAAACCACGACCTCCCGATCCACAAGCTGAAGCTCTACTACCTGAGTTATTGCGGCCTGTCATAATAATAGTAATGGCAACAATTTGACTAACAATCTTGATGATGATTACAATGAGCACAGTGATGCTGCTGATGATGACAATATTTAGATGTCTAACACCAGCATACATGATCATGATGATAACAGTGAGGTTGCTTATTATGATAATTATGATGCTGATGCGTTTGATGGTGTTGTAAATGATTCCTAACACCACCATGCTACATACATGACAATGATAATAGTGATAATGTTGTTAATGATGGCACTAATGTTGCTGATGATCATGAAATTGATAATGATGATGTTGATAATGATGCCTAACAACAGCATGCCACATACACATACATGTGAACTTTCTTTACGGCTAAAGTGGGATATTTTCACTTGCAAAGAGGGCGATTTGTTATTTTCATATAAACAAAGAAGGAAGTTATCTCTTTCCAAATAGGGAGATTTCTGAAAATGTGTAAAACACCCCACATTTTCAAATAATTTTGAACCTTAAAAGTGGGAGTCTCCCTCCAAAAGTGGGAGAGTTCACATGTATGCATACATGACAATGATACTGGGGCAATGTTGTTAATGATGACCTAATATTGCTGATGATCATGATGTTGCAAATGATGATAATGATAATGGTACCTAACACCAGCATGCTAGATACATACCTGGACCATCACCTCAGGTAGACTGACACTGTCACTAATATCCTGGTTGATATGGAATAGGAATATTTAGTAACTTGTGTACTCTGTGTCTAAAAAATGGTTTCATAATATCTGCCACCCACTATGTATCAAATGAGAACATGAAGTAATAAACACACTGTTCATCAAAACAGTTGACTGATTGGAAGAGCTAGTGTAACCATGCTCCCGACAGGTTAGGGGATGCCCCCAACAGTTTAGGGGACACCCCTGACCGGTCAGGGACCAATACAGGCAAACACTGAACTGTCAAATGCAAGAATTTCATAAAGATACAACTTTGTTCAGTTATTTCTATTATTTCAGTATAATTCAATAAAAAATATAGTATCATAAGATACCTTGCCACAAACATAAAAGTAAGTGTTTATTCAATTAGGGGGATATTTCATAAACCATTGTTTTGATGGACAATAAAAACAAAACAAAGATCTACACTCAATACTATTCATCAAAAGATTCATATATGTTTTAAACATATTTCCCAGGCATAAATACCTTCAAATACCTTCAAATTATGATATACAACTGACCAAAGCATGCTATTACAATTTCTCCATTTGCCAGAACTGTTAAACATAAACAAAGATCATGTGACAATGTATCGCTCTTTCTGATTGGACGGGTCATGGGGAAAAGATTTCTTGAGGCAAATCTGTTGGACTACCACAGGTCTTGGGTTGTTGATGCAATGTTCAATGGAAACAACTGGTTTAGTTAGAATACATAAAATGTTGGGTTAGTATTTTTAAACACAATCAACAACAACCTGCTTGAAGCCTTGTTGATTCTTTAGGTATATAAATGCTTGTCAATATAATCAGCAAAGCATAATTGGTGAGCGAGCAAGAGTAACTGCACAAAAGCACTAAGCACATGGTTACTGCAAAACCAATTTCAATTGCGCATGAATTTTGCCACACTAAACTCATTTGAATTAATGATAACAGTGTTTATGTTACGTACTCAAACATTTCAAAGAAAATGTATGGATGTCTTCTCAAACATAGATGTGACATTTACTAAAATGAGCAGTTGTATGTGTAAAAAAATCACTGTTAAACATATTACAATTTGCATTTTTTTTCTTTAATATTCTATTTTGACAAATTTCTACAAACATTTTTCTTACCAGGAAGTCCATGGTCAAATGTGTGTTTGTTTAGATTAATTTAAAGAAAAGATCTGACAACATTTTTTGACTCAAGTCCTCAAGATAATACAAAAGCTACAACCTGCATGTATTAACTTTTATTATATTTATTAATAAGGTATAAACAATTGTAGATTTACAAAATAATTCATTATAAACAAATGATATGTTCAACTTATAGCTCAATAGCTTAGCAAATTTAGTTCTTCTTCAAATTTGTTCAGTCTTACTTTCTCATATGAAAGAGAACAATTGCATTTCAATAAAAGCTTTCTAATCAGGGATTTATCCAGTTTGCTCTAAATGCCAGGATTGTAGACAATTCCAGATAGTAGAAAAGTGTTACTTTTGATGTATTGTTTAATCGCATTTTATGCTTGGTTCATCAGGTTAATGGGTGCTCTTAAATAAAACTGTACACTAGATACTATACTGGTGCTATCCCGTACCTTCTGTTTGGTGTTCCACCTCTCCTGCATATTAACTGGGGCTGTCTTTGGCCTCTTGCCCGCACTAGTGGCACCGGCTGTCCGCAGAGACGGCTTCAACTTCTGCACATATGTGTGCCCACCAAACCGGCTCTTTGACCTGGGAGACAGAAAAACAACAATGTTAATAATTGTATGTTTGTTATTCATGTATGTCTACTTTGCAAAGGGCCTTCACAAATGAATCAAATTGAAATCTGTCACAGTTATTTCCCCTGAGTAGGGTATAAACTCTCATAATGGAGGAATAGAATATTACAGGCAGACCAGTTAAAACTGCTGATTTGTAAGATTTCAAATGCTCACAACATATGTAGCAGTTTTGTTCACTCCACCAATAGTAGCTGGATACCATTTTAATGACCATAATTGTGTTGTTATAATGCCTTAAAAAACTCAAACCAGATTAGTTGAAGCACACCCAAACTGGTCTTTGATTTAGAAGATCAGCAATCAGACCACTTATCACCCTTTACTGTTGACTCTTAAAACCAGGAATATATATCAATTACAGCCTTAAAAACTACTCTAAGTCTGGGTGATAGACAAGCAGCCATGTGGTCAAGGACATGAGCAACTAGTTTATGCTTGAGTGGTTACCATTCACAACCCCCAGGGCAGCAGGTGATGAAACTCTGAATTTGATTTCGTAGAAAGGTTTCTTAGGGCTTTGTATAAACTCAAATTTTACTTCTGAATGTTACTTACTAAACATTATACCTTACTTTTCAAGCCATCAACCAGGACAGGTAGTAATATATGTCATAATGACATGATAAAACAATGGGCATGTATTTTAAAGTGTATATATTTCAGAAATTTCAAAATTTGAGCTTGAGAAACCTTTTCACTGCCAGTGACACCTATCCCTGAGAATTGTTTGTTTTTGTTACATTGTACTAAAACAATTATGGTTACCATGGTAAATTTGCTTAAATTTAGCCTTTCGTTGTATGGATTCATGATTAATATTGAACTGTAAGTATCTCGCCTGATTACATTCTACTGCAACAATGCAAAGAATGATCAAAAGCATCAAATCCTTTTAAAATGTGAAAATGATAACCATTTTAATTGCATTTTGTTAAAAGATATTTTTTGTATATTCATTAACAATGAATGCGGGTCTTAACAGTAACAAGTAAAGACACCTAAAAATAGTAATGCTTTACAAGAAGAATATAAAATTACGAGTCTCAATTCACAGTCCTGTATATATGAAGCAAAATAATTGAAGTGAGGGAGATAACTCACTTGATCCTTGTGGCCTCTGGAGTTATCTTCCCCCTCCAGTCCACAGCCTTGTGCACAGTGGCTGAGTGTGGGCGGGTAATTCCAGCCTGGGGCTTGAATGTGTCACTAGGCACCTCTGGATCCCCCATCACCAGACCCTCTACCTCCCTGGAACATGACACCACTTTTCAAAAAAATATAATTTAAGTAATCTATAGAAAATTTCCACTTGGATTTCTTTAGAATTTGTTAAGATCAGCAGTGATCTTTTTAGTTACCGTTAGAATAGCCTTACTTACGCATGAAATTGCTGAGAGTTGTATTCCTACACACAATGGTGGGAATATGGTTTTGTATTAATAATTTTTAGTTCATTTAGTGTTTCATTTTACTATGAGAAACAGACAATTCTCTTCTACTACAGTGTGACTGCTTTGCATTGCATTTGAACCCTTGAAAGTATGTAGACCTCTTTTTTTTGATGCTCTGGAGACAGAAATTGTCTTAAACTGCAATAACTCTACTTCCACACTGAATGCAACAACCAAGTTTAAAAGATAATTATCAAATGCTTCAGTTTAGTTCAAAAACTTCTATTAAACTCTTCAATTTTGAATGAATATTTTTTTTAAACACTTCAGTTTAGTTTAAGTACTTCTTTCAAACTCTTCTGTTAAGTTTAAATATTTCTTGTCAACTCTTCAGTTAAGTTTAAATACTTTTTAAGAAATAATGGATAAGTTACATAGGCGTGGAGGGTCTGCCCTGTGGACTGGGTGAGCGAGGTCGCTGGCTGGAGTGGCTGGCGCGACTCTTCCTGCTTGCTGTGGATGTGGGTCTTGACAGTGGCTTATTGGACACACTGGTGCTGGCAGGCTGTCTGAACCCTGCCATAGGTGTTGGGGCCAGCTGGGTTAAAGAAAGAGGTGGAATCATTGGCACAGAAGTGGCCAATGCTGTAACAAGCTACTTTGTCATCACAGAAGATACATTTTGCAGCTTATTCATGTAATCACTACAATAGCATAATGGCCATTTTGGCCTTAGATAATAGCATAAATTCTATAGGCAATGGAAAGTTTTGTTTATGTTTTAACTAATTTATATTTATTGCTCATATTGCATTAAATTTTCTATTTAGTCTGTTCTTCTTTTTAGTCAAAACGAATGCAAAAAAGTAATGTAGCAAGATTTATTATTATTAACATTGCAATAACGAGCAATTAAGGATAATGGCATTTCCTTTAACAATGTATTTGTTTATTTTCTTACAATCTGATTAAAATCATATCATGAAAACCGCTCTGCTGTCATTTTGTACAATTTGACTTTAGTGAATTTTCGTTAAAAGTATATGTTGTATTTGTAAAATACAGCAGTTTATTGCAGTCAATTATAGTATGTGTAAAACACAACGATCCTGATGACACATGAAACAGCAGAAAATATATATTAAATGAGATAAATAACCTTACATAGAAAAAGAAAATGTTACCTTTTCCCTGAAGAAGTTCATCTCGTCCTTAACATGGTCAATCATGTTGACAACGGTGTCCAGCTTTACTGCTGACACAGGGCGGTCCCCTGCTGTATATAGCACCTCATCTCTGTCTGACACACCTCCATCTTGGCTGGTTGGGGCAGTGCTGAAACAGATGGACAGGTAAATGTACAGGCTAGGATCATAGACAATTTAAACGGGCATCAATATGTTGTCAAGGTGTTAACTCTAAGCCTGCTTAATAGAAAAAGATCAAGCTTAGGCAAATAGTGTAGGTTCTGATCCGACAGCTGCCAGAAATCAACACTTTTTGCTGTGGAATTTCTATTTATACATAATTATTTTTATCCATGCATGAAATAGAAAGCAGAGAGTGTGAGTACACTTCTATTTAAAGTATATTTAAACTGGATGACAGAAAAATTTAAAACAAGTGTGCAAAAATTTCCATAACATTTTAAAGTGTTTGTAATAGAAATTTCCCAACAACTGTTTTTTTTATTCTAAATGAAGGTATAGAAAATGTTAAACATAAAACTTCAAAACAAATTAATAATTAACACCTAATTTAACTGATTGAGGTTTAACAGTTATTGCCAATTAAATATCCAGATATGAACCATGTTAGTGCCGAAGTGAGAGTGATGGTATAATCCTTATCTTTATAAACTAAAAAAATGACCAGTAACTGGACTTTCTATGCCCATTAGAAGCCACGTTACAGGATCTGACCAATTAATGTGAAAGTAGTTCATAGTATTTTTAGTTCATGGAAGGTTCAGCATGATCATTTGTGCCAGGGGCCTTCCAAAATGAAAGGAAACCTTCTCAGTATGAAATTGTCACTGAAAATGTTACCTGTTTTGAATGAGATTTTTGCCAAGTTTCTGCGTCCTAGGTGTCTGTTTAGGTTTTTGTGTGCCCATGGATTGAGCTGTTTTGTTGCCACTCCCTCCTCCATGGGTATTTTTCCCACTTTGCACCCGTGGGGCTGGGGCAGACTGGGTGCGGGTGTTAGGCCGGAACTTTGACACAGGGGAAGGACTGTAGTTCTCGGCCATCTGGTAGAAATCTTCCAGAGTCTGGCTGTTTAGGAAAGACTCCTGCTGGGGCACTGGTGACAGAAAACAAGCCACAGGTCACGAGAGGTCAAAAAGAGCAAAAAGTGACTCCTTAACTTTTTACTGTCAAGGTCACATTGGTTTAACACAGGTAACATGTGACCTTCAGACTGTCTAAGGTCACAGGTGACATGTGACTTTTAAAAGACATTCCTATTATCAAATAAAATTTTGTGTAATTATTATGTCCATCTCAATTGGGCAATTTTTAATAAGATATTTGATGCAAAAATATACACTCAGCAACAGTTTTTATATTTATAGTCAAAATGGGGCATTTTAATTTAATGATATATAAAAAAGTATTCCTAACCGTTAAATTATAAATTTTAGCAATAGACTATAACAGGTAAATTATTCCCACTGTACATTTTAGCTTAAGAAATTATGACCTAATGTTTAATAAAACTAAATCGCATTTATTATTAAGTATCTTGTAACAAAGAGTGGCAAAACATTCATAGATCTGATAGTCAAATACTTCAACAGTATAATATTTCCATAAAAATAATCGAAACTAGATATAATGGATAAAAAAACATGCACAAAAGACATGCAATACTAAGCATAAAGAAGCAAGCAAAATCCATGCAACAAAACAAACAAAACATGCAGTGTAACACAGGGGAAACAACTCTAGCTGTGAATATGCATAAGGCATATATATTCTAAAACATGATGAGTCCAAAAAATAATATATCAGAGGAGACTTCCTAGAACTAAGAGTAGAATGCTTGATATGTAACCGTGCCAGGGTAACATATGTTGCAAAGGGGGGGTTAAAGTTGATAGAAAATCCTGATTGATGTTATGTCCATGTTACCAGATGAATCATTTCAACGGGATGGCTGATCCTGATTGAATGAAATCTAACTGTGTTGCCATGATGCAAGATTGGGTTGATGATGGTGAAATATCCCATATGGTTAATATGTGATTGTGTTGCCATGTTTGGACAAAATATAATGTTGGGGTGAAGGGAAAGGGAGATTCTGATTGGGTGATATGTGGCTATGTTGCCATGGTAGCACACTGTAGAAGGGTTGGTGAAGAAGAAGACAGATTTTGATTGGTTGATGTTTTATTATGCTGCCATGATTATACACTTTGCAAGTGTAAAGTGCTGATTAAATCTGGCAAATCTTGGATGGCTGACATGAGCCTATGATGCTATTTTACAACACTCTACAAGGATAGAAAGAAGATTATGGCAGATTCTCAAATGGTTGGCATGTGACCACGTTGCCATGGTGAAACACTATGTAAGGGTGGGGGTGCAAGAGTTGAATGCAGGGGATGGCAGATCCCGACTGGTATAAGTTACAAGGTTGCCAATGTAACACGCTATGTGAGGATGGGTGCAGGTTGTGTTTTTTTTCAAGACATCCAAGGTACCTGAATGGTTCATGACTGCACTTTTCACAAAAGGTACCCATTGGTACAGGGTAGGATGGCTTGGTAGGGACTCATCTGTGTCAGGTACAAGAGAGGAACAAATAAGTTTTGAGCATTTCTTTTTTAAATGTAGCTTTGTAACCTCGCTTTTGACCTGCATATGGATGCTAACATAAGGCAAGTCAGGTTGAACATCAACATGGTTTGAGTGTAGAGAAATTACCCATTGTCATCAGTATACTAACTACGAAAGAAACACATAACTTAATCAATGACCTTTACACTTTTACACTAAAGCCTGTCCTACCAATGTAAGCTACATTTTTCATCAAGTGTAATACACATATAATATTGCAGCATATGGAACTCCTTGGCAATGCTTGCCCCACCATTCCATTAAAGAGGTGTGTGAAATTAAAACTTTTAATTGCATCAACCTGTATAGAAATTTAACTTTGAGGATTTATAAAAAGTTAAGTTTTCTAGTAAACTTGGCATGTTTCTTTTTTGCATTGATCAGTATATAAAGAATTTTATTTTGCAAAGAGACATTGTTATTGATTTTTATCATAAATAATAAACTAAACAAGTATGGATAAACTGCATTTTCTGGGCTACATGTAATACTATAAAAGTGGATACATTATTAAGGGAGTAAGTTCACAAAATAGCTGAACAATAAACTGTCTTAAAGTTTTCTTGTTTAGTCTAACCCTAGTCCCATAAATAAGCCCTATCATATTGTGTTTTACCTTTAACATTCATATCTTTTTTATTTTTCACATTTGTCAATTTGCCTGATGTGCTAGCGGATAGAAAGTAAAAAAAAAGGAATATGGGCTGAGCTGTGCCCATGGCTAAGCTCTTAATGTTGAAGGCCTCTGTTAGAAAAAAATGTATATTATGTGTGTATGTATGTAGCTTATGAGTTTCCTTCGTAAAATAAAGATAATATTATTATTATTAATGTATTATTATTGTAACACCTCAGCCTATCACCGCGTAACAAAAAAGCTAAAAAAACCCACAAATATCAGCATATAAATTGATTAAAAACTAATGTGATATGAGATGGCTTATTTGTAGTATAACCCTAAATCTGCCAGATATTTTGCAACAAACAATGCACATCCTGATCACAAGGCTTCCATGTTTGCAAACAAACAGGTGTAGATCTTTATAAGTTGTTTGTGTTTACTGCTGTGAGCCATTGCTGTCTAGGTATAAAAGACAAACAAACCAAAAAGTCAGCTTAGTTCACAACAAAGATTCTGCACAAAATAAAAGAATCAAGGCATTTCAGTGAACAGGTTCTTACAGTTTGGGATAATGGCGTGCCCTTCAACTAAAGATACAAGAACATGTTATCAGACACATCTTTTAAATACACATTTAATGTTTCTGGTTTTGGATACCACACATTTTAGTTGAATCTAGACTCTTTGTTAGCAAACTATTTCTGTACTTTAGCAATGAACAGAAAATATACAAGAAGATCCTTTCATTTGTTTTACTCGGTTTTTATGCTTGTGTTCTATGGAGTGTATGTTGACTTTACTACCTTTCTTGTGATATTCAGGTTAACCATAATCAACAAACACTGCCATTTTCCTTATTAAATAACATATCTCTATCAGTATTTAATTAATTTTGAACTAATATTAATGCAAAAGTAATAAATTTCACTGTCTGTAACTGCAATTTCTACAAAAGAACAGGCGATAAAGTCCAAGAACCTCAGATATTAACTAACAAGGGAGACAATTTCCATTTCATCAATGTACCCTATTAACACAGCACCATAAAACCACCACAACTATGATTGTATGATATCCAGGGTTCAAGCAATTCCACGACCTGCAACAATTGTATTAGTAACAGAAGAGGCATGTTAATACAAAAAGAATGGTGTCCAAGGTCAAGGTTACAAAACTATAGTCCAAGATCTTTTTTCAATTATCTGATTGGTCAGATTTCAAATTTCATTAAAATCTAGCCAATCAGATGCTTGATATAAATCAAATACTTGTGCTTAAAGTTTTGAACTTTAAAACCTGGAAAAGTACAGTGGAAAAGTATCTAGCTATTTCCTTCAAGAGCACAATATTTTGGATCAAACCAATAAGGGACTTAATTATTTTTACGTAATATAGCGATTATAATATATGTATATATATTTTTGCATAATAGTCAATAAAAATGAAATGCATGAAAAAACTGATACAATGGTATCAGGCTGTTTTAGATGTATCATTTAAGGTTCTATGGCTGAAATTTGAAATGTGACCAGCACTCTGAAACAGTCCCTTTGAATAAACTATTCTATATCATTAACTTTATATAAATTACAAAAATGGTCCTTTTATGTCATGTACTTTATATTGATCAAACAGTAAATATGTGTCCAAAAATCATTATGCTTGAATCAGAAATAGGACAAAAAAGCAAGCTGAAAAACTGAGTATACAGATAATACAAGAAAAAGCAGGGAGTACATAGTACATAATATAATACATAATATAATAACAAATGTGACAAAAACAATACAAAATTCTGGCTGGCTACATGCAACTATCACCGAAAACAAAACAATATCTGTCACCATGGAAACGTGACAACACACAGTACCCTGTTGGGATTTTTTGTTGTTGTTGCTGTACAAGTTATACAGTTGCAGGACCTCGTTGGTATGAAGCTCAGGCTTATCTGCCTGTGGGTGCGCGGAGTAGCGCACGTCTAATGCAGTGCCACTACGGCCAACAAAGTTCAGCCGACCTGCGAGAAAGCCAACAGTAAGAGATAAGATGGAACCCACACTGAAATACTGCCAAATGAAGAACAGGGGAGTAAAGCAGCATTGAATTCAATGTATGGTTTAAACAAGAAATAATGGATCTTACCAGGACAGTTCTTCCCTTATATGCTGAATTGGGCCTAATCATAAGTATACTCTAAACCTACACCTTCAAGTATTTTTGAAAATAAGAAGGGCTATTCCAGTCAATGTGACAGTCAAATTTAAAGAGTTGCATACAGGAAGTAATGGGGGCCCTTCCTAATCAACTTTTCTAACTCAAACTTTTACTCAAATTCTAGTGATATAATTGGTTAAAAATTGTATTGACTTTAAACTTTGCAATTTAAGTATGATTTCAAGTCTAACTTGCGTGTAACCAATTTTAAAGAATTAAGGCATCTCATTATTTTCCAATCATTGCTAATTAACACACATTGTATATGGAACACAGAAATGAAAATCTCATTAAACGACATAATTATTATGAGGATATTATTCATTGTAAAGAAAAATAAAAACAGAACCTGAAAATGAAGGAGATCTTCAAATACATCAAATCATATTTTTATCAAATTAATAAAAATCAACCAAATTAGTAAGAAATAATAAATACTGTTGAAAAGGTGATTACAAAATACAAAATACAAAACAAGTTCAGGTTTTTTTCATTAAGAAAACACATATTTTAATGGAATCATATCTTTAAATAGATTGGACTGATTCCACATGATGTCACTAACTGACTTTTTATTGTCAAAGAAAGCAACAATAAAACCCAATCAGCATATTCATAATAAAAATCAAGCACAAGTCATAAGTTATTTAAAGAAAGCCAGACACTGATCAATGACTATATTTTTTTTCACCACCACCAGTAAGCAAAAGCACATAGAGACTAATTGTTTAATAAAATGTTACAAACTCAAGATTTGTAACAAATTATAATGGGGGAGTTCATACATGTGAACAACATCTGAGGCGAAAGGGGGAGAATTTCACTTGCAAAGTGGAAGATTTGTTATTTTCATATAAACAAAGAAGGAAGTTATCTGGTTCCAAGTAGGGAGATTTCAGAAAATGTGTAAAATACCCCTCATTTAAAAAAAAAAAATAATCTTAGAAGATGGAGTCTCCCTCCAAAAGCTAGAGAGTTCACATGTATGGGAGTTATAATATACTTTAATTATAACTACTAAAGAAAGGCATGGAAGATAATGTTATAGTTGACTTAATTTGTTTTGCTTTGACTCTAGCTACCTAATGCAAAGCCGTAGCGAATTTCCCTATTTCTTATTCTTCCTATCATTAACAATTATATTACTACATCATTAGCTGTCGCAGGTTTGCACAGTTTTTGTTAAAGCCATCAAGAGTAAAGAGTGTGACCCAACTATATTTGTCACTTTCACAAACGCAGAATGTACATATCACCAACAATCGATGAAAACAATGACAATGTTAGCTTAATTATTGTTGCAGTCCTTTTTTGTTTACATTCAATTTCGAACAGACGTGACCAAAGAATACCTTCCTAATAAAACATAATATTTTCAGTGCCGCTGTCAGGCATTATTTGTTCCCAATATTTTGATTGCACTTGTTAAGAAAAGCAAATAAGTGC
Organism: Sinonovacula constricta; assembly: GCA_007844125.1. NCBI lineage: Eukaryota > Metazoa > Mollusca > Bivalvia > Cardiida > Solecurtidae > Sinonovacula > Sinonovacula constricta. The sequence continues at coordinate 23,958,537 of CM017558.1, read as the reverse complement.
ACTACATGTAGTTAAACATTCACATGTGATTACAAAGTACACTTCAACCAAAGGGTATTTTGTTAACACTTAAAATCAAGACAATGCTCATAAACTAATCCAATTAACATTTTTTTGTATCCATTTAGGGATAGTGAATATAACAAATCTATTTAAATTCTTTTATTTCAAAACGTTTCAGCCATTGGCCTTCATCAGTTGATAAGGTCACAACAAGTCTACATTTCTTTTTTTCACATTACACATACAGGAAATAACTATTAATGTTCTTATGATGTCATCAACGTTGCCATTGACGTCTGACGTCGCGCCATATAATTTACCATCAAAAAAAAGAAATTTGGCGCAAAAAAGCCTCTGTGAGAATGGTGCAACATCAGACATCAATGGCAATGTTGATGACATCATACAAACATTAATAATCATTTCCTGTATGTATGTGTAATGTGAAAAAAAGGAAAGAGATTTGTTGTGACATTATCAACTGAAGAAGGCCAATAGTCGAAATGTTTTGAACTGAAAGGGTTTAAATACATTTGTAAGATTAGTTATCATTCACATTAAAGTTGCAACCAATCAAATATGTTAACCAATCAACTTACACATACAAATATTACTTGTTAACTAACCAAATTCAAGTAGACAATATGTACATGTATTATCCAATCAGAAAATACCTGTTGGCAGCGGAGGCATATAAACAGGGGATGGTGTCCTCCGAAATATACAAGACAGACCTGCATAAAAACCTTAAGGCATGATGGCATGTCTGATCATTTTTAATAAATCTGTCCTGTCTTCTCTGTTCTCATACATGTGAACTTTTTCTGAGGCCAAAATAGGAGATTTTCACTTGCAAAGAAGATTTGTGATTTGTTTTTCATATAAACAAAGAAACAAGTTATCTGTTTCTAAGAATGTCTATGTTATGATGTTCTGGCAATGAACTACATGTTTATGCCAATAAATAAATTGAAAAATTGCTAAAGTTTCTAAGAATGGAGGTTTGTTAAAAACACCTCTTATTTTCAAATAACTTTGAACCTAATAGAGGGAATCTCCCTCCAAAAGCGGGAGAGTTCACATGTATGTGTTCTGCTTTGTTCTGTTTGTAGAACAAGTTATGATTTTAAATTTTAAATGCTTAGCACACTGATTGATAACTGTATAACACTTAATTGAGTGACATGAATTATCTATTGTGTTTCATATACAAAAAAAGTGTGGGTGGTTTTGCCAAGTTAGCAGGTACTGTCACAATGTGTTAAGTTTAAGTGAAAGCATCTGATTGGTCAAATGGAACAAATCTTTAAATCTGACCAATCCAATGTTTGAGAATGGTCTCATGGTTATGCTTTGGTTTTATCCTCTTCAAAATGAGGTAATATAAAACTTGTCTTATTAAAGAATAGACATATTATCAGATTTCTGTCAATGACTGATGCAAAAGAAATTAATTTCTGGTATCAGCTAAGTGAGACAGGATGAAAGAAACTTTTCTGACATAATGGAAGGTGGGTCAGAAACTACAACCCAGCATCTCTAGCACTTCAAGTGAAAGATGCCATGATGAAAGACGAGTCAGGCTAATGCTGTCCCCTTAGCCCCGAGCGTTAGGAGGGAAGCCAGCCACTACTACCTACTTTAAGGTCTTTGGTATGACCCGGCCGGGGTTTGAACCCACAACCTCCTGATCCGCAAGTCCACGCTCTATCACCTGAGCTATTGCGGCCGGTGATACAATATGAAATATGGTCAATACCTGGCCCTTTAAAATAATCTCATATGAATTGTGATATAATTAGAAGGATAAGTAGAAGATTGTAACATCACTCACACTGCAGACATAAAGGCCAGACTATATTACACAACCCTATGAAAGTATTGACATAAACGCAATAATCTGTCTAGCCCAATTGTATTACTCTTACATAAGACTTGTTTATTATTATCGTAGCAATCGCGGGTATATAAACGAGAAGTCTTGATAAATACAGGGGGTCGCAATACAGCTAGCCTCCAGAGTGTGCGAGTGTGTGTATGCCCCGCAGTAGGACGGGTTCCAACCTGGCCTGCACGTCGTGTTTCTTTCTGAATAAAAGACAATCAACACTTTGGCTTTCCATCAACCATTACGCCACAGAAAGTTTTATAGTTTATAACCTGGATCACTTACTGAGAATGTCTTGTCCAAACAGATGATCAGTTTTGAACCCTGCGAAGGCTGAAGCAGTGTCCATCTTGTTATTTGTCACGCTGACAGCTCTAAGGATCGGGATGTGGTTCGACAAGTCCCCTCGGCTCCCTGGAAAATAACCAGTTGTAATACCATAGTACAAAAATTCCATCTTATTAATGTTCTGAATAAATTGTATCATTTTTAGTTTTTATTACAGTGAATCAACATACCTATTGTATAAAATAGTTGGGTTTTTTTAAGAAAAAACCCTGGAAAAATATCTGAGTAGACCAAGTGGCATACCATAGGTCATCTGAAAAAATTTCCAGGTTGTTGTCTTACCCTCAAATGAGACACCAACAGGCAAGGACCTCACTTGTTATAAATGGATGCAGTCACAAGCACAAACCATTCTATTACCTTGGTAACTGGTATTTAGGGCATTGACCAACATAACAATTACAGTTGTTTTGAATATTTCCATTATCTTTAAATGGGTAAAATAACATAAGTTATTTATAAAATAAAATATAAAAATAAACAAAATTGTATTTTGATTATAGTTTTACACATCATTACCTTTATCATTACTTTCATTAAAAGGAGATGATACAAATAATACCAGTTTACAAAGCTCCAGGTTGTGATAAAAATTCTGATTTGTAAGGATAATTAATCCCATAATAACCTAAATGCTACAATCTTGGTTTTCCAATAACATGCCACATTTGGATAGAGCTGACTCTAATTTGGTATAGTAGTTAATGATTTGGGAGAGAAATCAAGGACTAAGCATAAAGAATACTCTGACACTGGCTCATTTCAAAATACCTTGCTCACCTTTGCTGCTGTAAGCACTGAATGCCCTGCTAGGGGTTCGAACACTGGACTGTTCTCGGTACTCTTCCTCCGCACGTTGTGCCTCAGTCTCAGCCAGCTTGGCATGTGGGTTCACCAGGCTCGCTATCGAGTGGACCATCTTCCTCTGAAGCCCAAACCCTCCAGCTGACGACTGAAGAAAGGTCAGATTTGGGATATTAGACAACTTGAGACTTAATTATTCAGTGTTTTTAATTATTTAATTAAAAGTGTCAGGTCAGATGTGTCATTAAGCCATTGTTAATTATTAACTGACAATTGCTCTAATACAGCAGAATCTAGGACATTTTATCACATGTAAGATATGGTTTTTGCTGGGTTTAATGTCTAAAAAAGAACCTATATCATATGTAGATAGTACAAATCAAAGCTCCTCCCCTTGTTTTTAAATTTTGTCAACCTTGGGGAATATAAACACCATTTTTTCTAAATATTTTAAGATCATAATAAACTTACATGTTCAGAGACAAATAAGCAACACCTTGGCACTTTTTTCATTTTTACAAAATGAGTGGTTTTGGGAAATTTTGACAAATCTGACAGCTATGTAAACATGATTCGAAAATAGAATGAAACCACAACCCAGCCATTACCTACCATTTATACCCCAGGTGGGTCTTTATATTGTAATGTACATAGTGCTGCCTTCACTGTCAAAGACAGTCAACAAGGACAATAATACACAAGGTCATGTTGTCCAGACCCCAGGTAAACAAGTTCTAGAACATCCTTTAAGGGTAAAGAGCGACCAAGGGAACTAAACTGCGACCATATGTTAACCCTGTCACACTCATTCTCTACCTAGGATAAAACATTATTCACAACATGGTGTTGTAGCAGATGGTAGTGGTATAACTTGCTTGCTTTTCGAGCTTTTATATGAATAGTTCCACAACTCAGCCAGGTGTCAAGGTTGATGTGACAGTGTGTGGTATCATTCCAGGTGATTGCAGCAGGATATCACAGTTATGACATCATTATGAACACTCCAAACAAACACAGTCTTTGGACAACAGAAATTAAAACCCAACAAACAATTGTCTCTAGGTAACACTCACCTGGCTATCCGACCCCTCTTGGTGACCATTGGTCATTGAACCCTGACCCCTGGACATTTTACGACGCATTTCCTGCTGAAAGTCCATCATCTCAGTAGAACCACCGCCCACTCCAGAGCTGACATCGCTGCCACCAGACACGTCACTTCGAGGACTCTGGCCACCTGACCTTGGACTAGAGTTAGGCACAGATGGATGGCTGCGGTGGAAGTCAAATGTCGGATAGCTCAGTGAGCTCTCAGCCACTCGCTGTAACTGGAAATAGATGCACATTGTCAGGGTTATAAACTTAATGTTATAAAGATTTGATGCTAAATGTCTACAGAAACTGAATCAAAACACACTTAACAAGAAAGTCAGAATTCAGACAGCTCAAGGAGCTTTCTATCATATGTAACTCTAACAATAGGATATTGTTAGAAAATGAAGGGTCAAGGTCATTATAAAAAAATTCAAATGTCTGTACACAGAAAGACTTCCCTGCCACATGCTGTAACTTCAATAGCAGGGCATTATTATGAAAAAAATAAATTTTTAAAGAGAGGTTTATAAAACCAAATGTACATTATTTTTGTTCCATAACCAAAAAATAAAGCTTATAAAATCATCCATTTATACTTGAGTTAGAGCAGATCAAGACAGAGCATTGAAATGCCATTTGAATGTTGATAAACTTGTATAATTGTATGCCATGTACAAAGATGTTGTAGCAACTATTTAATCTTCATTCATTTAAAACAATTTAAGGCATTTATATCCACAGATAGTCAAATCATCATTAATCGTCTAGATCTCAAACTTTGTAAAACTGAAAATAATATGGATTTTCACATTTGTTTCACCATTTTTTTTAAAAAAATGAAGTAAAAATTTTGTGTGAATACTCATTTAATGCCTTATAAACTTTGGTCATTTTTCAATAACATGATACCAAACCCAGTTAAATTATCCTGGAACAAGGTTTATCAGTAAAATCCCATTTCTGGGGCAAATGTTTATTTATTTAACTTCTGAGCAACAGATATAATGTTTAAATGTGACATTATATCATAAGACTGGTCTGTTTTAATCAGACATAAATTGGGTAAGACAGTATATTTATAAGACTATATATTTATGTTCATTCATATTACTTTTTTATATCAAGTAAAATCAATCCTACTCTGGATTGGCTTAATTTGTGTAATTGCCATGGCTACGCAATCAATAGCCATTAAAAGCATGCTTACTGGGGTGTGATAATATAACTAACATTGACAGTGAACAGTATTTGCACATTTGTGAATTATTTATATCCCTCAGCAGAAAATGTCAATTAACAACTGAAAGTGATCATTGATATTGATATTATGACACCTGATCAATGCTCACTTGGACAACATGCATTAAAACGAGGAGCGTCAATGATGGTTACAGTTTACTTAGCTTTCACTAGTGTATCTAGGTTTGTGTCGAGACATATGCTTTCATAGAAGGAGGTCTTCCAGTTAATGTTTTGTTTTTGTTTTTAATTGCATAGCTAACACAATAATGGTCATATTGGCGATGTCCAGCTAATTATTGGCGGTGGAAGACCCCAGACTTATATTTAGGTAGAACCGCCAGTGCAACCCAGGTTAGCTGAAAAACCTCCCCACATGAAAGTTCTGGCCCAGACCGGGACTCGAGTCTTTGCGGTGCGGGGCTGAGAAGTTTCAAGTCAGTGACTCTAAACGTTTGGCCATGGGTGCCCCCTCTTCCAGTTGATCTGTGATACATTGTATCTCTGTGGTTCTACCCTTATATTCAGCTGATGTCTTGGGTCTTTGTTTACTAATAACTTAACACTTAATGGCCTCTATGAGTAATAAATAAGCAAATAATAAATCAATAATGGAATCATTAAACCATAATGACAACAAGTGAATCAGAAGCACATACTGTCAGAGTTAAGGTCAGGATAAACATTGAACTTGTATAATTGTATGCCATGTACCAAGATATTGTAGCAATTATTTAATCTTCATTCATTTAAAATAATTTAAGGCATTTATATCCAGTGATTGTAAAGTCATCATTAATCGTCTAGATCTCAAACTTTGTAAAACTGAAAAAAATAAGAATTTTATACCTTTTACAATTAAAGCTTCACAATAAATGTGAGTGGAATGAAATGAATATATGATATAAACCCAATTGATTTGTCTTATATTGACTAGAAAGAAGACAGGGTGTTTTGCTATTATCATTGGTAAGCCAATCAGGATTGTTTGAAAACAGAAGAGTATTCCAAATGAAGCACCTTAACTCTTTAAAGAATATTGAATAAACAAAATGAACAATTTTCAATTAAATATATTTAACAGTTTTATGTAAAATATCATAACTAATTGTTACTCTCCAAACAAAACTTGATAAAAATTGTTCAATAAATCTTTATGATGGACAGTAAGGGCCATAAAGTTGAAGATTTTACATAAGCGGGTTCAGCCACAATTTTTTTTTCTGGTGGCATTTAATACTTTTTACCTTTAAAAACTGCACATAATAATAAATAATAAAATAGATGCAATTTAAGATTGTGTGGCATATGTTTTACAAAGCCTTATTTCAGCTTGAAAACAAACTCAATTGCAAGATACATACACACTCACATATATATATATATGGTTATATTAGTTATTTTGGCTTATTTCAGAAAATTTAACAAGTATTTTGTAATATAAAAATTAAATAAAAAACACCATAAAAAATTCCCCATTACTTATTTGTTATTAATGAACATGAGATTCCTACAAAACAACTTTTTTAGCCTAGATCAATATTTTTTGGCTCCCCTTTAATCATCATCTGCACTTAGATAAAAGTTTTTTGTTTTTTTGTTTTTTGAAATGCCATGACCAATTATGATCATTTTAGTGATATCCAGCTATTTGGTGGAGGAAGACTCCTGAGAAATATGTCTGGGTAGAACCGTAAGTCAGCTGAAAGACCTCCCCACATTAAGTCTTTTGTCCCGACTTGGACTCAAACCCATACGGTGAGAGGCTAAGCAGTCAGAGAAGTTACAAATTTTTTGACTCTACCACTAAGCCACAGGCGTGGATAAAAGTGTTTAGTAAATGTTTTTGGCACTCATATAATAACTATATATACAGTTAGTTAGTCAGAATCCCTTTCATGCCAACTTTGCTTATTTCTCTTTATTATCTAATTTGTGTAAGTATGTGGTTAGTTTGTAAGTAAATATTTACTTTACAATAATGAGTTGACTTGAGTATAAAAACTAATATAAACATAATAATACTTACTACTTACATGTATAAAAAAATATGATAAACGTATTATATCCCAGAGTTTTTTGCCACAGATACACTGATTTTTCACTGATTTTTATTGTATTCCATAAAATATTCACTGGATGTGTATAAATATCCAATTAAATATTGACTGTTTGAAAAGTCATTCTGTGTTTACAAATATTTCAATAAATATATACATACTTTTTTAATCTATATTATGTTTAACACAACCTTTTTAAATAAAAATGCCTAGACATTTCTTATATTATCATGAACCACATTTTTTTTCAAGAATTTTTAACTTTAATTAATATATTTGTACCAATTCATTCAACTATATAACAGTACACAGTGTTATTATGGCTACAAATATAACATCATTTCATTCTGCACATATCCTTTCTAAACACAAAACTTTAAACCTCGGGTAGTGTTTCTAAACAGAACATATTTTAAACCCAAACTTTCTACCGCGGTCTATAAAGTTCCAAATGTCTTTCTAAACTGACAATTGATATGTACAGATCCAATGTATTGTGTTTCAAACAACTCACGACTCACAATTCCATTTTACTTTAAGACTTCTTTTCACAATCACACTACAAACAATGGCGGTGTCAGTTTAATCCAGAATGTATTTGCCTTGATTGAGAACACAAGTGTACCTGCCTTAGCAGCCTGTCTGTCTAAATGCTTCTGTTAGACAACAATTATAATGTTTTAGGCATCAGGTATTTTCATTCTTCGTCATTGTTTGAGTTGCCCCATTTAACCCACAGCCTGCCACAAATGATAATAATTCATTTTACATGTTTACTTATTAACTTAGATCTACTCACAAAACTGTCAAGTAATTTTGCTAAAGACTGCAGCAAATGTGACAGATTCAGATCCTGAACTCCCAGCAGGTGTTGGTTGATCTGGATCTACACTATCTATATAGTCTGTCCTTAGAAGACCAAGGGTTAAACGGCTCACAAACAAACCACCCTGCTTGTTTTACATGGCACAATCATGACACATTACCATTTAAATTGTCCCAGTCTAGTTATTCTGTGCCAGGTTATGACTATCAAATACAAACAACACTGGCACATCCATCATATAACCTCTGCCAAATTGTTCATACAGCAGGTAGATATATCATTTAATATGCTGCCGGTCTAATTATCTGATATCAGCTATCCAGGGATTCCAATTAAGGCAAGGGGTGTTCACCAAAGGCAGGGATAGGGGTAGAAGAGGTTCATGTTACAGAACAATTGTGTATAAACAAAGAAGCAATTATTTGAACATAGGTGGAAACAAAACATCAGATTGAAGGTAAGCTGTGATAGATTGGTTACCGTAAGTGCATCGTGACATAATGAGGGACGATTAAAGACACAGACAACCTCTCATCAAAGCCAGGGGGCGCACCAAATACACAAGGACAGACAAACCCGCGCATTACAAAGATGACATATATTGGGTAACTGTCTGAATGAAAAGGCGTGTGTGCATGCTTATGTGTATGTATGTGTGTGTGTTTATAAAGGAAATATATTTGTGGACTTTAAAAACATAAGCCTTTGTCATCTATGTAGTTAGTGGTACATGGCCTGCTATAAGTCATGGCGTAAAGAGTTGACAATTACCATTTACTACACATATATGAGACTGTATTCTCTCATAAAGTCAACATTTTTTTCTGCAAAAGTGGCTGATTGCAAAAATCAGTCAGTTTCTAGAAACTTCAATTCATTTAACTTTCTCTAACAGTAGTATATTTATGCGCAATGTATGATCAATTTTCGTATTTTCCTGAAGACTTCATTATTGTTAAAATCAATACTGTAATCACAAAAAATGTAATAATTAAAGTGATATGTACATGGTGAAATTTGCATGTTTTAGCTTTTTATTTTATTTTATGTCAGGTGAATCAAAGCATCAGAATGGTTTTTCAACATTTTTATCTGTTATCAATTCTACATCCTAGTATAAACCTGCTGCGCTAAAGTGCAAAATCAAAACAAACAAAACCGATACCAATATGTCCATATTAGGTAAAGCCGCCTTTCGAACATTTCATAAAACTTGTTTTATTCTTTATTTCTCCAACATAATGAGATGGTGTCGAGGTAAAGAACTTGCTTACGAAACATAAGGATGCTTCTCCAGACACACCGAATGCCCCTTGGTTTCATAATATGAACACTAAACTGGATTAAATGTACACAATATATGTTAACAAACACAATGATTGTCAAATATAAAACCTGTCTTACATGTTTACATAAAATGAAAGAAGACCAGTTACCGCAGTGACTTTATACAGAGGATTCTTTTTTCCCATTTTTAAGATTGATATTCTGTTGTGTTCCAACAAATACAATAGCAAATGGTTTGGGAGGTTTTCTCCAAATTTCAAGGAGAAAATTCACAATTCAAAAAACAAAAAAAATAATTTTATAACTAGTCACATAAATGACCTAAATGACTACTTTAGCCACATGAGAAATTACTGATATTGCTTTGTAAATGAGTAAATAAATCTTCATCAGATTATGAAGCGGTCAATGAAATATCATTACCAGAAACAGCAAAAAGTGAACTTAATATCCCGCGTCTGATAAATGGAGAGTACCGGAATGGATCAGTCGTGGGTGTCCGACGCTGCAATTCTGGGGGCTGTGCTATGTTCCCAAAATTTTTAGAAAAAACGCTGTGGTACCTACATGCAACCTTTAACTGCTCGTGCAGGAATCTCTGTCTGTGCATGCATCGGTCATAAACAGTATGCTGATTGGTTAGATCAAGATTTAACAGTTTTGATTGGCTTGATCAAGATTTAACAATTTAAGTTCATAATAAGTGCAGATTGTGTGGTTTTATATGTCATGTTCCCACACTGAAGTTGCTTTAAAGCTGTTCACTTCAAGCAATGAATTACCACTTATAAAACATAAATATATGTACACTGCTTCAATAAATAAAACAGCTTAAATGTATGGCATGAAACATACTTTAAAATTTAGCATACAGACTATTGCAAGATAAGTTTTTAATTAAAAAAAACAACTCAATAAATTATTTGTAAGTGCCATAAATTAACAAATTTTGCTTATTCTGCCTTTCTGAAAATCATGGAAAAGTGGTCTTTGCTGTTAAATAGGGAGAAAAATGTGAAGCTAGTGCTGGACTCAAACCCGGGACCCTTCGCTAACAGGGAAATTGCTCTACTGACTGAGCTAACTGGAACGCTTTCCCTATCACCAGGCTACACTATCTTACCTTTTTGTCCATGATTAATCCCTGTTTAGCACAAAATAATCCACAGTGACTTTTATTGGACACACTTTATCCTTGTTGAAAGATTCAAATACGGCCATAAGACAGTGCAAATTTCAGTTCAGTTGTAGAATGATTGAACTCCAGTAAATATACAGGCACTATGACACTGGAGTCAGAAGTAAAATCAAAAAGTCCTTCAGCTGCCAGATTGTTTCTTATGGTTTTACATACCACAAACTATTAACATACTGTTACAATGTAATTTTAGTTTACAAAATCTTTACATGCATTGATGAGTTAATTTTTGTTTTGTTTTATTTTTGAGATACATTGCAGCGAACATTTATGATCATTATAGCAACGTCCACCTTTTGGTGGAGGAAGACCCCCAGACATGTGTCTGGTAGAACCACCGGCACACTGCATGTCAGCTGGAAGACCTTCTCGCATTAAGTCTTTCACCCCGAACGGGACACGAACCCATGCAGTGAGAGGCTAAGCAGTCAGAGGAATTTGCAAAGGAGTTCCTACTCTACCACAATGCCACAGATGCCCCAGTTAATTTTCATAACAAACACTGACATGATGATCAAATGCATCAACAAGTGTGCACATTGATATCCAACAGATCACAATTAATTAATTAGTTAATCATTGCCACCTATTGACCTCAATTACAAATCCTGATAGCATTCAATGACCAAGTTTACAATTAATTAATTTCTAACTGAGAATAATTATACTTTCAGCTCTCAGTAATCTATATTTCAGTAGAGATCCAGTGCGAGGTTCAATGGACGCTTTGCAACCTTTAATGTGATTTTAAGATCTATAAATCTTGTTGATGCAAAATCACTTGCATTCCTGAGATTTACATAATGCTTGTCGATAAGTTACTTGTGTTTCATCACCACATGTATACATTCACACCTTTTATCCCTTGGTTTGCTAAACATGTAGTCAACCTGGCTAAGGCAAATAGTGTAGATCCAGATCAGCCAGCTCTTTGTTTATTAGGAGCTGTCTGATCAGGATCTGCTCTATTTGCTGGTGAGTTCTCAACATAAAGGCTACTGATTCTGTTATTTAGTTTTTAGCCAATAAATAAGAATTCAGAATATAAATATAAATTTCTAACAAAGCAATATAAAATGCTTGATATGTATGAAAACTGAATGCCAAGACAATTTGCTACAGACTCTGGAGAAAAAAAGGTGCAGATCCTGAACAGACAGCTGTTAAATCTGGATCTACACTATTTGTCTAAGTCTGATCAAGTTGTGCTTAGCTACGTGTTATTAATAAAAAAAGAAATCACAATGACAAGTGAAAGTCAACACTGAAAATCTCAAAATCTTAATGATTCACATAAGTGAGACTAACTTAAAATATTCTTTAAAAAATCACCAACAAATCCATATTCCTGTAAATTGAATGAAAAATAATAATTCCCAATTGGTTCTTGTTATGTTCAATATCAAACACCACCATGGAAAACCAAACACATCGTCATCGACAACTATGATCCATTTATTGACATGCAATCACCATGCAGCTGTGAGGACAGACTCCTATCTCTGGGAATAAATCCATCTGACAAAAGTTAAAGATCACTGTGACAGAGTCTCTACAATGGACAAAGATTGGGGAAACACATCCAGTCAACATGAAGAAAATCAGCCCAGATTTTTTTCCATCTCGAGAGGTAAGCCCAGGCCTGAATGGTGATAAGTCACCTCAAATAAAAGTTGGGTTTTACTATAAGCCTTCTATACATAGATTAATCCGGCAATGGAACAAGGTGTAGATACAGATCACACAGCTGCAGCTGAGCTTCTTGCTCAGGCAAATATAAGCGTAGTTCCACGACTGATTGGCCCAGTTTCAGGATAATGTGACTATATGTGGTATCATACCAGGTGTTTACGGCATGCTATACAGAGTGTAGGCTGCACTATATCTGCTTCAAATGGACAGAAAACTAAAATACTTTGGGTGGGACAACAAACTACCTATTACAGTGTCAATAACAAAACAGAAGTAGAGTAGTTAATTGTGACATCTGCTTTTTTGTTATTTAATCAGAGAAAAAAGACCAGATCTGTATTCACATTTCCCAAAATTTGTTTACAAACACTGGCTTTAAGATAATAAAAAAAAAGCCTGTTTTGGTATTTCCAATCTAAAGTTCTTATATACAATAATGTGTTTAATAATTACTAAAAAAAAATAAAAATTTACATGCACATTATTTTTCAAAGGTGCCACCAAGAATTTCCTTCCTTTGTTTGTTTGTTTGTTGGGTTTATCGTCCCACTAACAGTATTTCAGTTATCTAGAGACGGTGTCCACTTGAAGAAGATATAGTGCTGCCTCCACTGTCTATAGCATGCCGTGAACACCTGGCATGATACCACACCCAGTCACATTATCCTGACACCGGGCCAACCAGTCGTGGAACTACCCTTATATTTGCTTGAGCGTTAGCAAGGGAGCTATGCCACTACCATTTTTTACGACTTTGGTATGTCGCGGCCGGGGATAGAACCCGGGGCCTCCCGTACCTGGAGCCGACGCTCTACCGATTGCGCTACCATGTCCGGTTTTCCTTCCTTTCCTTAGAAAATCTTGGTACATGTCTGATGCATTGAATATAACTGAATATGCAACAACTGTATTATAATTATATTGTAATAAAAGACGACATGTTTTAATATTCTGATCATATACCTATTCATAATTTTCATCATAAGGTAATTACTGAACTTATAATTATTTATCTCCAAATACAGATAAAAGAGCCAATTCATTTTTCTAAAATGCAACAATTTTGTTTTTGTGACAGCAAAAAAACAACATTATTTTATACATGATATTTCAAAGTGCTTCTTACATTGAAATAAATCTGCATTTACTTTATTGTAAAAGTTTGTGTGTGTGCATTTTTTTATTTCATTAACAAATGCACTTTCGGTAAAAATATAAAAATAAAAGGATGCGCAATGCGCTATTAAAACCGTAAGAGTTATTGATGACATCATTAACTGTTGACACTTGTTATCCATCGTGAAAACCTGTGAAATTCTTATGGAAGCTGTGATAGAAAGCGTGCCATTGGCAGCAGACCATAACAGAGTAAGCCAAAAAGGCTGCTGATCATGCAGTTGTCACAGATTAGCAACCGTGTTTTTTTTTCCTGGAAAAGATGCAAAAATTGCCCCAAAGATAAACTAATGAGCAAATTCAGCAGACAAGTAAGTGGTGATTGATTATGCCTGATGCATATAGCCATTAATTTTTATTAAAGGTTAAGAATAAAAGGTCTGGTATTTGAATGTTTTATTCAATAAAGCAGAATATGCATATAATCGTTATTCAATTACCAAACTCATTAAATTGAAATAGAAAATAATGCCTTCAAACTTTCACATTTAACTGAATGTAAACATTGGTGAATGTCCATTGCCTTTCAGGAATATATAGCTTATATGAATATTTTATGAGTTTGTAATGACCAAACAACCTTGAATAAAGCTGACATTTTCTCCAATACATGTACCTTTGGTCTTTTTTCTTAAGGCTAGAGACAATCACTTCAATTATCAATATTTCATTGATTTTAAAATGTAAATAATACAATCTAACAATAACTCATACAACTGAATGATTGTTTGTTGCGCCAACTGTCTCTTACTCTTTAAATCATCTAGTGATCCTATTAATATAAGTACCGTAAAATCTTATTGATAAGACACATTTTTTTACCCCAAGATGCTTCCTTCACTTTGATAGCATGCCATGAACACCTGACATGTCACCAAAGACAGTTGTATTATCCTGACATCATTTATAGTAGATATTTGTATTTTTCTTTTGTAAGAGAAATTTTATTTCACTGACAGGATGTCAAAATAGTATTTTAAGAGTGGTGTAGTCACAAATGAAAATGTCCTTCTGCCGACTGAGAGTTCAAGAGAAATTCATTTCACACCAGAAAAAGTAGCAAATAATTTATTTATTTTACGGCTAGATCATTTATTCCAGAGAAAAAATATTTTTTTAAAATTCCATTTGGTCCCTTACTCGCTGCGAGTGGCACACAAAAACACAAATTTCTAATTCTCTGACATCACTAATTGGATAGACATAACAGTGAGGTATTCTTTAAGTAGTCAAGTAATATATTTCGCATTTTATTAGTAATGTTGAGGGAAAAAATGTTTAAATAATTTAAATTTTGTGTATAATCATATGGGCTAGTTCAACAACTAAGCATGGTATATTTTAACTCTCATCCATCTCATCATGTCTTTATAAGGCAAATAGTGTAGGTCCAGATCACTCAGTTTTCTGCCAGGAGCTGTCTGATCAGGATCTTTTACTATGTGCTACCTTGTCTCAACCAAATCTACGAATAGGTATATTAACTTGACATGTTTTATTACAGTGATTTTGTATCACAGGCTGCCTGACTGGTTCTGTGTCAAAGGCTGCACCACGGATTCTGTGTCACATGCTGTGCCAGGGATTCCATGTCACATGCGGTGCCAGGGATTCTGTGTCACTGGCTGTACCAGGGACTCCATGTCACATGCAGTACCAGAGATTTCTTGTCACATGCGGTGCTAGGGATAAAGTGTCACATGCAGTGCCAGGGATTCTGTGTCACATGCTGTACTAGGGATTCCATGTCACATGCTGTGCCAGGGATTCCATGTCACATGCTGTTGCAGGGATAAAGTGTCACATGCTGTGCCAGGGATTCCATGTCACATGCGGTGCCAGGGATTCTGTGTCACTGGCTGTACCCGGGACTCCATGTCACATGCTGTGCCAGGGATTCCATGTCACATGCCGTACCAGGGATTTCTTGTCACATGTGGTGCTAGGGATAAAGTGTCACATGCAGTGCCAGGGATTCTGTGTCACATGCTGTTGCAGGGATAAAGTGTCACATGCTGTACTAGGGATTCCATGTCACATGCTGTACTAAAGAATTCCATGCCACATGCTGTGCCAGGGATTCCATGTCACATGCGGTGCTAGGGATAAATTGTCACATGCGATGCTAGGGATTCCATGTCACATGCTGTGCCAGGGATTCCATGTCACATGCTGTTGCAGGGATAAAGTGTCACATGCTGTACTAGGGATTCCATGTCACATGCTGTTGCAGGGATAAAGTGTCACATGCTGTGCCTGGGATTCCATGTCACATGCTGTTGCAGGGATAAAGTGTCACATGCTGTGCCAGGGATTCTGTGTCACATGCTGTTGCAGGGATAGAGTGTCACATGCTGTGCCAGGGATTCCATGTCACATGCTGTTGCAGGGATAAAGTGTCACATGCTGTGCCAGGGATTCCATGTCACATGCTGTTGCAGGGATAAAGTGTCACATGCTGTACTAGGGATTCCATGTCACATGCTGTGCCAGGGATTCTGTGTCACATGCTGTTGCAGGGATAAAGTGTCACATGCTGTGCCAGGGATTCTGTGTCACATGCTGTTGCAGGGATAAAGTGTCACATGCTGTGCCAGGGATTCCATGTCACATGCTGTTGCAGGGATAAAGTGTCACATGCGGTGCCAGGGATTCTGTGTCACATGCGGTACTAGGGATAAAGTGTCACATGCTGTGCCAGGGATTCCATGTCACATGCTGTTGCAGGGATAAAGTGTCACATGCTGTGCCAGGGATTCTGTGTCACATGCGGTGCTAGGGATAAAGTGTCACATGCAGTGTCAGGGATTCTGTGTCACATGCTGTTGCAGGGATAAAGTGTCACATGCTGTGCCAGGGATTCCATGTCACATGCGGTGCTAGGGATAAAGTGTCATATGCAGTGCCAGGGATTCCATGTCACATGCGGTGCTAGGGATAAAGTGTCATATGCAGTGCCAGGGATTCCATGTCACATGCGGTGCTAGGGATAAAGTGTCATATGCAGTGCCAGGGATTCCATGTCACATGCGGTGCTAGGGATAAAGTGTCATATGTAGTGCCAGGGACTCCATGTCACATGTTGTACTAGGGATTCCATGTCACATGCAGTGCCAGAGATTCTGTGTCACATGCTGTACTAGGGATTTCTTGTCACATGCTGTGCCAGGGATAAAGGGTCTCATGCTGTGCCAGGGATTTCTTGTCACATGTGGTGCCAGGGATAAAGTGTCACAGGCTGAACCACGGATTTCTTGTCACATGCGGTGCCAGGAATAAAGTGTCACAGGCTGTGCCAGGGATTCCATGTCACAGGCTGTGCCAGGGATAACTTATCACATGCTGTGCCAGGGATTCCATGTCACAGGCTGTGCCAGGGTTTCTGTGTCACAGGCTGTGCCAGGGATTCCATGTCACAGGCTATGCCAGGGATTCAATGTCACAGGCTGTGCCAGGGATTCTGTGTCACAGGCTGTGCCAGGGATTCTGTGTCACAGGCTGTGCCAGGGATTCTGTGTCACAGGCTGTGCCAGGGATACTCTATAACAGGCTGTCCAGCTTTTTCATAACTCTTGAGAAATTTATTAAAAATAAATGGGCAAAAGACTCTTCCTTAAAAGGGTAATTTCTGGAATGGTGGACTAGCATTATATGTCGAGAGGTTAATACATGCTTTCAAAGTAAAGGCAGCATTATATCTACCTAATGTAAAACCCTCTGAATAAAAACAAACATACGTTTTGTTTATATACAAATGTATATAAATAACAAATGATCTGATGTTTAATAGAACCAAAGGAAATATTTATTACATATCTAACAGTGTGCAATGTTGAGTTCATATTAGATCCTATGACTGAGTCTATGAGGTATAATTACCCCTATCATGCTACATTTTGTTGATAACTTGTAATTGTTTACAGTCATATTCCAATATCAACATGCAAAGGGGCCTTGACATATTGCAAGACTCATCAGCAGATAGGGCAGATCCTGATCAGACAGCTCCCAGTGGAAGCCGATTTATCTTGATCGGCACACTTTGCCTAAGCCTGGTCCAGAAGTACTTAGCAGGTCCAGAGTAAAGCTGGGTTAGTTTCTTTGAATAAACAAAACCTTGCCTGAAGTTGGAGAAAGAGTCAATATTGGACGGGATAACAAATGATTGGCCGATTGAACTGTGCCATTAAAATGTCCATACTTGACTTACCTGGTATATAGTCAGGCAGATAAACTCTCACTCAGAACAATGTCTCATCAATAGGTGGGATAAAAATCATGCCAATACACTCACAGGTGGGTTCAACAGCCACTCATTTGATATGGTACTTAGTCTTAGCCTGCTTAGCACAAATTACTCAGGCTTAGGCAAATAGAGTATATCTAGATCAGCAAGCTCACTGCTGGAATATCTCTACTGGGAGCTCGCTAATCAGGATCTACACTATCTGCTGGGAGCTGTATGATCAGGATCTACACTATCTACTGGGAGCTGTCTGATCAGGATCTACACTATCTGCTGGGAGCTGTCTGATCAGGATCTACACTATCTGCTGGGAGCTGTCTGACCAGGATCTACACTATCTGCTGGGAGCTGTATGATCAGGATCTACACTAATTGCTGTAGCATCTTACTCAATATATCTTGTTACATTTGAATGCAGTTGGTAAGCACTTATTTAAGATTTTGTTTTGATAAGTAGTTAGAATAGCAAGGTAAGGGTTCAAAATGGCTCATTGATATGGTATTAATATGGTGGACAGTTGATTTTTGCCAATAAGAAAAGATCTAGCTGTGATTGTGAAATAGTAGAACCCATTGTTATAATGACAAGAGATCAACTTAGTAATTCACTAAATGATAATAGCTTACAAATTATGATCAAATTACTGCTTTTCTTTTTTATAGTTTAAAACACGGATCAGTAAATATCTATTAAAATAGTGTACCTTTATTTTTGAATGTAAGATAATATTTTTGTCATTTGTCAACAGAAATATTTGTATGATTTATTAAGGGAAAGATTCATCTTCATTGTCTACAAGAAAATTTTCATCTTACATCATAGAAAATCATGTATATATTGTCTCCCTCTCGCTATATATATATTTATTTTATCCACTACTTTATAACACCGTTGCCAAAGCAATTATAATACAAGCTTTCCTATTGGCTTACACTTTTGCTGTAATCCAATCCAAAAGTTTAATAAATTTTTTGATGTAATGATAGAGTACCCCCAAGCTAATCTACGCTTCATTAAGTGACAGTTGTTTTCTTCTCTAAGGCATGTCCCAAATTAAAATCACTAGTTAACCCTTTCCTGCATGTATATTCCATTTTACACCTTTACAAACCATTCACAATCATTAGCAGAATCTGAATGTCTAAAGGTTTATGTGTCTTCAATCTAACTGAACATACATTTATTAAAATCTTTTTCATTTGTTTTAAAAAAAAACAGCAAAGTCAAGTGAATTTTCAAAATTATTGATGAACTATGAATGAAAGGGTGATATAACATTTTTTAATGGCCAAGGCTTAAAGGCATCAAACTACAAACAGTCATCCTGCACTTAACTTTGTTTCGAGATTCAGTTCGAGATCTCCACAATGCATGGTGTTTTTTTTTATTTTGATCAAGAATTCATTTTTTCTTAACCCTTTTATTCTTTAAAAAGTTTAAAACTGGAAATTCACATCTTTCCTCCATGGCATTGTGTGTATTGGTTGATAAAATAAGTGGGTTGGTCTTCTACTTACAAAAAAACTACCGGTAACAGATAAGTGGTTTTTGCAAAAGTTGATCAGTGCCGTTAGTATTATTTACACTCTCATGCTGAGTCCACATGACAAGTAAAATCATTATGTCCATTATATGTACATGTCAGTCAAAAGTAATAAACCAATTGCCTCTGATTGCACAACCATTTTAACACATATAAAGTGTGGATATGTGATTCACTGCATCATGTACTTATGCAAAATTCTAGCTAAAGTTGCTTAAAATAACATGTATAATTGCAAATAGTCCTTGTATCATACCTATTACAAATAAAACAATAAGACATGGTTTGGGGTTTTTTCCACGTTTTACACTAATAAATAAAATACACAAACTGCACATTTTTGGTGGGACAGTTGTCCAAACACTTTATATATAACTATAAACAAAATAAATAAAATCTACAAAAAATGTCAAATAAAGAGTTTCAAGCACTGTCAGTATTTACTGTTTAGAAAAAGTAGTATTTTGAGACAATGACCAACTGCTATGCATATTTTTGTGATAGATGAGCAATCCTTACTCAAACTTTACAACTCTACTTTCAATGCAACAATCATATTCAGAAGTTTCAAAGTGGGGAACCAAGATTGACCAGTTTATCCACTTTACAGCGAAGAGTACATCACTATGGCCCTATGCTGGTTTTGTCACAAGAGATTCTGAATATTGCACATTTTTTCTTCCAAGCTCTGGTTGGAGTGTACTCATTAATTCATACATTCAGCATTGCATTATATAACTATATTTGCATCTTATCTAAATGGGGCTGAACATATTATAAATGTTAACCTTGATGACTTTGTTCTGCTATGGAATTTTATCTGTATTTCTCTGCCTTTTGTTTTTCATCAAGTCACAAAGAAATTGAGAAATACTTTTGGTCGGGCTGTTCAGAATAATCCTAAATTGTTAGATTGACAGCTTCCTGCTTGAAGCACTTATGATAAAAAAAAAATGACCAAAGGGAGATAATAAAGCAGAAACCCAGTCTCAAAATCTGGCTAGAGTTATATCTCTTTGATGACCTCTACCTGATAATTGTCAAAATGTTTTTGGCTAATAACTAAAGCTACAGTTCTATTTTGAAAATCAAAGGGACAAATATTTAGCTAGAATAGCAGAAATGTTGCAAAACATAAAAGTTACCAACCCATCTAAAAGGAGCATAGTTTTTTGAATTTGCATAGTCATTAATTTTATTTATTTTAGTGTGTGTCATTGTTTTCCCCTTTTGGGGTAAAAATAATAAATAAAAATAAATTAAAAATATTTCTGTAAACTTAAATCATTGAAAAGAAAAGAAGAAAAGAGATTCACTACACAAACAGCACCCACAACCATACCTCAATATCTGCGCCATCCCAATCTGTAGGTGTCTGTGCCATATCATACGGCGACTTGCCAAGCATCGGAGACTCTTGGTGCCAGC
Organism: Sinonovacula constricta; assembly: GCA_007844125.1. Taxonomy (NCBI): domain Eukaryota; kingdom Metazoa; phylum Mollusca; class Bivalvia; order Cardiida; family Solecurtidae; genus Sinonovacula; species Sinonovacula constricta. Next base: position 23,937,703 of record CM017558.1, on the reverse strand, counting down.
TCAGCTTGCTCGACGGCAGGTCCATCATGAACCTGCTTGTCATGAAATCATTCCCAAACATCGACATCCGACTAGATGCTGCCTCACTCATTAAGTAACCACTCTCACGATAACCCTGCACCGAGGATCCATCATCACGAACACTTGTCACTGTATCCCTGGCATCTCTAATGTCTTCTGTTGGTTTGTGGTCTTTTGTTTTTGAGTCTGTGCTTGTGACCCTTGGTCGTGATGTGCGGCTGGATTTTCCTCGCAGTGTGGTGGCAGACTGACTCTTCTTTCTGGAGGTAGGTGTCTGAGACTTGAGCATACTAACACTTCGCATGAAGCCTTCCTCATCTGTTTTACTGGTTGTAGCCTTGCCGAACCGCTGCAAAACACCAAAGCATAAAAGTGTGAATGATGAAAAGCATCTTAGTATTCAAGTATACTAACAGGGTAATGGTTAACTTGCCAGAAAAGGTCATAGTATCATGAAATTTTCCAATATAGACAATCAAAATTAAGGTGAAAAGAGTTATTTTAAACCTTACTTAAGAATTTGGCATTAAATCACAGTAAATCCAACAAAATATTGGGGTGGGTTTCAGTTTTAATTAAATGGAAAACTAAAGTGTTATAAATTTACCAAAATCTAGTAAGAGTCTATTTTGTTATATCCCATAAAAATACTTGTATAATATGCTGTTATTTTCTATCTTCTACTACTACTCTTTTTTATACTGGGGCTGTCTTCCCCTTGACCTCTGACCTCACTACATATGAATATCGACTTTACTACATGATTCCAACGACATTCTTGAAGAATGTCAGCTAACTATTTCAAGTGATGCCTTGTTTGTGATGCTCTTATAATTCAGGTCAACATCTTTAATAATTGATGTTGAAGATATAAAAGGAATGCCAATGGCATGAAGTGTGATGACAAGATTTTATCACCAATCCCCAAATTACAACCAAGTATCAGGACATATTTGCTGAAGTTTTTGTGAGAGTGGCAGACATCTAACTCCTTATCCCCTCACCATAACTTTTATGAAGGGTAATCATCCACCTGACTTGTGGAGTGTCAGTGGTTCTACCCAGACATTTATCTGGGGTCTTCCTCCACTAATAATTGTTGAATATCGATGTAGACCATAATAGTCAGTGAGATTTAATTTAAACACAAAACAGAAAGATTAAAGGACAAGAAAACAAATTGTTCTGTTTGTTTTAACTATTAAAAAACTGTCCAGACTTGCCACACATAAACTGCACATCACATGTTTTTATCAAAACTAAACCATTAACCTGCTATATTTTTTATCTGACCATATAAACTCTTATTATCGGGCCTAGTAGTGCATTTGGTAGAGCATCAGCTCCAGGTACGAGAGGCTCCTGGTTCAATCCCAGACCAGGACATATCAAAGTCATTAAAAATGGCAGTGATATAGCTCCCTTGCTAACGTTTAAGCAAATATAAGGCTAGTTCCACTGGTTGGCCTGATGTCAGGATAATGTGATCGGGTGTGGTATCATGCCAGGTGTTCAGGGCATTCTAGACACATTGAAGGCAGCACTATATCTTGTTCAAGTGAACACCATCTCCAGATAACTGAAATATTGTTGGTGGGATGATAAACCCATAAAAAATCATAACCAGATCTAAACACCTGGAATGTTACCACAGGCAGTCACATTATTCTGCCAACTAGTCGTGGAACTACCCTTATATCTGCTTGAATGTCTGAAAGGGAGGCACAGCAGGGATCGAAGCCAGGATCTCCCAAACCTGGAACCAACTTTCTACTGTTTGTGCTACCCATTGCATTATCTTTATCTGAAGAACAGTAAATAAATGAATGAAAAAAGTATACCTACCGGCCCTGTTGCCAGAGTGTGTCTGTTGCCTTGATACCATACATGGACCTTTTTCAGTGACTCTTTCTGTCTATCAGATGGCAATCTACAAGAGAATAAATATATTTAAGCAAACATCATATTTCCTACCTTATATGCCTTTTAGCCCCCTATTTTGAAGAAAAAAAGTGCAGCTTTTGTTATGACCCTCTTATTAGTGTTGGATTAGCCATCAGTTAACATTTTTGCAAAGGTCTCGAAATCTTCGAAGGTATTTTCTTCAAACCTGTTGACTATAAAAAGGGGAACACATTTTAAAAAGAAATGTAACCTTTAAATAAATTTACACACAATGGTGCTGCATATTTCCTTTTCTGCATGTTTCTTAAGATGCATTGGAATGTTTTTCAGAAAGTATCATATATTTCTATATTTAGGGACAACTTTAAGAGAAAACTTATATCATAATCAGACAGACTTCTTGATAAGTTGAAGTTAAGTAGGTTTGGTAGCTACACCCAAATAACTAAAATTGCTAAACTGCACTGACTGTGCAGTGTTAAGTTTAGCCTTGTAACCAATTAAAGCTGCACAAAATAATCGTCAAAAGTATTCAATGGTAAATCATATGTACAACACATTAGAAAACAGGCAGGTCTTCAGCTGCAAAAAAACCCAACTCTTGTTAAAATATAGACATACATTGGAACAAAAATTAAATAATTATTACTAACTTCCGATAATATAAACCATTTTACTAAACATACAGAGGGTACTCGTTGTCACGACTTTGGCAGTGTCGCCATTCTCGATGTATCAACCTTTTTACAAAGTCCCAACTTGTTTTCTTCTTTATCTACATAATTAATTCATATTTCTATCATTATTTTAACTGTCAACATTATCAGTTGTTTCACATTTTGCCAAGGTGTGAATTCTTTTAAGTGAACTGGTAACTACACAAGAAGTTTGCTAAATCAATTTTTCAGACACTCTGGCATATGAAATTTTTCATAATTGATTGGCATGATCGAACTCATACCTACCTTAATTATAAGTGAATTATAGCACAAGACCACTGTTATTGAATGCCTGATGCCCCAAGACCACTGTTATTTAATGCCTGATGCCCCAAGACCACTGTCATTTAGTGCCTGATGCCCCAAGACCACTGTTATTGAATGCCTGATGCCCCAAGACCACTGTTATTTAATGCCTGATGCCCCAAGACCACTGTTATTCAATGCCTGATGCCCCAAGACCACTGTTATTTAATGCCTGATGTCCCAAGACCACTGTTATCTAATGCCTGATGTCCCAAGACCACTGTTATCTAATGCCTGATGCCCCAAGACCACTGTTATTTAATGCCTGATGCCCCAAGACCACTGTTATTTAATGCCTGGTAATTCTGATTTTTACATCTACTCTATTATAGCTTCTTTCTTATATTAACCATATATGAAATGTTAATATTACAAGAGTATAAATTGTACGGCTACAAAGCTACAAGTTAATTATATTGTCAACACTACACTCCTGTGATTTGAATCTACAAATCATGAGTGCGCCATTTTTTTCTGAATGCATGTGGTAACTTAAGACTGAGATGCTGAGATGATATGAATGCCCACTGTCATATTTATTGTGTTATAGACATGCAAAAGGCAGTGAGGCAGCACCTGGGATATCACAGACCACAAGCAGTCAACGTCATGCATGGTCAATCCCTCATGCTTCTGAAATTCATCTTTCTCATAACACTGGACTCAAAAATCATGATTATGAGCAGGGACCTTGTCTACTTGGGCAGGGACCTTGTCTACTTGAGCAGGGACATTGTCTACATGAGCAGGGACCTTGTCTACATGAGCAGAGACCTTGTCTACATGAGCAGGGACCTTGTCTACTGACCTTTTCACCTCACAAAGCATCTTAATCAGGATGTTGTAAAATCTGGTGTCTTTTTCTGCTTGATCCCTGAAACACAAGAGATTCGTGATCAAAAGTTTATAAATAACCTTATATATTATTTAAAATTTTAGTTACTATACTGGTTATTATAGTCATTCTTACTTTAAAGACTAGCAGCAGATATTCTTATCTTAAACTCAAAAGCCTTAGCAGATATTTTATCTTAAACTCAAAAGCCTTAGCAGATATTCTTATCTTAAACTCAAAAGCTTTAGCAGATATTTTTATCTTAAACTCATAAGCCTTAGCAGATATTCTTATCTTAAACTCAAAAGCCTTAGCAGATATTTTTATCTTAAACTCAAAAGCCTTTACAATCAAGTAATTATGCTGCCAATTTATTGACTATATTACTCAGTTTATGCTACAGTTGAATCAGCTTTGGGTTTATCCTATAATATTTTTCTTACCAATACAATGTATGCCAACTACTATAATAGACAAACATGTTTTGCTAGAGACAATGCAACAAAAGGTTTTTCATTCAGATAAGATATCCATACATGTGAACTCTCCCACTTTTGCAGGGAGACTCCCACTTTTATGGTTCAAAATTGTTTGAAAATGAGGGGTGTTTTACACAAATTTAGAAATCTCCCTACTTGGAACTATACTGGTTATTATACTCATTCTTACTTAAAAGACTAGCGGCAGATATTCTTATCTTAAACTCAAAAGCCTTAGCAGATATTCTTATCTTATTTTTAGAAATCTCCCTACTTGAAACCATCCTGGTAATTATACTCATTCTTTCTTCAAAGTAAAGAAACAGATAACATCCTTTATTTGTTTATATAATAACAAATCTCCCACTATGCATGTGAATATCTCCTACTTTGGCCTCAGAGAAAGTTATGTATGGAGATCTCCCTGTCTGATCTGGATTTAAACTATTTGTGTAGTCAATTTGTGCTTTACAAAGGTGACAACAGTCCATAAGTGAGCCTTACATGAGGTCCTTGGCCTTGCCTGTCAGATGGGCCAGTCGAAGATCACGATGGTGTCTCTCCACTGCCCAGAACATGTCTGAGAACTCAGCATCACTCATCAGCTTCTGCAACAACAAAAAATAAATAACAAAAATTAATATAACGCACCCAGTCACAATTCTAGTATAATGTTTTAACAAAAAGGGTTTTTAGCGACATAAATGTCATGCCACAATTGCTCCTGACTACAGTTACTGTAAAAGGTCAACTGTAGATCCTGCCAGCATGTATTGAAAAGTAGAACTATGTCAGGCAAAATAAACTATTCAGTTTTTCAAGTTGAAATGGTTATTTTTTCAGGTTTTTGAAAGTGAAATAGTTATTTTTTCAGGTTTTTGATAGTTGAAATGGTTACTGTAACAGAAGTTTGAACTAGAAATGTTTATTCTAACAGGTTTTTGAAGTTGAAATTGTTATTTTAACAGGTTTTTGAAGTTGAAATTGCTATTTTATAACCAGACATATGGGAACAATTATCAAAGTTGTCACTCTTTTGTTCACTCATTTGTTAGTAAGACCAATCATCACTTTGATCATTTGATTTTCTGGTTGGCATTTCTACTTACTAACTTTCACTGAGCATAGTCTAATCCTGTTCCTGTTATTATGTAACAGGAAATATACATAAATATTATGTTGCCAAATCCAAAAATCCATGTAAGGAAAATGGCTAAGTTACAAGTTCTTAAACTTTGGTACAACTCTTGCCATATAAACTTAATACAGGTTTGACTGTATAATAATGTCTCTGATACCCTGAATGTAAATCCTCCTTGTTTTTCCATCATATATCTGTATAGGTCCATGAAGCATCTCCTGCCCATGGGCAAAATAAAAGTCATGTTGTCATGTGATTGCCCTTTCATGGTTATGAAGTCATGTGATACCTTCCTTGTGGTCATGTGACCATCCTTTGGGATTCTGGGAAGGGTGTCGATGTTGTGCCAGGCAGCCATTGTAACTCCGCCTGTGACAGAGTGGTGGTAGGTCAAAGAGTGAGGGTTATGTCCACATGCTTGGAATTCATGCAGTTGTTGGGAATTATGTGCCATAGTTTGTGAGTTATGTCCCTTTGTTTCTGATAAATGCAACCATTTAGAGTTAAGTGCCTTTGATGAAGATACAGATGTAGATGTCTGAAGGGTGTTGTTCAGTGGAGGAACATGTAGATGTATATCATGCTCTTGCTGTTTTGCATGTTGTTTCGTCCTACTTTGCAGCTGCATTCCTTGTCTACATGGCATCATGTAAGACGTCTGCCTCGGTGTTGCTGGAAGCCTTATTATAGACCTTTCAATGTTGGTAGGTGGCAGCGCTCTTTGTGGGTAATGCTGGACTGGTACTGATGAACACATAATTCTAAATGAAGTAGAGTTTTTCGCACTTTCAGATTTCATAAATTCCCCCGGTGCACATAAAAGAGACTGTTGTAAATATAAAGCTGACATTTTGTGCTTCCTTGTATTATTTAATCTATTTGTGCACAAGTTTTAGATAGTTGTAATAATAAAATTAACACTTAAAGCTTCTTTTTATATATTCTTCTTTAAAAATCTGATTGTTTATAGGTTGTAATGTCCCACTGACTATTTTATATCGAACTCCTTTTCTGCAGATAACACACTTCTCTAGTTATAATCCATACACCAACTTAATGTTTATGGCACTAGATTAGGCTCCCTTCTTTCCATATAATTGAATATTTTCCTATCATATTATTTGTCGCCATGGTGAAGACAACAATTTTCCATTGTTTAGTAAACGTATGTTTATAAACTTTAATTGAACTTTCTGAGAAATCCTCAAAAGTCCTATTACTGAGTGTGTTTATTATTCAAAAGCAAGTCTCACAATAAATCACTAAACATGTATTTTGATTAAAATGGCTTTGCTGAAAATACTTTTTATATCACAGAATTTTCACTATCACGGTTTTATCACAGTGACAGAAATATAATGAATGTCACACTCTTTAAACAATGAATTGACACCTTCAAGACAAACACAATCAGCACAAATGCAGTAACCTTTTCTATAATTTTTAATCTAGTAGTCCTCCAACAGCAATATATTTTTAATTTGATTGACATTTCTTAAGACCCTTACAGTGACTGATTCAGTAAAAAATTAACATGTGCAATAGTAAAATCCTCTGATCTTTGATGTTCTTAAAAGAAAACAGTAATGAATAATATTTAAATGATGAGTCTGAATTTTGTTGAATATATTTAAAATTTAAAAATGACTTTAATTTAACATATTTTAGAAAACAAAGCTTAATTTGCTGGATATAGGCAGTATAGGGGATATACTTAAAGGATTAAACTTTTCTATGTCTGGCCAGTCGCACAGCAAACGGATCAATCCAAACAACCTTTGAAGATTTGTTAACCCAATTAAAGACGACTTTAAATTAAACAGCATGATTTAACTCTTATCCTGCTACGAATTGGCGATGGGAGTGGCCTACTCAGGTACTACACTCCTTGCAGACACGCCTCTCTGGATACATAGAGGGTCTGACACGAGTGTTCATCAAATACTGAAAATATCTAAACATGGATGAAACAATATGACACCAGACTCTGCCAACTTTTGTACCGTTTTATCCAATTATGATATTCAATAAACGCAAGTGTTGGAATAAACCGATCACATAACCAAAAAAGAAGGATTTTTATGTACAATGTAGCTATGAATTGATATTTAGGGTATGAGAATATCAATCGGAGAAGTGACATCAGAGCAGGAAAAATCATAAATCATGGATCATTTCTCAACTTCGGTGACTCAATGACTAACAAGTCGGTTATTGAAATAATCAATCTGTGTATCATAATGAATTCATGTCAAGCTGGGGTAAAAATGTCATTACTCTTGGATGAAACTGTAAGAAAATAACTTAGAATTAATTATTATCATGGCTTGTTAACAAATTTATTTGGTCAATCATTATTAATCTATTTACATGATATATATACCAGAAAGAATATGTACTGGAATTTGGACAAAAACACATCATATGATTGGTATGTTTACTAAATATGTATTTCTAGCAAATTGTTGAAAGGAGCAGACACTGTGCCTGAGACAAGTCAAACAATGTTAGAACAAGAGTAGTAAAACAACAACAGCAGTACAACCAGTGTGGTAAAACAACAACAGCAGTACAACCAGAGTAGTAAAACAACAACAGCAGTCCAACCATTGTGGTAAAATAACAACAGCAGTACAACCAGTGTGGTAAAATAACAACAGCAGTACAACCAGTGTGGTAAAACAACAACAGCAGTACAACCAGAGAAGTAAAACAACAACAGCAGTCCAACCAGTGTGGTGAAATAACAACAGCAGTACAACCATTGTGGTAAAATAACAACAGCAGTACAACCATTGTGGTAAAATAACAACAGCAGTCCAACCAGTGTGGTAAAAGAACAACAGCAGTACAACCAGAGAAGTAAAACAACAACAGCAGTCCAACCATTGTGGTAAAATAACAACAGCAGTACAACCATTGTGGTAAAATAACAACAGCAGTCCAACCAGTGTGGTAAAAGAACAACAGCAGTACAACCAGAGAAGTAAAACAACAACAGCAGTCCAACCAGTGTGGTGAAATAACAACAGCAGTACAACCAGAGTAGTAAGTCAACAACAGCAGTGTAACCAGTGTGGTAACATAACACCAGCAGTACAACCAGTGTGGTTATTTAACAATAGCAGTACAACCAGTGTGATTAATTAACAATAACACTGGTTAATAAACAATAGCACTACAACCAGTGTGGTAACATAACAACAGCAGTACAACCAGTGTGGTTATTTAACAATAACAGTACAACCAGTGTGGTTTATTAACAATAGCAGTACAACCAGTGTGGTTATTTAACAATAGCAGTACAACCTGTGTGGTAAATTAACAATAACAGTACAACCAGTGTGGTTATTTAACAATAACAGTACAACCAGTGTGGTTATTTAACAATAACAGTACAACCAGTGTGGTTATTTAACAATAACAGTACAACCAGTGTGGTTATTTAACAACAGCAGTACAACCAGTGTGGTTATTTAACAACAGCAGTACAACCAGTGTGGTTATTTAACAACAGCAGTACAACCAGTGTGGTTATTTAACAACAGCAGTACAACCAGTGTGGTTATTTAACAATAACAGTACAACCAGTGTGGTTATTTAACAACAGCAGTGTAACCAGTGTGGTTATTTAACAACAACAGTATAACCAGTGTGGTTATTTAACAACAACAGTACAACCAGTGTGGTTATTTAACAATAACAGTACAACCAGTGTGGTAACATAACAACAGCAGTACAACCAGTGTGGTTAATTAACAATAACAGTACAACCAGTGTGGTTATTTAACAACAGCAGTACAACCAGTGTGGTTATTTAACAATAGCAGTACAACCTGTGTGGTTATTTAACAACAGCAGTGTAACCAGTGTGGTTATTTAACAACAACAGTACAACCAGTGTGGTTATTTAACAATAACAGTACAACCTGTGTGGTTATTTAACAACAGCAGTGTAACCAGTGTGGTAACATAACAACAGCAGTACAACCAGTGTGGTTAATTAACAATAACAGTACAACCAGTGTGGTAAATTAACAACAGCAGTATAACCAGTGTGGTTATTTAACAATAGCAGTATAACCTGTGTGGTTATTTAACAATAGCAGTACAACCTGTGTGGTTATTTAACAATAGCAGTACAATCAGTGTGGTTATTTAACAACAACAGTACAACCAGTGTGGTTATTTAACAATAGCAGTACAACCTGTGTGGTTATTTAACAACAGCAGTGTAACCAGTGTGGTAACATAACAACAGCAGTACAACCAGTGTGGTTTTTTAACAACAGCAGTACAACCATTGTAGTTAATTAGCAACAGCAGTACAACCAGTATGGTTAATTAACAATAGCAGTACAACCAGTGTGGTAAATTAACAACAGCAGTATAACCAGTGTGGTAAATTAACAACAGCAGTGTAACCAGTGTGGTAAATTAACAACAGCAGTACAACCAGTGTGGTAAATTAACAACAGCAGTACAACCAGTGTGGTAAATTAACAACAGCAGTACAACCAGTGTGGTAAATTAACAACAGCAGTACACCCAGTGTGGTAAATTAACAACAGCAGTATAACCAGAGTGGTAAATTTACAACAGCAGTACAGCCAGTGTGGTAAATTAACAACAGCAGTACAACCTGTGTGGTAAATTAACAACATCAGTACAACCAGAGTGGTAAACCAACAACAGCAAAAGCAATGAATTAAAAACAACATATGTTTTCTTTCTATTCATTGCACTGAGTAACACTGTTATGTTCATCATAATCATATACTTCTGTATAGGTCAGCAGGATGACCTGTATACAGTATTGTCCTATTCTTGCCAAGGCTTGAACCAACACACTGAGGGGTTGAGAAGTTGTAAGGCCATAGCTCTAACCACCTTGGCCAGGGACTCCACCAGAAACAAATTAAGCATCAACAATAAAATAACAAAAAGATCAAACTTTTTTGAAATATATTTTTTTCTCTAGCCTGAGGTACATATAGCCACATGATCATGTGCTTCCTGAAATAGCTACAAACCTAAAATCCATCAACTCAAGCTTGTTTGCAAAAGCAGTGCAATGTATCCCTGAATTAAACATACTCACACTGGGACAAGCAAGACAGAAACATATTTCTTCTCACAGGAATACAATCTTACAGATAAGGGGCTCAGCTAGATCTGGCAACTAAGTCTGGACTCTTTTCTTCCTTTCATTAAAATAATCCCATTTATAAACCAACAAACATAATGTCATGCTCGTAGGTTGTTTAAGTTGAAAAACATGCTTTATTCCAACACCAACAAACACTGCGAAATCAAAGTATAAGAAATCTTGTTTGTAAATAATGCTTTTAACTGTCAAACTGGTTACTATGGGAATAAATGTCTATATTGTGTTTTGCTGAATAAACACCTTTCAATAGGTTTATACTCGTAAATTAATTTTTGATTGACATACATGTATGTTTGTCTTTGCGATTGACATACTATGGTAAAAATCATGTTAAGTTACTCCTTTATATTAGGACATGTAAGAAAAGATTTTGTAAAATTTAAAATCATCTTGAGCAAACATATATAACTCAATTCACAATGGCAAAATGAAATCAGTTGTAAATATATTATAAGGATAAATAATGCAGTCAAAAAAAGAAAGTGTAAGAAAAATAAAAAAAACCTAAATATTAGAAAATGAGAAAGACTGCATTTTGTAGTGATGAAAGCTGACAAATTACGGTACATAGATTGCCCTCCAGTGTGTTTTGCATGACTCTCATACTCATGAAAAGTAATAAGAGCAAACAAACTTAAAGGTACCAGTACAAAGTTCAAGATAGAAGCTACATTAGTGTCTAGATACTCTTCAAAAATGTACATATAATGCTTTTTTAAATGCTGCAGTGATAGCATGGTGCAGTACAGAAATATGTGAAATATGGATTTATTTTTGTTTATTGGGTGTATCATTCCACCAACAGTATTTCAGTTATCTGGAGATGGTGTCAAGTTGTAGCAGAAATAAGTGCTGCCTTCACTGTGTATAGCATGCCGTGAATACCTGGCACGATACCACACCCAGTCACATTATCCTGACACCTGGCCAACCAGTTGTGAAACTACCCTTATATTTACTTGGGCATTATCAAGGGACCTATACCACTACCATTTTTGATGATTTTGCTATGTCGTGGCCAGGATCGAACCCGGGGCCTCTCGAATCTGAAGCCGATGCTCTTCTGATTGCGCTACAAGGTCCGGTATAAATTTATGACTACACTATTTTGCACAAGAACAAAGCAGTTCAGAATACTCAGGGAAGTAAAGTCTGACATAATTGGTATAGCGTAAGTCAACTACACACACACATGCTATGATATGTATACTTTGGTATGGATTACACAAGCTTTAAACAATTTACTCCACCAACTGTCTATGTTCTTGTTTTTCAATTAATGTATATATTTTTTGTTCTGCAGAAAGAAATTGAATTCTAAACATTGGTCACTGAACAACAAGAATGTTATCTTAAAACTCAGTGTTTTACAACTATCAGGTATTTTAAGTAATAATCCAAAGTTGTGCACATCAGTATAAAAAATATTAACCAAAAAATCATAAAAGTGCTACGAAGGCTTTATTTGCTTCTGCTGTGAGCACTCTGATCAGGATCTTCCCTATTTGCTGCAAACTTACCATCAATACTGCTAAAATATGTTATGTTAAGGTGTAAGCTGCTTTTAAAACAAAGAATTTACAACTGTGATAACAAACAAAGCAGGGTAAGGGCAAACATGTAGAATTAGCTCTCTTGGAAGTTATCTCCCTTGTGAAACATGCCATCATCAAGGACTTAAAGACAGGACAACATGATCACAATACAAGATGGATGGCCCAGGTATTGATTTATAGAGTGGGTGAACCCTGCAGGGACTGCCAAGTCAAATGTTTACCCACACAAAATCTTCTAATACAAATTGTAGTACAAATCAACCAGGCCAGCAGAATAATTTTATAGCTATAAGCTGATTGATTATATTGTTGATGTTTAAAGTGAGAGATTAGGTAAAAAGAAAACTGTCTTTATAAATCAATATTGGGATAAGATGTGTGTTTTGCATCAAATATATGATTAATGTTGTGTTTTTTTTCTGTGCCAGATAATTAAATAAATTAAAGGAAATAAAAGTTTTATGTGTCATATATTTGAATAAAATATGCTATTATGTATGAGTTATTAATAAAAGAAAATTTATTCTATGTGTGTGTGCCTTTAGCTAAATGTTATGCCAAAAGAAATATTAAATAAAAATGATTATTTTGAATAAATATCTTATTATTCCAACTACAATTCAAAACAAATTTTATGGCCAATAAAAAGGCTAAACACTTTGATGTTTCTGTGAAAAGCCTTACATTTTTCAGTGAAGGTTGATTTTTAATTATGGTTGGTTAACAGCCAATATCTAATAAAGGATATTCCTAACTGCCTGACATGCAATGTCAACTTTAATTTTAAGAGTTTTCTTACATGCTGTGTTGGAAGGCAATCAATCACAAAGCAATTTCATCACATCTCTCTGCCAGCAGGCATGCTAAACAATTAATCTAATAGCTTGGTCACAAAATAAACCGCTCCAGTAGGGGTGTATAGAAACTGCACAATAGTAAGAAATTGTCTTTGATGACAAAATCAATACTTCTTCAATGTGTTTTCTTGTGAATATATTGATGGCTGTCAAATGTTTGTGAGGGTTGAACACAGCGGATACACCTCTACAGGCTTTGATTGATCAGTACCCTAGAATTCAGTTGACACATATGACATGCAACAGAATTATTTTTTGGTTGGGCTTATCATCCCACAAACACTTTTCATGAATGAGATTAAAAAGAACACTGGACCTCTGGTCCATCAAGCTATAGTCAGAATCTACGTGATCAGACCAAATGTAACTTGACCGATGGAGATTTCTGCCAGATTTTGGTGGGCCCGGTTCATAATCCTCTGTATTTTATTCAGACAGCAACACTCTTTCAGTCAAGCAGCAACAGAGTTCACTTGAAGCACACCTAGTGCTGCCTCCACAGTAAATACTGTGAATAACTTGCACGATACCAGGCCCAGCCACACTATCCTGACTCCATCTTTACTGTTTGTTTTGTTTGTTTACATGCTACAATGCACCAGCACATTTATGGACATATTGTGGTGACATCCAGCTAATAATTAGTGGAGGAACACCCCAGACTTATGCCAAGGAAGAACCACTGGCGCACTGCAGGTCAGCTTGAAAACCTACCCCCATGAAAGTTTTCACCAAACCGGGACTCAAACCCATGCAGTGAGGGGCTGAGGAATAACAAGTCAGCAACACTAACAGCTCGGCCACAGGCGCCTCCACAGCCCACCCACCCCCCACCCCCCTATTTTGAATACATTTGGTAAGTTGTGGCCTGGGGTTGAGCCGAAGCTCCTCTACCAACTGCTCTTCCATGTCCAGATCAAATGATTTATGCAGTACTGCACAAAAAATACATGTTATACAACATGCAACCGAATTATTGCAAGGTATAGGAGGTCCATGGTTCAAAGTCAGATAACAACATAACAATGTAGCAAAATAAAAATGGCTGTGATATAAATCCCTTGACTACACTCAAGAAAATATAAAGGTAGTTCCATGGCCCAGTTTTAGGATATTGTTGACATGCTACACACAGGGAAGACAGCACAATAATCTTACTGGCTAAATAGTGAAGCAATAAGTTAAACACATATGTAGTGTGGATTGTGTGGTTCTGTGTCATGATCCAGTGCAAAAGTGTTACCAAGTCACTTTACAATTCTCATGTCAACACATATATTTATATAAACTGATTTAAGAGCGGAGGAGCTTGCAACACTGTCCAGAGTTATAAGAAAACAGAATTTGGCAAATAGAAAGGACGGGCCCTGTATAAAATTGACTACTTGCCGTCAGTCGTAATGCCTGGAAAGAAGTAGTGCACGTACGAAACAAATATGTATGTAGAAGGAAACTGTGTCCAGGCATGCTTCAAATGTTAACAATAATATTGTTCAATGCAGATTTATGAATAAACACTGCTGTCCAGAAACACAATTACTGAATGGGTTGAAATGGAGAATGAACTGTTATTACACTGACTATGCATTATCTATTAGGCCAAGATATATGTGATATCCCGTGACGGGTAATTTATGACAGTCATTCATATCATCACAGCATCTCAGTTTAAAGTAACTGCAGGCTTTGGTTAAAGAATGGTAAACTTGGGATTTTTGGATTCAGATTACATGAGTGAAGTGTTGACAAATAAAATAAGTGGGAGTAAATTTTGAACTAAGTGTATTTTGGTCATATCTGGTAGCACTTAGGGATAATTTTTAGACCTAATTTCGGATGTTATGTAGTGACTGTGTTATTTAATTTGTTCCAATTTATAATCTATATTTTAAAAATATCATAATGATATTATTTTAGAAGTGGTGTTTTTTGTGAAGACTTGCCTGCTTTCCAATGTGTGGTACTTTTGATTTACCACAGAAATATTTGACCATTATTTGCAGTTCTAACTTACACAGATCAGGCAGCGCTTTTAAGTGCTTTAATTTAATGAGGTCCCAGCTGTACTGGGTCTAGTCAATTTGTATTTACCTTATTTTGATGATTATTTCACATGTTGAGGGTGGTATTTCATTAAAGCTTAAATTTCGTTAAGGGAAAAACAACTTTAAATTCTGTGCCCCCGTAAATATTGAGATGCTAACAAAAAACAGCCAATGAAAGATATTATAAGCACTACAAGCCCTTTCTTAGCAATTGTAAAGATTAAAGAAAGACTTCAAAAATTAAAATCTATTGAAAGAGTTGAACACCCTGTATGATAAGATAATAAAGGAGTGGTTAAAATGGCATGTACAAAAAGAAAATTGAAAAAAGTCTAACTTGTGGAAAGAGAACATACGTACAAGTGTACTAACCTTGTCTGTTTTGAGGGACTTGAGCCCAGACTCCAGCACTCCCAGCTGGGCACGATGGTCCGCCATCACCGACATTCTGATGTCTCTTCCTCACTCAGCAGCTTTACTGCCTGCAATATACCATAGAGGTCAAAGGTTACATTACAATCAAAGAGGTTACATGCATAGAGGTTACATAACAATCATGTTGGTCATGAACATAGAGATATCATATATAGAGGTTGTCTAAAACATGTTTGTTCAATACTAGGCTTATCATTTCATTGAAATACCAAAATATCTTGATGTCATCACAGCAGATGATCTCAAAAGCTCCCAGTGACACCAAGGCAAAAGCAACCAACATCATTCTGGCCTTACTGCTCCTGAGTGAGCACTGTACAGTTAAATGGTGGACTATTGACAATCTTTCATAATGCAAATTATCTAAATTATGACCTCTCTAGCACCAAAGGTTTTGTAAGTAATGTTGAATGTCCTTCAGGCATTACATATTCAGGTGTTCAGCATTGCATAACCAAATAAAGAAGGTTATATCATCACATATGCCAGATAATAATGTATCCACAAAAACAATTTGTTTTACTTTAAACCTCTAAAGCAAAAGACATCAATATGGGCAGTAACTCTTGCCCAGGAGATTAAATATTACACGTGTGACAGTGTTCATCTGAAGATGAAGCAGAATGTGAGCTTTTACTCAGATATCCTGATAGGAACACTTAATATCAAACACAGTACAGTATCCTGACACCATACCAACCAGATTTGAAACTCTTTTTACAATCTAAGCGTAAACATATGATCAATCTTACTGCGCATGCGGATCCAGGAATTTTTTCAGGGGTGCTTCTAATTGAGCGAGGACCAGAGGAGTTACCATACTTTCTCACTTATAAGACAGGGATTTTTCCTAAAATTTCATTATCTTCAAAGTTTGGGGCTCATCTTCAAGGCGGAGTCTAGGGACCTACCAAAAGGTTTTACGTTGTTCTGGGGCAAAAACATACCGCAGAAACTTGTAAGCGGTTATGCAATGACCCGACTAGCCATAATTATCAATTGCCGATAATATACCTTAAATGCCCTGTGGAGTATGTTGATCAATGATTAACTGTCTCATATATATTTCCCTTTGTTCTGCATGACACACAGCTTATTATCCATTGACACTGACACTGAGATAAGCTGTTGTCAAGGTGATATCGATCAGAGCAGTTTGACAGAACAATGTGTTTTTATAAGCAGCTGCTAATTACATTTAACCATAATGATTGGTGGCATGTACACAAGGACAGTGCACTATTCCCCATATATCATGTACTGTCATGCCTGATTGGTGACATAGATCAAAAAAATAATGCCATGCCGCCATGACAGGATGTTCTTGCAGCTGAGAGGTTAACACCTGCTAGAAACATCCTGCAACATGTGAAAATTACAGTCACTGTTTACAAATTAACCCCAACAAGTTAAAATCAAGGATATGTCATTCCCAGCGTTGAGACAGCATGACTGGTCAAAGCTCCTGTTAATGTTTTCTGCCTCATCTTATAAGAGGGTCGAGGCAGAAACGGCAATTTCCCAGGTGAAGTAGGGGGCTGTCTTATAAGCGAATATGTGTCTTATAAGTGAGAAAATACGGTAGCTGTGCTAGTTGGGTTCTATGGGCATTCTTCCCCAGAAAAAATTTGAAATGTAGCAGCCAAATACAGACAATATCCACATTTTAGAAGCTGCTGGAAACTTTTTCAAGAGTCCAAACTGTATGTATTCTCAGTGAAAAAGATAATCATTTTTCTTTTCATGGGATGACGGTAGCAGTTACATTGAGCGAGAACTACAGGAAGAGTTGTGCTTAAGGCTGCCATAGGAAGAGTGTTGAGATCAATGTAAAATGTCACCTAACAACCACATCTTTTTAGAGGCCAATTTTCATAAGTACAAACTATTTGACTTTTTTATTCAATGAGGAACCTGACCACAATAACGGGCATGCCGCTAAACCGGCATAACGACCAGTTTTACTTAAACTTACTGTGTATTTCTTATGCAAACACTGACCTCAATTGCAACCTTGACCGGAACAACAAGTCACCCATGGTGTGATTTGCACTCGTAATTGATAAAGTAATGCCTTCTATCATGTTTTCATTTAAAATCTAGGACACCGGGTCACTCAAGGTCATGATCTTAGTCAATTAGGCACTTACTGACTGGTCTAGAGAAACATTCAAAAAGGTGGATGTAATAGGGGCGTTTAACTGCAGTGCCATTTTTCTGCATTTCAGATGCTGGACATTCCTTCATAGAAAGTATGTTTCTACACAAATAGTTTTAACTGTCTAGCAATTATGTAGCAAATAATTACATTTGTAATCGACTATAGTTTAATTTACTTATAAATATATATTAAGTTGTCCGTACATGTGTGATTTAATTTTAAATATTGATGCAAATAGGGTTTTGCTAAGCCACTGACGCTCCTTTTTATTAAATTTTAATATTCATATTTTAGTTTTTGTTTATTTGCACCCTTGCTGTGTTGTATGCTAGACTGATAACCTGGCCTAAGATGCTCAGGAAGACATGTGACCATATACAGATTTTTCTTTCTATAGCACATTGGATTCGGCATTTTAAACCTGGCAAGCCTGAGGGGGCCAGTATTATGTTTCTGAATAGTGCATAGTGCTAAAATGCTGATTTTGAGGGTTAAAATAACCGGCTGAAAAAATCATTTTGTCAATATATGATCATTCTTCCTGAAAATATATCCTGAAGGCAGATTAGACTTAGTCCTATTTGTTGATGAATGGTTTGTGGGCAAATAAGGTCATCTGATGATAGATGCAGATTTGTTATTTGAAGCGTATTCGAGTGCACAAACTTGACATATATCTTGTGTGTTGTTAAAGATATCACCAATACAGTGTCACTTTGGCAACTTTATTTCATATACATTGGCAATGTTTTACTTATTTGATGTGTCTTATAAAACTTTCATCGGAAGTACATTAATCAAATATTCATAAAAAAATATCCTTACTTTTTTCACCTAACGTAGTGTGAACAACAATACACTACTCCATTTATAATATAAGTGTTCTTAAAGCAAGGTATTATGGCATATACCCCTTATTTAGGAAGTATAAGACACCTTTGATCTACAAATCATGTGGCTAATGAGCGGAAACAATAATCTTAGCAAGCTACACAAGTGCAGATTCTGTGGTGGGGGTCATAAAACTGCCAGTTTATGAAACGGGTAGGCTGATCGATGTCTAATTACCGTACTTACTTGCTTATAAGACTATTCGCTTATAAGACGACCCCCCTACTTCCACTGTGAAATTGCCGGTTTCTGCTTCGACCCGCTTATAAGACGAGGCGAAAAAATGAAGAGGAGCGTCAACCCATCATGCTGTCTCAACCAAAGGGTTAATTGGTAAACAGTGACTATAATTTTCACACGTTGCGGGATGTATCTGGTGTCATTTGCTCTACTATCCTGTAGCTCGTGGCGGCATGACATTAATTTCTTTGATCTACGTCACCAAGTCTGGTATGACAGTACACGATATATCGAAGAACAGTGCATTGTCCTTGTGTACATGCCACCAATCAATAATTTCATGGAGAAATGTAATCGGCAGCTGCTTATAAAAACACATCGTTCACTCCCTCACTGTCAAACTGCTCCGATCGATATCACCTTGACAACAGCTTATCTCAGAGTCAGTCACTTGACCTGTGTTATGAGGCAAGTCTACACAGAAACACCAAGTAAATTACAGTTTGGTGTATTTAGCAGACTGAAGTTGAAAGTTTGTCTCAGTGTTTACTGATGGATAATTAGCTGTGTTTCATGGAGAACAAAGGGAAATGTATCTGAGACAGTTAATCATTGACCGACAAAATTCAAAGTTTAATAAAGGTAAGTTATCGGCGGTCGATAATGACGGCACGGCGGGTCATTGCATAACTGCTAACAAGTTTATGTGGTATGTTTTCGCCCTAAAACAACGTGAAAACTTTTTGCCAGGTCGCTAGACCCCGCCTATAAGACGAGCCCTACACTTTGAGCATGAAATTTAAAGGAAAAATTCCCGTCTTATAAGTGAGTAAGTACGGTAGGTAGTCTCCAGCAGGAAAGTGCTATAAATCTTTATAATCGCTTGCATGTACAAACTGAAAAATGCAGAATGCATGTCTTTGTTATTGTGACTTACTTAATGAGTTAATATCAGCAAAATTAGTTGTACATATATACATTTATTTATTATGTAATATTTTTTTTAGCATACTACCATCTCATATGCTAAAAATTTACATCTTAAATTGTTAAGTTATCTTAAGACATACTGCTTAAAACTAACTCTACCATAGCCAAGTATTTTCATTTACATCAATTTTATAATACTAACAGCTAGCTCTACATAGAGATTTTTATCTAACTCTGACATGTCATCTACATTGTTTTAAAGAGTGGTGCGGGTTACTTAACTCGGTTTTCATTTTATTCAATAATTATTAAAATTCATACAACAAGCACAAATAATTTTAATAGATTTATGTATGGGTGAAAGGAGTGTGTGTATATTTTTTTGTCTTGTTTGAAATGACCAGAGAGACTTCACTAAATGACCTATGTCTTGAACAGGTGTGACTAATACAAATATTTTTTAGCAGTATTTAAGTCTTTTTCTGATAAGATAAGTACATTACACCTTACATTTATATCTGATTGAACAATAATTACATATTGTTTTAGTGACTTGAAATACAGTAATATTTAACCATTGATGTGAGGAGTATACATCAGGACGAACTATGTTGCTTTATAAATCGATTAACCTAAACCTAAGTGTTGTTTTATAATAATTCTGACATTAAACTCAAGATTAACTTTCCTGAAATAATTTAATTCATTTGGTCTTACCCATAAATTTGTAACAATCATCTTTTTTTCCACAGCAATATATAATGCTTTCACACAATTTCATATTAATCATAGTTCTCTGTGTCAGAGAGATACTGTGCAACTCTTCTATGCCTTATAACATTGCTTCAAACCTAAGTTTCAATTTATTTCTTCAGAACTATTTGTGCACCTATAATTAGGTCTATTGAAGGCACTTGCATATATAAGTCAAATACATGAAATTTACATCCAAGTGATATAAGAAAATTAATATCCATCACATATTATGTAGTCAGTATTGATTTTAGCAGTACAAAGTTGAAGTATTCATATTTGTCAAATATCAGCTAAATGTTCAAAATGTATATTGTAATGATATGACATGTACTTTGCAAAACTGATATATGCCTGATATTGGGCTGACATAAAAAACCTTATTGGTCGATATAGGGCAGAAATTGTATGCTTGTTTGATAGTATAGATCTATATCAACATTTCTGATTATAGGAAAGCATTGACTGAGATTAAGGATGCCCCAACTATATCTGCATTTGCAAGTGGCCTAAATAAGTTTTATGCTTTTTAATTGATATTTTAAATTATAAGTCTTAAATTGTCAATGTTCAGGACTTGTGCCTGCCTTATGTAGTCAGTATTGACTTTAGGCAGTACAAAGTTGAAGTTGAAGCATTGTTTTAATTTAAGGCGTTTATTATTTGCATGCTCATAATTTATAATATAATAAGACATTTTTATCAACTTAAAATTGTTTCATACATAATTTTAGCCTTTTTTTCTTATGGATTGTCTTTATAAACAAAAACATAGTACTATGGATAAATTTGATACAGCGCACCTGTCGTCAGTGTCGAACCTGACATGTTGGCATGTCCAGTTACTAAAGTTTCGCAAACAACACGAAACAATGAAAAGTGGCGCGGTATCTTTGGTCAGGACACGTGAGAAAAGTAGGTAACAAATAAATACAAACCTCTGTCAACATATAATATCCAAAGTCATATCATAAACACATGTGAAAACAACTTGACAACTTTCACAGTTTGATCACGTGACTACTTGGAAACCTGTCAAACAAGGGATATAACCAAGCTAAAGCGAAATACTATACCTGTTTGTAACATCGGTTATCTTTCTTTAATGTTGCGAATAAAGTGTAGAATTAGCTTTGCGATGTTTCTCAATTACAGTGTTGTTTTGTTTTTGTTTGTTGTTTGTGTGTGCGCGTGCGTGCGTGCGTGTTTGTGTTTAAGTGGAATTTATGTACTGATTAGGTCAGTTTCTTTGGCTAATATAAATGTTGATATAGACTATATAAAATATATACTGTAGTTTACTACGTTAAAATTGAGCCGGTGTTAATCAAATATGAAAAAAAACAAAAAAACATGGTTTTGTAAGGCACTCATTGCTTCCCCAAAGCAAAAGTTTGCCATCTAAAGGGTGTATAGTTAAGGCTCTTTTTCAGATAAATAGGGAAAATAACGGCCATCAGTTTCGTTTGCCTCGTTTCAAATCTGGTTGCATAAACTCAATGATTCGGTTGAATTTCTTTCATATTTAATAAAAAAAAAAAAAAAAATTATACTAAAATTAATTTATATAACCATATGTTCTTTGACCAATAATTTATTTATTTTTTTTTTTTTCAAAAATATCAAACTTTAAAGTTCTGACATTTTTGACAAAAAAGTACCCATGGCCAAGTCATGACACGCATCACAAAGCAATGTACATTTTTTTAATAATATCTTTGCAGCTGATATGAAATAAAAATACCTTAATAATACAATTTATGCAAACAGATTTAAAACTAAGAACAAAAATGTAATGGCCGTTATTTTTTCCAGTTATTTGAAAAAGAGCCTTATCGTAGTGACAGAAGTAACTTAATATTCTGGGAGAAACTAACTGCGGAAAAAAAGGGTTTAAGCATCTACCATTAGATTGCAGTTTAAATTCCTACGTTATACGAAATTTGGTTAAGAAATTATCTTTCCTTAGTTTGTTACAGATATGTCTTAAAGGTTGGTATCCGACAGTTTGGGCCAAAAATATTTTCATTAAGGATAATATCAAACCATTGTTACTGAAAATGTTGTTTATGATACACCTATCAGGAAAGTGAACCATAATGCCACAATCGTCATTTCATAAATTTATTTCCCATCTGAGACACGCCGTACAGCTAGCTATTTTTAAACTAAGAAAACTTGCAACTTATATTTTAGCTAATCTACGTCATCCGCTGTGACGTCGATGTCTATTTTAGCAGTTCTTATGTATAAATTCGAAAAGAATTTACATGTAAGTGTTGATTAACGAGTTTTACTGTCCTAAAGTTAAGAAACTGTTGAAAATCGTCAAAAATAAGGTGTCACGTGGTTTTCGTAGCTTGAAAAAGCTCTGCAGCGTGGCTCAGATAGGAAATACCTGTTTGCAATGGCGAGTGGAGATTTTTGCATTATGAAGGGCATCTATGAACATCATTTTGCAGTATCTTTCAGGTAAAAAGGTATTTTTTGTGTTTTTTTTCTTTTGTTGTTGTTGTTGTTTTTAGAAAAAGAGCTTTGGTCCAAACTAGCGAATATCAGCTTTAATCCGGAATGGGTGACCGCAAGGTAGTTTGAACCAAACACATAGTACAGTAAACCCACATCTTCTAATAGGCTACTGCCAGGAGTACTCGTCAGGCTCCATTTGCTCCGAGCAGATATAATTTTGGAAGGAAGTTAGATCTCGGAAAATAGTGAAGCCATATACCTAGCACCTGCATCTTAGAAGAAATGTATTTTTAGAACATTGTGATCACAGATAAATTCAAACTTGAAATAATTCACAACAACTACAAAAAAAAATATTGAAAAGCCGTGATCTGGTATTTGAAACAAAACTATTAAAAGAGTTGTCTGAGCTGTAAGCCTTAAAAAGACTTCTTATCCTAAACTTCTACAAAATTCCATATTAAAATCTAACATTTGACCAATCGCAATTCCTTTTAAGAGTTTGTTTGAGCAAAACCTTTGTTATTATCACGAATGCACCTAACTTCGACCAGAAATGGGGTGGGGCATGGACTATTTTTGAATATTTTCCCCATCGTTATAAACTTATATTGATCTCGTTTTACTCTATTTGAACAGTATCTTGTCCCATTCACTACCTGTTGTAGAGACTAATCTACATTATGGTTGTTTTTATAATGTGCATTTCTAAACTGTTATACAGATTCTTTCTAATAATAACAAAAATCAAATATTGCTTAAAACCTAAGTGAAGTTATGCTCGGCAGATTAAAATATGTTAGGTCAGATGGTTTTTTGAACAATTTATATAAACACAACGAGTCGTTGTAAATAAACATTTTCATATATTAAAGTAGTTTTTTAAGCCATAGGTTATCGTTTAGTTGTCATAGAAAACAACAACAACAACACAAAAACGTGTCCCAAGTGTTTGCTTTGTTGTTAAAAGGGAATTCACTTTACCAATGACACGATGCATCCTTACTGTTTGTGTTTTGAAATAGTAAGGTAGTGAGAGATACAAAGATTGTTGTCTCAAATGTTCATAATTGCGCGATTCACTTATTCAAAACTTGTATTACTTGCAGAACATTTTTTCTCTCAAAGCTTAATGCAAGATGTGACAGACAGCAGTAAAAATTTAGCAACTGAAAAATAAAAAAGAATGATCTAAAAATCCATGTGAGGCGTTAACTTTCTTTGTTAAATAGGTACATGGGAGCTAACTCCGCTATGCTTGTTTCAAGCTTTATCAAGAACGGTTACTCTGACATTGTCAAACCGGCACGTGGCGACTCTAAGATGGTGCCTGTAGATGTAGTGTAGTTTTATTTTATTGTTTAAGTTCTTTATGTATTTTTGTGTTATTATTAATCAGTCCATCAAGTTAGGTGAGATTTGCAAGCGGTTTGTAGGTACTGATCAATGGCACTTTAGCTCCAAAATTAAACTTCTAATTAAATTGCACTTACTTAAATAAAATATTAATTAAAATAAATCATATGTTCCTTAGAGGCAAACGCTCGTAACAAATATGAAATATAGGCAGTATCAATAAAGCTGTTTCCATGAAAGGAAATATATACTATTGACATATTATATATGATAGTTCTTATAAAACAACACATTTTGTATTAATATTTTATTAGAATCACACTTTATGTTATAGATCTGAACATTGAAAATCAGATTAATGTAGGAATTATGTTTCCGCGTTTCCTAACAATAACCAGTTAATTTACCGAAAATGTCCTCTTTTTTCTCTTACTAGATAAGCTGACCTTTTCATGGTGTAATTAGGGAAACCATTTGTTTCGGATTTTGTGTTAAACCCATGTTTTATTCGGCGTAATCCCTCCATGGATTCCGCAGTTTTTGTCAACTTTAACTATCTCGATCATGCAATATTTTCTTTTGTCAGAAAACTAATCCTATTGCGGTACATGCGAGAGTTCCTTTCCCCTGATCCCCAACAAAAGATCGGACGTTTGTTTTCCGTGTTTAGATAAGTCACTGACGCACCTTATTATCGACTATAAGCAAAACACGACCGGGAGAAAGATATACCTTTAACAAGATCCGGCCGCGTGTTTCCCGTCGGTAATCCGTTAAAGAAACAAAGGATAGAATAATTGTATAACAATGCGTAGATTTTAATACCGCATTGTGTTGACATAATTACTAGTAGGTACTACGGGTACATTGAGAAAAAAAAATGTGTTCCCTTATTAACTTAAGATCTTTGTTTCCTTCACTGGTGTTGTAATTTTTGGAGGCACATTTTGAAGATATCTTAGAAGTAAGTATCATTATTTTAAAACAAAAACACAGTTATGCGATAAAAAGTCGTAACGGGATATATCAAAATAGCATAGAGTAGTGCATTTTTGTAAGCCACGTTTTTTTCCTAACATAAATTATTGGTATCTATGTTTTCACGCGCCTCGACATGCGTTGTCCGGATCTAGAAAATGTTTGGTGTGTATGTGTGTGTATGTGTGTGTGCGGGGGTTTACTCAGTATAAGTTTAGATTTCATAGTCAAAATAATAACTTTTTAGGTAAATTAAATTTTATTCCATCAAATGTGCCTTTTAAAAAAATCGCCATATATGGTGATTGCCTGTAGGTTGCATGGTAAAAATTACAAATTAATTTATATTCGGCTTTAGCTTGTTTCGTTTACGGTTCTGTTAAATGTCCATGACAATACTTAGTGGATATAATCAAATCAAAGTTGAAAATCAAAATTTGTTCATCCGTTTACGGTTAATTCCTATTAAATTTAAGCCACATTAGGGTTTTTTAAAGACCCTGTGTCTTATACAGGTCAAAACTGTGTTATTAAATCGTGGAATACATTAGGTAATTTGTTTTTATATCGATCTCATCTCTGAGACAAATGATAAGTTTGCATATCAAAATTTCGCCAAAGTCTTTGTACATAATGCATTTACAAATTTATTTATTAATTATACACCTGCCTGCGTCCGTTAGTTTTCACAAATAGTCGTCATTCAGTTTTAATCATTGGACCTCACGCATTTCATTAAAATAACTGAGCACATAATGTTCTTAATTTTGATATTATTGCCCTGTTTAAATTGGGCAAGACATTCATGTTCTTTCGAAGATGTATACCCACTACAATCAAAGTGCATTCCCTGCTGGAGCAATGTTGGACAGAACAGTAAGTCACGTGGTACATGGCGACCTGTCATTAAACGCTTATTTCCGATCAGATGACACTACTTAAAATGTGATTGCGCTGAAATATAGTAACATTTACATGTAATATATTCTGTAAAAATATTGCACCACGAAAAGAAATGAAAAGAGTATTAGATTAGAACGAAATAAATAGAGAGGTTCTATTTCCGACCGTGTCGAAAACGATACTTTTGCCCCTTTCGATTCCCGCTCTATGTTACTATAATCGAAAGCAGCTCGTTCGGTGTAAACACGAACAGTGCAAGATCGCGTAATGTACGGACCGGGTTAACTTCAACTATCAACGATGTGAGTTTAAATTATTCACTTTTTCTTAATATCCTTTCTCGCTATTTGTAACAGGACTTTGGATATTCAGTTGTGCAGCTAAACAGTCACTGGATCTATCAGTTTTGTAATTTATGAATTGATTGGTTTAGTGTGGAGTCTAATTTAGACATGTTTTTCCACGGGACTGTTTTACAGTGTTGATCATTGGTGTGGAGGTGTGAAAAATATTTCACTGGAAAGCGTTATTAAGCCAGGCTTGGGTCTTTGTGTGCATCACCTTGTCTGTTTTGTTGGCAAATCATTTGGTCTGTTTTACCTGTGTAACTTGGATATTTACCTTAATTGTCAATTAGCATATGATATATTAAGGTGTACAGAATGGTCTAGTGGTAGATCATGGATGATGGAAGCATGGTTTGTGTGTGTGTGACAATGCTTGAATGACAGATAGGTGGGTCCTTGCTTGCTCATGTCTGCACCAATTTATTGTGTTGCCGGTCGATTTGACAGATGATGACATATTAATGCTTGTTAATTGTGTCAACTGACAGCACTTTAATGCATGCCACTTTTACTAATTGCCTTAAAACAAAGTGCTTTGAGTGAACATGAATTGTTTGTATGGTTTCATTCAATTTGTGTATTTAAGAATGAAAATATATTTACTTAAGTTTTATCTTTTAATCAGAATATCTAAAGATTGTTTAGTTAATTAATTTTAATGAGTTTTCTTTTTCTTTAAGTTTAATTCTGACATTTTTATTTAATATAGGTCTACTTAACATCTTTTCTATAATTTTAAGTCAAAAATGTTTAGGTATGCTGTAAATTTGTTTCCTTTGAATTTTATGTGACTATACTATAGTCTAATAATACAAAATTAAAAATATTTGAATTTTACAGTAATGTAAACTCTCTCTTGTTTACATTTCAGGGAGGAAACTACGTCAATAAGAAATGTCAGATGGACTGACAAATGGCGGGTTGTCACTGTTTTACACACGGAGGCTCACTGATATCTGGTTGTGACATGGATTAACAGTATAAGTATAGAAACCTCAGTAGAGAATTATTAAAAATATTTCTACGGAATTTTATGTTTTAAAATTTATGTATTTATGCCTAGGAATACATGTCTAGCAAGTTCAATCATGGATGAATTGCCAAATATGTTACAATTGTTTATCCTTTTGTGGACTGTTTGTGTTGGAGTTTATGGAGCTGGCTGTCCCAGTGATGGTGTTACAGTGAATCTGTTCACTATAGAAAATCAGATGGCTGGCACGCGGATCGGCAATATTGCCCATTCCCTAAACTCTTCGTTAGGACCACCATATACAGAAAACTTCTTCCCAGAAACTTGGATTTCTGTTGTTTTTGATATAGACTATAACTCCGGAGTTATCAAAAATAAAGTGTCACTGGATCGTGAGAAGAATGAAACTTACACATTCTTTGTGACAAAAGATGGTAATGTGCCAATATGTGTCAATGTAACAGTGACAGATGTGAATGAATTTGCTCCTTTATTTTCAAACCCAACAAAAAATTTGTCCATTCCTGAAGGAGCTCCTCATCACAAGGTATCCTTGGGTAGTGCTACTGATATTGATGTCGGAGTAAACACAATTAAAGGACAGCGGCTTATTTATGTTCAACCCGAAAACCTTACCGACCATCCATTTAATCTCACGGCACGTTTCTTTGGGCCTCAGAAGCTGTTGTTAGATTTAGAAATTAACGGACCCTTAGATTACGAGGGAACGCGGTACTATCAGCTGATCGTGGAGGTATTCGATGGTGGGATTCCTCCCTTGAAGGCGCAGATGTACGTTTATGTCTCAGTTCTTGACACAAATGACAACTATCCTGTCTTTAACTTTAGTAAATACTCAGCGGAGGTGTATGAAAATGCCAGTGTTGGTACCAGTGTGCTACAAGTGCAGGCTACTGATCTGGACTCTGGTGAAAATGGCCGAGTAAGTTACTCCATTGACAAAACCGCAGACCCAGACATGCATTTTATAATTGAGCCTGTCTCTGGAATAATAAAAATTAACAAAATGCTGGATTATGAGCAGAAAAAAAGTTACAAGCTCATAGTCTATGCAAGAGATAATGGAAACCAATCTAATACTTCACCTGCAGTTGTTGAAATTGACGTCAAAAACATCAATGAGCTTCCAGCAAATATTTATCTAAAGTATCTAACATCAGATTCGACTCCAAGACTGCCCGAGAATGTATCTATTGGTTTCCCAGTTGCGCGTGTTTCTGTTAGCGATCCAGAATCACTTGAGACAGATAATATTTCTGTAACACTTGAAAGTCATATGGGTCATTTTGCATTGCAGAGCACGGGAGCTGGTACTTTCCAGCTCTCTGTCGCTCGATCCCTGGATCGAGAGACCTACCCATCATATAACATTACCCTCATCGCTGCTGACTCTGGTTCTCCGCCTCTCTCCGCTAAGGAAACTTTCACACTTCAGATTCTCGATGTCAATGACAACCCGCCAGTGTTCGCGCAACAGTCCTACAATACGACGGTTCAAGAAATGTCTGATGCTGGCAGTTCGGTGCTGCTAATTACAGCTTCAGATCGCGATGCGGGCGACAATGCTAAGATACGTTACCACTTAAAGGATATTAATGGAGGAACTTCGGAATGGTTTGATGTGCATGCTACATCTGGATTAATCACGACCCGTGGGCAGGTAGACTGTGAGTTGGACCCTCACCCTGTCATTGTAATTGTGGCCACGGACCTGGGCAGTCCGCCACTGTCATCAAGTGCTACAGTGTATGTGTCAGTCAGGGATATAAATGACAAGGAGCCAACATTTGACCAAAGCCTCTATGAAGCATCTGTCCAGGAAAATGCGGCAAACAACAGCTGTGTCTTACAGGTAGGTGTTACATATAAAGTAGAACATTTGCAAGTATCTGATTGGTCAAATGTAAATGGCAGAATAAATTTTGACCACACAGATACTCAGAACGATCAACAGCAAAGTAGCTGTATGTAATATGAATTTGGAATTGTGAAATTGAATAGCAGGTCCAAATTGACCGATCTGATCTATAAAACTGTCGTAGAAAGATCAAATTTTGCATGGAAAAGAATTTGCTGCAGATGTGGTAGATTACAAATGTTACGATCCTTCCCTGATTTAAATGTTGTCATGGTGAATATATGTGACAAGCAAGACTTGAAAGTTAAATAGTGATAATAAATGTAACATGAAAAGCTATTTATAGAAATGTTACATATAGTTTATGTCTAAGCTGTTCCATGTTTCATAGTTCAGTTCCTTAAAGATAGTATGACAGTTTGGACCAAATATCTTTTGTAAAAAAAAAAGTAATTGTAACCTGACTGAAACGATCTTGTAGAATGCTGCTCATTGATGCCCTAGATCAGTGTGAACAGTGGAACATGAATCCCCACTCCTCATTGCATACAGGTATTTCCTATCTGAGCCACGCTGCAGAGATAGCTATTTTTAACTAGGAAAACCATGTGAAAACTTATTTTTGCGCTGACATTATATTGTCATCCAGGTAATTCGCTCTTACGTCAGTATCTATTTTTGGCAAAGGTTACTTTCGTGCCTATTTGTAGCTTTTGAATGATTGATCTTTTAGAGTGTTTTTATTGTGATTTGCACTGTCTAACAGTATAGGTAAAACAGTCTTTACTTATACTAAAGTGTTAGTTTATGCGTAATTATGCCCAGATTCCCTAAAGTAGTGGTAAGGTATTGTTACATAAATTTGATACAGGCAAACTGTAGGAAAACACCTTTTTAGCTTCTTTTTTTTTTAAAAAGCATCGATTAGAAATTTGCAGGGTAACTTCAGCAAGAAATAAACCTGAAGCATTTTCATTCCAATAAATTTCATTCCAATAAAAAAATGCCATAATAAGTCTAGATTTTATCAGCACCTGTGCTGAATCTTGAGTAGCTGGGGACCAGAGTATGGAGTAAGGACAGATCTTGAACATAAATTAAAGGAAAAGAAGAACATAATAAAAGAGAAGAAAAGAAAAGAAGAAATTGGTGCCTTGTCCTATTACACCATTTTACAGTCAAACCATGTCTCGTAAATTAGATCATAGATAGCCTTGGATTGAAATGTACATTAAAGAGAACATTATATAAGTAACCTTTGATATGATCAGAGGAAACATAAAAGTGGAAATCACTTTTTTTTGTTCAAATCTCCATTTGCAGATTCTGTACTGGTGTAATATACCTAGAATTAAGCACACACTGGTTTTGTTCATTTCACACTTGAGTTGTGTTGTGACTCCATCTGACAAAGCCATGAAAAGGACTGAAGTAACATGGATTGATGAATAACTTGATCTCTGGCCGTTATATGGTCTACCGATATAAAGCAAATGGCTTCTTTATACAAATGACTGGTGAAATAGTATGACACTGGTTTAGGCATTCCTGTACCCTTTATAACATCAGCTTTGTGGGTATTGTTGTGGAACCAGTACATTCAGTGTTTAGTGTTTGTAAATGTTTTTCCAACACTTGACTCCTCAGCTCCTTGGCACATTGTTTGAGTCCAGTCTGAGAGAGAACTTCCATATTTCAGCTTACCTGCCATGCGCCAGTGGTTCTACCCAGACATAAATCTAGAGTCTTCGTTCTTCATTAATTGGCCGTACATCCCAATATCTTTATTTTTTGTCTGTATATCAGTCTTTCTGTTTAGGGTAAGTTAAATTTTACGAGAAAATTCTTATTGTCCATCTCGTGATACTTAAAAAAATGTTGAGCATTGAAAAAATATTATAGCAGGTACTATCACAGATAATAGCTACTATGTAGTATGTTTTAAAGAAATTTTTATCATGGTGACAAAGAAAAAAAAAAAGAATTTTTATTTAACTATGACAATTTAAATTGGTTGGCTTGTATGATTTAATTTGTAAAAAATACTGTCATCTCAGATGCAAAAAACATTTTGACCATTTAACTTTATAATGATTTTGTCAGTTTTGAGCCATGGAAAGGTCATTAACCTAATAAAGCATCATCGTACTGCACAAACATACATATTGTGACTAAATTACTTCAAGAATCTCCTTTATCATAACCTGACCCTCCAGTGCAAACTGGACTGGAGCTCGGCCTATCCATATTGGGCACTCTGACTGTGTCCAAATGAAATGAAGGCTCCCAATGTTTAGATACAGGACTAATTGGTTTTCACAAACAATCCATTTTAAGTCGATGTAATTGTTTTGATGTGTGCTGATAACTCAAGGGCCCAAACTTTGGCTGGGCGATGATGACGGGATAAATGGGCACCTATACAGACCACTAGATAAGAGGATGGACCTGATATTATGTGCCAATTATATATATCCCATAATTCTCAGTGTTCCCAGTATTTTGCAGGGATTTTCTGTACAAATTTGGGTAATTCATCATATGTTTGACTTCCGAATTTTAATAGAAAACACAAAGCACTGTTTTGGGGATTTTTTTTTAATCACCTGTATGTCGAGGGACTAAGAAGTCACTGGGATCTCTGTCTCATGCAACTTAGCCCTGAGTCTGCTGAATAAGGTAACACCAAAAACTTTGGAATCTAAAGGTGGTATCCGACAGTTTGCCTATATCTAATATATGTTACAACATCTGACCTCTGTTTGAGGTATTTGTGCATAATTTCTATAGAAAAACATCAAACTTTAGTCTCAGCTTTGGTGATCTTCAACAGTACCTCAATTTTAGGGCAGTAACACTCATTCATCAACAATTTAATGTTTATTCTTTTCAAATCTATAAAAAAATAACAATTTCAAATCTACAAATAAGAACTGGGCAGCATAGGTCATATAGGAAATACATGTTTGAAATGACGAATGTGACATTATGGTTTACTTTTCAGACACTCAGCTTCCAAAAGTGCAGATCTCAAGCAGACAGTGTCCCTTGAGAACTGTCTGATCTTGCCGCATGGTCACAAACAAAACTTGAGTCTGATTTTGCAACTCATTTCAAAATCTTACTCAAAATCTGACTTAAGCTGAGTCAGATTTTCTGAATTGGAGATCACAAAATAGCTCAACTCAATGACCCGACTGAAAACCTTGAGTTGAGTCTGATAATTTGAGTCAGCTTAAGAGGCACCTCAATAATCAAATGTCACTCAAATATGGCCAATTTTATGATATTTTTAGTTAAGTCTGAAATTTTAACTCACTTAAGT
Source organism: Sinonovacula constricta (assembly GCA_007844125.1). Lineage (NCBI taxonomy): Eukaryota > Metazoa > Mollusca > Bivalvia > Cardiida > Solecurtidae > Sinonovacula > Sinonovacula constricta. The sequence continues at coordinate 23,905,089 of CM017558.1, read as the reverse complement.
CACTTTGGTGAACACAACTTAAGTCACAAACTAATTTGAGTCTGAACTTGGAACTAATGTCTAAGTTGAGTTTCATCTTAAATAGAGTTGAGTTTTAACTTGAGTTTTTAACGTGAACACCGGACCCTGGATTTACACATTCTGCCTAGGTCTATGAGTTAACCAATCCATCTGAGAGATACTGAGAATATGTTTGTAAACTGTTTGTTCTCCTGACCTCATTATGGCTGACATGTTTGACAAACTGAGACATTTTATCTAAGACGCTAATTGATAAGTTTTCTGTCACATTTGTCTGACATACTTCACAAAGTTTAAGAGTAGCATCGTGATATATGTATCTGTATTGTTTACAACTTTGACAAACTTGTTTTACTACCATGACAAGGTTGAGTCTGTGTTTCAATTTTGTCCCTTTTTATTCTCCCTGTTTGCATAGAATTGGGTAATATACAGAAAATACTTCCAAACCATTTTCCCTAATTAAGTGAATTAATCTTAAATTGATGTATTATCCCTTATGTTAGCATTAATGCTTTTATTTATAATTATTATTACAACATACAAGTCTTTTTTTCTTTCTTTAAGGAGAAAATACTTTTTTATAATATGCCTTATTTCAGGTAAACTTTGTTGCATTTGAAAGTAGAATTAAAAAAAACAAATATTTTTCATAACCTAAAATAAATGACATTCTACGGCCTCGTAAGTCAGTATTTTGTTGTATGTGTGTTAATTAAACTGTGTACTAGCTTAAAGCGGAATAATAAACCCTGCCACTCTCCAGCTTGCTAGTCCAAGACTTCGTATAAGCCACAAAACAAACATGTGGACTACTCCAGAATTTTTCCCTGGGCTTCATGTTCAAATATTCCCCACACCATTACAAACACACGAGCCTTCGGGCACAAAGACTGCAAATATCTAATATTTGTAATTACTGGGCAGTTCTTTACAAACTGGATTTACTCTGTAGAAAAAGAATAAACAGTACATTTGCCTATAGGGCTCTGTGAGTGCCCCAATTAAAACTGGTATATAATAGATTTCTTGGGTCTGTTTGACTTGTTATCTTCACCCTTCTATTGTGTTCATCACCATTGTGTTCACTGATGGGAAAGGATTAATTAAGTCCATCATTATACAAATGGTTGTAATTTGGATTCAAATTTCCAAACCACTGTTTAACTTCAATTTATATACTTATTACATTGGAAGTCAGTTATTGTCTAAGATATTTTCAAAAAATTTCTCTACAACCGTAGTTCTATAGTCTAGATGCAAAAGTCTAAAAGAACCACTAATGAATCACAGTATTTTGTCGAAACTTTGCTCATTACAACTATATTACTTCCGTCTTGGTAAAGTCTTTAATCTCTCAAATGTTTAAACTGTTAAATAACCCAGGATTTTTAACCACTCACACTGCTATTTGTTTTAAGCTGAGATAGAAAGCAGACTTCTTAATTTCCTCTTGTAAATTATTTTGAATAATCACACCAACTGTTGAGACAAACATACAAGCTGTAGATTTATGTTACAGAAATAGAAGGCTCCAATATTATAGCGATACGGTTCAGGAGGAACATACATCTGGGTGAGAGGATGTGCCATTTATTAAGCGATTCAAAACACAGACATTTGTTTGTGCTTTTTTTTTATTGGCAGATTTCTTGTTCTTTGTTTTAAATGGCCTGTTCCACCCTCCTCCACCCACCCCCCCACCCCACAAAAAATCGAAAAAAAGAGAGAGAGAGAAATCTTTTATAAAAGCAATGTAAATGTAAAAAATTGAAAGATCCTTTCCGGTTAACAACACAATGCAACTTAGTAAATGGATTCTGTTAACCTCTGTTAACCTTAATTTTAAAGAAATCAGGATGTTGTGCATTATTCTGTTTTACCTGTCTAAACTCTAGAAATTTTCATATTTGACTGACAACCACTAAAGTTTTCAGAATGGAGAACTAAATGCTAGAATTAGGTAAAGACAATTAAATATTAAAACTATCTAATTTAGGCTTTACAATTATTGGTAATTAATTTTCCTTATGCAATTAGCAACAAAAAGTTCTCTAGTTAATGAGTTTTACCCTCATGGATCCATGGGCTGATCAATGCTACTCTACTTTCTCCATGTGTTGTCTGCTGCAAAGCACATTTAAAGGTGGTATTAGACAGTTTGAAACAAAATTTAATTTCTCAAATAACCAAGATAATATCAAATAACAAAAGGTCCTTCAAAATTCTTCTCGTTGATGTCGTAGATCTGCATGAACAGTTAAGCAAACGTCGCCACTCATCATGGCAAACAGGTATTTCCTATCTGAGCCAGACTGCAGAGATGGCTATTTTTAAACTTAGAAAACCATGTTGCCACTTTCCGAGTTCTTTAGTCATTTGGAAAGAATGCACATTCAGAGAGATTTATTTTGTGATTAGTTCTGTCTAACCATTCAGTTAGAGTTCAAAATCGTATTTATTAAAACTAAAGAATGTATTTATATGAAAATCAAACCCAAATTCCCAAAAGCAGTGGTTCGATATTGTTATATGTATTGGATATAGGCAAACTGTCAGATACCTTTAAGGTCTATTTTGATTTCAGACAATCAGAGTTTTAGCTGATTTTGAGTTTAGTTCAGCAAATTTTAGGCTGATTTTGATTTTAGACAGGCAGATTTAAGGTTGATTTTTATTTTAGACAGGTTTCAGACACATTTACATGTATGTGTCTGTCTAGGAGTACATGGTCATTTTGTTCTAGTTTACTATAATAATAATGATAATAATAATAAAATTAATTATAATAATAATAATAATAATAATAATAATAACAATAATAATGATGATGATGATAATGACAGTGTATCGACACAGACCATGTTCAGTCGAAGTATTTTAATGTCAGTAACATGTACGAACTGTATAGGACAGGGTCGGATTCTAAACTTGTTTGCTTCTTGAACGAGATTAATATTCTTCATAAGTTATACATTTTTAAACTGTTATTTTAGCAACCGTTATAATTTTTAAACCGTTTAATATATTAACCTATTTTCAATTATTAAACTGTTAATTTAGCAACTGTTATACATTTTTAAACCGTTTTATATATTAACCTATTTTCAATTATAGTTCACATTTATTTGACCTGATCGTATTTTTCTATATTTTACATAGTTTAGTTTTAACCTGATTATTCTCTATTCACATTAAACTTTTTTGTATTCGGCGCCATTTGACCTGTTAAGTGTCGGTGTGCCATAAAACCCACATAAATAAATAAATAAATGATGATAATAATAATGACTTCTTAATGAAGCTGCACAGTTGGATAAATCTAATCTTTCCTTTTGGCATAAGGCAATATGTACATTCAATATGATACAATGGTAAAAATAGCATGCAGTAACTGTAACAACAACTTTAGAGATCAATTGAATACCAATCTATGCAGTTTAGAATCATGAATGCACCATGATTATTTTTCACTGGATTGCTACTGTCTTCATTTCAGTTACACAATATCAGGAGATCGCCAGAATGTAGCAACTGTATTGAAGCCAATTTTGACTCATGCCTTTTTTTACCCAATAACCCGCCAGGATAATGATTAAAAAGCCAGATAAACATTTCGAGTCATTGTGCGACCAAAATGGGTTTTGGTATCTAATATCGTCGGGGACCAGCCTTGCTTGGCATGATTGTGTCTTACCCTTGATTATATAAAAAAAACCCATTTCTTTCCCTCCTCTATGTCAAATATATGTGAAGATCCAATGAATATTGGGCCCAGTGTTTTGTAACTTGTTTGATTGCGTTTGAACAGTGCTGGATTACGACTGGGGATGTGTGGCAGCCTTATTCGCACCAATGATTGCGCTCAATGACTTAATACTGTCAGGTTAAAAGTCATTCATCATCGAGCCCAGTTGCATTACTTGTAAACCATTCCATCCAGGTGATATTTGCATGTGAATCGTACCTGTCCAATGCCTTACATTCATGCGTAATCCAGAAGTACAAAGGCACGCTATTCACACTATTAGCATCTTAAGATATATTTGACTTCTGAAAATGAGCTTTATAAAACAGTTTGTACAATTTTTTGCAGCCGGTGAAAAGGGTTTTGCAAGGCTTGACAATATTTGAAATTGTATGTTTGGAAATAAATTTTAATCCTTAGCTTGCTGCATTTTGTTAAAAACCCATGCTAAGTTCTTAGGATTTATTGCTTTAATATTACGTATGTTACATGTAAGGGTTGATATCCTTATAAATGGAGATTAAGCAGCAAATAGTGGTGATCCTGATCAGACAGCTCCCAGCAGGAAGCAGGCTGATCTGGATCTATATTATTTGACTAAGCCTTATAAATATGCTAACAGCAGGCTAAGAGTTAAGTTGCAAAAAAGGTCTTGTAACATTCAGTTGCATTTCAGTTGACATAATGAAGCTTTTTGTTATTGATACTTGACACTTGAAACTTATTACTTTATGCTTTTGTTCTTGTTTATTCTTGGTCATATTTTAAAGTTAGAAATGTGTTTTATGTATCATGCTTGCGGCTATACCAAATGGTCCATATTGTAATTGTCAAGATAATGTCAATAAGTGTTTTCAAAGAAAGCCTGTAAGGGAGAGTCTTATTAGTCACTTTGTTTGAAAAAAAACCCAACATTAATTGGTTCACCAACTTTTATTAATTGATCAGAATCAGACTGCCATGGAACAGACTGGTAGGTACGGAAGTCACCATTAAAGCAAAGATAGCATCTTGTAGGTTGTTCCCTTGTTGCTGTAACCAATAATTAGTGGGGTGGCGGGCATTTCAACATTGTAAAAGGTTGTTTCAACTACTATCTTGCTATTAAATCAAGAATTGATGACGCATAGACAAATAGTGTAGCCAGATCAGCCAGCTCGTGCCAGGCTCCGTTTGATCAGGGTCTGCACTATTTGCTGCCAGCATAATTACTAGATACCTTTGCGAGTAGTTGTTAGAAATTTAGTTATGATTTTAATTCTGTATGGTTGTTCATAAATAAAGCAAATGATGTGTTTGGGGTAAAGTTGTGGTCATTTTTGCAATGGTTGTGTTGATGGTTGTTAAAGTGGTTGTACCGGTGGTTGTGTAGATTGTCTTGCTGTTGGTTGTGTTAGTGGTGGTGTTAGTGGTTGTCACTTGGGTTCACCTGCTGTACATGTTTATTTCAATTTTCGATGACCAGAAATTCAACTATTATTCATTGATTTTATCTACAATGGTATATTACTTATTCATTGAATTTTGACTTTATTAATTTATGATGAATTGGGTTTTGTCAGTTGGAGGCCTGAAGGAAGTCTGATGAACCAGAACTCTGGGGTTAATGTTCACTTTCACCCACTGTAAACTCCTTGACCTGATGCAGGTCGTGGTCATTTGTGATGGTCACATAATGATGACAGATTTCGATGTGTCTCAACTTTGCAAGACCTTGTTGTCGTGGCAACACCTTCACCAGGTCGCCCAGCTAGTCACATAGACCCCAGTGGTCATTGATTTATCGCACCTTCCATAGCCTCGTGACCTTTCACCTGGAGTCATTGTCACATTTCTAGGGGTTCGTCTCTGAAGACATTCTTGCCATTCTTTTATTTAAATATTTTTTTACTTATTTTTAACATATGTTTCTTAATTATCTAGTCTAGCACACACCATATAAACAATTGAAATACCTTCATCAAAGTCTTTAACACCTCTTTATGAACAATTGAATAGCATTCATTTCATAACAAACAAATTTTTCTTAAAGTCATTTATTTTCTTTTGTTTCTTCCCCATCAAAAATAACATTTTCTTTGTCACTCTTTTATACTTCGAACATGATTGTATCATATTCTTGTTTCTGTCTTGTTGAGATTGTGACTTAAGATAAGCTTGATGTTTACATTGACAGAGCACATTCCTCCATGATCCTATCTCAATGCCTACCATGATAAGTAAAAGCTACACCTATTGGTCCAATCTAACACCATCTCACCATCATTCTGTTGTCTCAAGCCAATCAACTGTCAGCTTACATCTTTTAAAGATCTCTAGTCTGTGTTCTTTCTTCTGACTAATCATCCATTATATCGACTTAGGTGGCTCATTTGGTATTAACTTGGAGGAATTTTTTACCATTTTATGCACATAATAGCTTTTCTAATGTTTGGTTAAATATTATTGAAAGCAGAGGGAAATTATTGCTTGTAATATTTTTAGATGACATTTTTAAATGTAATTTTCTTTTTCATAAGAGTATTTATTCTACAGATAAAATGTTCATTAATACAACAGGTTGTATAAACTGCTTAAGCACAGATAGATCAGACTTATGTAAATAGTGTAGATCAAGATCAGATAACTCCTGCTTAGAGCTGGCTGATTAGAATCCATTCTATTTGCTGTCTAGTCTTTATTTATGCATTAGTTGCATAAATTGAAGTTGTTAGAAAATAACAAGAAATTTAGTATTTATGATAAGGAAATGTAGCATGATAAGGGTTAAATATCTGTCTTGTTTTGATTAACTTTTCTATGGGATGGCCTGGACAACTTTTCTCAGCCAAAAGTGGTACAGGAATTGCCTCTCTAGTTCAGGATTACACCCAGCTTACCCTGTGTTTGTTTGGCCTCCTGCGGTCCCTGCCCACCTTGGACACGACCCAAATACACCACATCGGATTATGGCCCAAAATGACAGACTCCTAATTGAAACATAATTGGCTTATACTTATTCATTCACATGCTCTTTTCAAGCCATGTGGCTCAAAGTAATTGACAATTAATGGACTTCGACAACATTTTCAATTGTGCCCAAGGCTCCACTGGCTGGGAATGTAGCAATATTACAATAAATTTATTCATGTATTTTTTCCTAACAATATATTTGATGGTCTTCAATTGTCCTGTCAATTGATTTGTTTATTGGGTTTATCGTCCCACCAACAGTATTTCAGTTATCTGGAGATGGTGTCCACTTAAAGCTGATATAACGATGCCTTCACTGTGTAAAACATGCCGAGAACACCTGGCATGATACCACACCCAGTCACATTATCCTGACACCGGGCCAACCAGTCATGGAGCTATGCCAGTACCATTTTTTTACGACTTTGGTATGTCTAGTCCCAGGATCGGACCCGGGGCCTCACATACCTGGAGCTCAATTGGTAGAGTGTTGGCTTGCGGATTGGGAGGTCACGGGTCGAACCCCGGCCGGGTCAAACCAAAGACTTTAAAGTTGGTAGTAGTGGCTTCCCTCCTAATGCTCGGGGCTAAGGGGACAGCATTATGCCTGACTTGGCAGTGTCAGTTTAATGAACCGGCCAGGTTCAGTCCCTGGGTACCTCATAAGTGCCCCTGTGCTACAATGATAGAAATGTCGCTGCACAGTATCAGCAAAAATGCCGGCAAATTCAAATCCAATCCATTTGTTAAGTATGAAAATGATCCAACTAGGGATAGGGATGATGGGCCTACTGCTGCTGTATTTGTATATGTTGACAGTAGACTGTGTAAGTCTGAACTTGTTAGAGTAATGGAGACAACAAAGTGGTCCAAGTCTGTGTAAGGTTTGACTGACAGTTGTGTGTAGCCTTAGGGCTGCTGGGGACAATGTTGATGGTGGTGGTATGGTTGTTGTTGTTGTTTTTGTACTGTGTAATGTAGGTGGTAATAAGGATGGTTGTGTAGTCATTTTTGATGCAAGAACGCAGTTCCTAAATGGTCATGATAACACATTTAAGAAGGTATTTTAAGTGACAACAGACTCCAGACAAATGTCAAAAACAAACCTACCAGCTGTAAGGCCAGCTGGAAGGCCTTATGTTTGCTCTGACCGAGATTCAAACCCAGATGAAGAGGGGCTGAGAAGTTTAGTCGGCAACAGATTACCTTGGCACATCTCACTAGTTATTAATATATTTTCACATGACTTCAGGGATGAATTAAGTTTATTGAATAAGATAAACATATTAACATATATGATAGCCTTTGTATCTTTTTTGGAAAATCATAATGTCTGTTCTCAATTTCACTCATTTATTTTGATTGGCCATAGCTGTTGTTGATATAAGGAAAGGTTCATTTCACTGATGGGAGTGACATTTGTTTTCTAAACATTGATATTGTTTTTCTTGTTTGTGCAGATATGGCACCTCCCCTGTGCATACATGATAAGTCTGGATAGTACATGTATCATAAAAGGGCTGGGTCGATATTCATGCCCCAGATCTAGCAAATGCAGCAACAAAAAAATACTGATTTTTTTGTATTTTTCTAAGGATATTTTCCATTTTAACATAAATTATGTACATCATGAACAGGGCGCTTTTCTTAATTTTTTTCTTGTGAGAACACAATGTCATCTGTCTTGGTTAACATTTCAATCAAATAATGATGTGCAGTTTATAGATTTATAGATTAAATTTATTAAGCTTGTTCAACAAATTGTATAATTATGTAATTCTTGATTTTTGTTTTGTTATGTTTGAATTGTGAATTGTGTTGCTGTGAAAAATGTAAAAAAAGAAATACAAAAATAATATTTTTGGCAAAGTTAATGATTTTTTTGTATGTGCCTGACTGATGGCCATTTCAGGAAACGGGTAGTGTGTTTGTCTGCCCTTTCGGGCAGACTGGGCCCTGTGTCCATCATGCATATCATTGTCACAATCATGGTTCTAAACAATCCCTACCTGCCCTTTGTGCTTCCAATGGTTGGCATGGAGACAAGTTAAGCATAGTGTGGCAGCGACAAAAGGAAGATTGTTTTAGATTTTCTAGATAAGCTGTTTTGAAAACATTGACTCGAGGTCTTGTCCCAGGATATTGAGATGTGTCCCTGGTGTTTGGGTTTGACAAGGCTTCAGTACACATGTTCACCGATATACATATACAGGCATAGGTATTGACTTTGGATCAACATTATGAAGTTGGTGTCGACCTTTTATATTCTACACTTGTTAATGCTGGTTACCAACAGTTTATCTATATCTGATACACACCGGACCTGGTAGCACAATCGTTAGAGCGTATGTAGGGCTCCAGGTATGGGAGGCCCCGGGTTCAATCCCGGGCCACAATATACCAAAGTCGTTAAAAATGGAATTGGTATAGCTCCCTTGCACGACTGGTTGGCTCTGTGTCAGGATAATGTGACTGGGTGTGGTATCATGCCAGGTGTTCACGGCATGCCATACACAGTGAAGGAAGCTCTATATTAGCTTCAAGTGGACACCATCTCCAGATAACTGAAATACTGTTGGTGGGATGATAAATACAATAAACAAACAAACAAACATATCTGATACATGGAACAACATCTTACCATTGTTCTGAGGAACCTATAGTAATAGTTGCACAAGTTTTAACCTTAGTTTATGTAACAGCTGTTTAGAACATTAATTGTTAGACAGTACAAATCATGAAATATTTCACTTAAAATGCCGATTATTTCCAAGTCTATAAGTAAGTATGATAGGGATTTATTCAGCTGAAAATACATGTCAACATCAGAGCTCATTACCCGAATGTTCGTTTTAAGTGATTTCAAAAGTAATTGGTAGCATGGTTTTCTTCCTTTAAAAACAATTATCATATTAAGTCAGAAGTAAGTTTATTTTTAAATTTCATAATATAAAACATTTTCTTAATTTGAAACTTTTTTCTAAAAAGAAAATCGAACAACTGTATATAATTTATTTTTGTCAAGTATGAATGAAGTCTTTATTTAGACACATTCACATACTCTTCTTTGAATAAGTCTAATGATTACAGAATGCCACATTGGGCTTTCTATGAGGATCAGATCTGTTAGTGTTACTGCCACTGCAGTGAAGCGACATACAGAAATCTTCCAAAACTTCTAAACATGGCATTTGATAATGTCTGAAAAACATGTAACCAGATATCTAGCAATTTAGACCATTCTGTGGGTACAGTTTGATTTATAACCCATGATTATCACCCGAGAGCTGGCTCTCTTGTCCTTGCTGTACTTCAGCAGACAGTGTCCAGTTTAGTCGTTTCTCAGTGACAAGTGAAGAAAGCCAGATAGACCAATCAACATTGATTACAGCCAATTATATACCCATGGTGTTAACCGATATTATTACAATTTTTCTTGACACTTAACCTGCTATTCCGATATTCATAAGGTTAAGGAAAATAGTGTAGATCAGGATCTTTATGCTTCCTGCCCTCTGATCAGGATCTTTTCTTTTGGTTGCTTTGTCTATATTAATAAGTATATTAACTTTCGTATGTAACATACATCAAGTAGCAAACAATTAACACTGAGAATTGAGCTTGGGTTTTTATTTACAACATGAAGCATGCTAAGGGCTGATAACTTATTCTAAGTCTTCCAAATACAAAGGCCACTAAAGATAGTGTTAGTGATACTATGAAGCTGGATCTACACTATTTGTCTAAGCCTGATCCAATGATGCAGGATCTACACTATTTGTCTAAGCCTAATCAAATGATGCTGGATCTACACTATTTGTCTAAGCCTGATCTAATGAAGCTGGATCTACACTATTTGTCTAGCCTGATCAAATGATGCTGGATCTACACTATTTGTCTAAGCCTGATCAAATGAAGCTGGATCTACACTATTTGTCTAAGCCTGATCAAATGAAGCTGGATCTACACTTTTTGTCTAAGCCTGATCCAGTGATGCAGGATCTACACTATTTGTCTAAGCCTGATCAAATGATGCTGGATCTACACTATTTGTCTAAGCCTAATCAAATGATGCTGGATCTACACTATTTGTCTAGCCCGATCAAATGAAGCTAGATCTACACTATTTGTCTAAGCCTGATCAAATGAAGCTGGATCTACACTATTTGTCTAAACCTGATCAAATGATGCAGGATCTACACTATTTGTCTAAGCCTGATCAAATGATGCTGGATCTACACTATTTGTCTAAACCTGATCTGATGATGCTGGATCTACACTATTTGTCTAAGCCAGATCAAATGATGCTGAATCTACACTATTTGTCTAAGCCTGATCAAATGATGCTGGATCTACACTATTTGTCTAAACCTGATCAAATGATGCTGGATCTACACTATTTGTATAAGCCTAATCAAATGTAGCTGGATCTACACTTTTTGTCTAAGCCTGATCAAATGACGCTGAGCAGGCTAAGAGAGTATGTAGCAGGTATTCATTTCATGTTAGAAGACGTTTATTGGTTTCTTCTGCATGTGTACTGACACCTTGGGATATAATCATTTTGTACCCAGATGTACATGCTAGATTAATCTAATGGGCTGTAACTTCTGGTTATCTTCAAAGAGTTCAAGGCAACTTTAGAACCATATAACATTTTTTGTATGTGTAACTTGTATTTTCAACACAATAGACTGCCTACATTAGTATCACCCTTTAAGGTAAGATTTAAACTAAAGACTATATTTAAAATATCTGTCTGTATTCATTTTTAGATAAAACCCCACACAAACACGGTAATCAAGTACTGATTTAAAAAGACTCATTCTTAACAAATGTCCATTGCCAAGCTGATGATTTGTGTTAATATGCAGTCTTGCGAATAAATTCTTGTCGAAAACTGTCTACTTGTCTACTACAGTAGCAAAAAAAATTGACAAGTCAGTGTTAGGTAAAAAGTTTTTACACTTTGAAAAGATTTTCAAAACTGGTAAAACAGAAGAACAATCAACCAAATTAATGTCCAAGTTGAAACCATGTGGCCAGTGACTGTGCCTAAGTTTCGCACCCAGTGAAGGATATGGCCAGGCAAACATTAATGTCACCAAACAAAGGTTATAAACATGGGACTATGTTTTAAGAGCAATATTCACAACTAGGCTGTTAAATAATGCCAAGTTCACACAGATATAATCTCTTTTGTCTTAGGGTGACTCACATTGTTCCTTCCTAATCACTAATATACTTGCAATTTTCAAATCTTGTAAATAAATCTTGTTCTACCTGGGTTGGGCAAGTGACACATTCTGAGGGTTGCGGGCCAATTATTACCTTTCTTTGTGATCGTAAATCAGTTTGTATGCCGGGTAATAATGTTGTTGATTATTTGCCTAACTGTACTAAACCCGGTTCAGATCAAGATACGAGGATTTCTGAAGGTTTCTGAAGAGTCTCTGATAGATTGGTCAACACATTTTGTAGACTTGGAATTATGGCTTGTTTCAAGTGGGATTAGGCAGTAACACTTTGCCTGTGACTTTGTCTTTAATTCTGCTACTTGAGGGGATTTCCCAACAATAGATGCCCCTGTGTTATCATATCGTATCATAGACCAGGGTTGCACTATGGCTGCAATGTAGGGTAATGGGGATTACAAGGGTAACCAGGTCCCTTGATTAAAGTTAATCTTGTTACAAGTAGGGTTCCAAACAGGCCCCTGGGTGAAATTTATACAATAAAGCTTGGCTCCTGAAACTACCAGTAGTTGAACCCTTTCTATTGTACATTTGCCATTTATGCCTTTTTGCAAAGGATAGACAATTATCTGTCTTATATTTGGCAGACTGTGTATGAGTAACTTTTTATTTGTCGACTAGTTAAGCCTAGAATCTATAGTAATATGTTTAACATATAGTTAATAGAAAATTGTTTAAAGGAAATTTACAAAATTAGATAATTTTCAAAATTATACATATTTACTATGAATGACAGGGTTTAAGAAGTTATGTTAAAACATCACCTTTGATAGATTATTGTTTTGTCTATTTGGACACTTGCACAATGTTCTGTTATCGAAATTTTGGTTGTAAGAAGAGTTAAACAGTCATAAGAAGAACTCTTATTGTACTGTAGTTTAATTTTTCTCTAATTTTAAAGCTTTCCCAGGAAAACACAGGAATAATAAAAAGCATTCACATTTTAACTCCTTTAATGTATTGTATACATAAATAACAGTTATTGAAATTTCATTGTTGTTTTGTTTACCGGTATATGAAGTTTATTTCTATGTTAACTTTAAGAAATCAATGCAATAACCAGAACAGCTTTATACCCTATAGATTTCTTCTAAGTACAGCTTTCCAAAGGTATTTAATGCTGGCAAGTGTACTCTAAACTTATTTATCATAAATACCCGATAAAATCAAATTTACCAATTCATGCATGGAATTGTTACAGTGAAACTGAATATAAACTTTGTCAAAGGCCAGTTTTGGTGAACGTTACACTTTTAATATAATCCTGCATGTTTCATGAACGTGGGCAGGAAGACTTGGTTTGGCAATGAATCAGAAAGCTGGCCATTAATTACTTTTGTTTGATAAATATAATGCCAGCCAATCCTTACAAAGATAAGTTATTCCCATTTCTAGGTTGAAAACAACATTAAGAAAAAATCTAGCTAGACTTGTAAAACTTTTTACTGAACAAAATTTTATCAATGAAGTACAACATAATTTCAAGGTCAACAGAATGATGTTTTATTGTTGTGTTTCTGTTAAATATCTTGATCAGATTTTTAAATGTTGATTGTCAATTATTGTTTTTTCCATTCTGCATCATATTTACTTTACATTGATAAACTTTTTCAGTTAGATTAAATATTGGCAAGAAAAGTTAATATACAGGTAGTTTAAAATATACCAAAAATTCTATTGAAGAACGAATAGGTTTTTCTTGAGTGTTACAGGACTTGTATGTTCACTTTCCAAATCCTGCACTCTCATTTATTTTGTTTATTCCCTGCACCATTTCACCTTCAATATTTTATTCAATGGTCCCAATTTTATGAGGGCCACTTGTGTTTCGGGGTTATAAGACTCTGTCTATGAAACAACCCTTGATTGTGTGTCTTCAGATAAGGGAGAAATGTTGTGGGTACGTAACACTTGCGGCTCACCCAGGTGCGATAATAATTTACGATATGGACGCTACATGATCATTCCAAGATTGCCAGAAAGGCATAAAACATCACACATTCTGTTAGCAAACACTTATATTATTTATCAGAACTTGTTTCTAAATCACCCCTTGTGATTCAGGTGAAAATAAACATTCCAGGTTATTAGGAAAGGTAAATGATACATTTAACCCTTTAGCTCATGCATATGCCATTTTACGCCTTTGTAAAGCATTCACAATTATTCCTTTTATCTTCAGCTGCATCAACACAACTAAGGGGTTGTTTTTTTGTAGACTAGTTTTATCTAGTCTATATAATTTTATGCCAGAAATGGATGTGTTTAAAATATTTAAAAATGTTTCAAAGAAAATCAACAAAATCAAGTGATTTTTTATAATCCTATACATTTGCGATGAATGATAGGGTTAATCATTTGTGTAAATGAAGTAGAACTTTGCTCTTAAAGTTGTTCTTTGGACTGTGTGACTCTGTCAAGTATATGTAACAATATCTGACCTCTGTATGGGGTTGTGCATAATTTCTGCAGAAAAATCATACTTTAGTATAAGCTTAGATGATTATAAACAGTATCTCAATTTTAGGGCAGTAAAACCCATCATTCAGCTCTAAAATATTCATTCTTCAAATCTATATATCAGAACTTTCCTGCTGAAAAAAAAACCTTAACTTCAGAGCAGATGACGTAGATATGAGCTAAAACATGAGTGGTCATGTGGTCTTACTAATTTAAAAAAAGCTAACTGTGCAGGAAATACATTTTTAATAATCATTGTGGCGTTATAGGTTCACTTTTCACGTAGTTTTATTGCACCTCAATTAACAGCATTTTCGTGAGATCTGTTCAGGTAAAAATGATTTATTTGGTTGTTTAATGAAAATATTTTTGGTCCAAACTGTCAGACACCACCTCAGTCATAGAAATTAGGATTGAAATTTACAAGCAAGTCGGGCTAGTAACTAAGCAATTTTCATAGCTGGAAAGAAAAATCATAAGCCTGAATTAAATTCTGTTTTAATTCTACAAGTAAGCAAAAAAAACTAAGATAAAAACGGAAAAAAGCACCATTTAAGTATCAATCGCTTGGTAACCTCATGTTTTTTTCCTGGGTTTGTCACCAGAAACATGTTTCAGTTTAATTTTCTCTGCCATTTTGTTCTGTGGCCCAGCTGACTTTAATTTGGTGTAGAACATAATGTACCATGCGGTCACCAGAATACTGTGTGGTTCCATAACATGTTTATGATACAAGCGACAGCTTGCCGAATGAAATAAGCAGCTCAAAAGTTTACAAATCAAAAGTGAAAGTACAATGATTTTTTTAACAATCAGGATCTTAGAAGCCCATCAGGCTAGTAAAATGGGAATTTTTACTAGCCCGAGAGAAAATCTACTAGTTTTTTGCTGTCAGGCTAGCGACCACTGCCACTTTTAAGTATTTACCATAAACATGACGCAGGTTGCTTTCAGTATTTGACAAGATAGCTGTACTTAGGGATTTACTTTTATGATAGATGATTTATGTATGGTTAATGAAAAATATGATTGTGTTGTCAAGTGAGGTAAATATTAATGTAAATTTCTGAGCATAGTATTGATGAAAGACTGTGTAAAAAGAAATAAAATGTTGCAAAATGAAACAAGATAATTTGTACTTATTTAGCATGAAAGATGAACAGCATGAAACAGTGATACTCAAAATAATGAAACATTAATTATTAAAGGAAATAACAAATACATAAAATTATGAAACTTTTTAATAAAGATAATGAGAAACAATATAACAGTTAAGCCTTAACTCAGAATAAAAAATGAAATGCAGTAAAAAAAAAACATAAAATAAAAATGGAGTCCTAAAAATATGAAGGACTTAGAATGACACAAAAAGACAAAAAAAGTATGACATGTGTTTGACTACATCCACAATTCATAATTATCATGTTTTATGCCTCATTTCTTGTCTCGGATGTTATTGAAATAAGAATTGTAAGACTGTTTATTCATCATGTGGGTCCATTGTTTGGTGAGGGTCGTCTGGAATGTATCCCTTATTATTGTAATTGATTATTAATGAATGACATGGAGTGGTTCAAGTATTGTTGACGGGTTACTTGTCAGGTGACTGAACATGGTGGTTAATGCTGGACATCTTTGTTTTGCTAGCTGTGGTCAGTCAGTTGTGTCCATGGCTGGACAAAGGCAAAGATGGACATGATGATAAAGTGGACAACATACCTCCCTGAGTCATTTGTCACCTTCTCATAGCTACCTATGTATCTTCCCTTAGCCAGGCTTTAACATGTGACATTCTGCTACATTTGTTAGTATGTCCTGGTGGTACATACATTCTCTGTTTTCAAGCATATTTCTTTTCAGTGTTTTGTTTTGGAGATATATCACAGCGACCAGTTATGATTTTTATAGCAATGTCCAGCTGTTTTTGTAGAAGAAGACACTAGAACCACCGACGCACCGAAGGTCATCTGGAGGACCTTTCCTCATTAAGTCTTTCGTGATGGGAGGCCAAGCAGTCAGAGGAGTTACAAATCGGCAACTCTACCACTAAGCCACAGGCACCCCTGTCAAATGTTGTGGGTTTATGACATTAGACTGTTCTTGTACTTAAGATGTTATATTTTTAACAGTTTACTAGTAAGGTGAATCTAAATTATGACTTACCAAACTAAAAAGTCCTGGGTTATTTTGATTAGCTTGCAACTCATATGTCTTATTACTTGTGATGTAAGAGTACAAAACAATCATTTTTTATCAACATATATTTAACGCCATTAAATAGGTCATGTTGCCTCTTAATAATGTGTGCCAAAGACCTAACAAAGAAATATCTTCACACTTTCATTTATAATCTTTTCTCTCTTTATTGAATTCGAGATCTTTTGTGTCGATTGTTCAATGTAGGTGATGTCTCGAATGTCACTTCATCTGAGTATGTTACAGTTTCAAGCTTTATATTAACCCTTAGCCTGCCGTATTTGTCAATAAATCTTCAGAATTTATTAGCTATTTGCATAATTAAACAAGATTAATCTCACAAATTACATAGTACCAGATTAGGCAGCTCCTATCTGGATCTAAACTATTTGCCTAAATCTGAATGCTACTGAATTATTATGTTAAGTGTTAATTATTCTATTTCATGAACAATATGAAATATTTCAAACAAACACCTCAAGTCTGCTGTAGATAATTACTGTTACTCTGGAAATATTCTTCCATACATTTTATACTTTAGGTGAGGTGAGCTCGCCGTATTGAAACCTGTGAATTGCTTATAAAGAAGTACAAATTCTTTATGTTGCGTCTGAATGCCCAGTCACACTTGACAATATTGGCCCCTCTCTTGAAACCGCTCTCTCTTCAACAATTACTGGCATCGATGAAAAGGTTTCGATGAACACTATTTACTCAAGGAATAGAATTGTGTTCGGTGGTTGTAGATAAACGATTCGCTCAATATTTTACATATTGATCCTTGTAGTTATGTACACGCCACCTGCCCTTAGATAGCGAGGGATTAGGACAGTTTATATTGTGACCTGTCCACTGTCTCGCTGAAGGGCAGGCAATTTGCTAGCTTTTATGTGTGTTAGGTGTGGAGTGGGGTGCGAAGACTCTATTTTAGTTTGTGAAATTTGCAAAGTAAACTGTCAAAGAATTGTGATAAAAATAGATCAGACAACTTTTAAGGAAGATTATGTCATGTTGTACTCCTTAGAATCCTGGGAATTTAATGAGAAGTCCACCAACAAAATAAAAGGTGTTATGGAGAAATAGGATTGATATAATCTTAATATTGTTTGCCCTCTAACTCTAAAATAGGTTTTAATTTATATGCAATAGGCATAGTTAATTAAAATAAACTCGTAATTGAATACCTTATAGAAGCCTATGTTATGTCATTTTAGTTTTCTGGGTACTTTTGAAAAATTGTTGCATTTGTATTTTTGTTTCCAATTTATTTAATTAAAGCATTCTTTTTATTGGATTATTTATATTTTAAATCGTTGTAAGTTAATGTATTTTGTTTGAACATCACTATATACATAGCTTTTTTTTTTAAACTTGTCAATTGTCAACTGGAAGATAGATTCGTTTTAAGTAATAAAAGTTTAATTTCCCTAAATTGGATGTAATAAAACTTACAAATATTGTCATGTATTTAAAAGGTAAGCATAAGATATTATCGTAAAAAAAACTCAAGCCAAACCAACCTATGTATGAACAGAAATTATGTTGTATAACGACAGTATTGCTTTGACTTAATGTTTATTATAGAGGAAGGAGTAGTTTAGCTAGAATTATGTGCTCCATTGAAGCAAATATAATAAGTGACTGCTTAATATGAATTGCTTTACAAAAATGTAATTTTGTTTTTCCGATTGTGTCAATAAGTTGAAAGATATTTGTTGGCCCTCATGAATCATTGTTTGTCCACAATGGCCATGCGGCCTGGTGTAAATCACCCCGGCGTGGTATAATTGTACCTCACCCCTGTACCTCATATCCACAATGATTCACACACAAATATTTACAGGCTCCAGGTTCTATATTGCTCTTTCACCTAACATCAGAGCCGAAAAAGCTGTCATTCGTAAGAAATATGTTCCCCACAATAATTACATTCTTTGTAGATTGGCGACTGCTGCGACATTTTTGGTGGAATTTAATCCGAGTTGAGTACTGATGGTTGTTCGTGAGCACCCCTCCTTGGTGTATGCGAGTCTTCGCTGTTGCACAAAAACCAACACCGATCATGATATTTGTACTTTCTG
The DNA here is from genome assembly GCA_007844125.1 of Sinonovacula constricta. Lineage (NCBI taxonomy): Eukaryota > Metazoa > Mollusca > Bivalvia > Cardiida > Solecurtidae > Sinonovacula > Sinonovacula constricta. The sequence goes on along the minus strand of CM017558.1, from coordinate 23,886,376 downwards.
TGGGGTCAACTATAAAAGTATATACTATTCAAAAAGAGAGCTTTTTTTTCTTACACTAGAACAACATGAACAAAATGAAAGTTCAAAATTATTTTATGTTGTCACCATTCACAACAATAACAAACCTTGGTATGAATAAAGATGTATATTATCACTCAAAGATTTATTGGTAGGTTACTTAAGCATCAAACGAAATGACTGCTGCAAGATTTTGGTGTAATATAATCTGTTTTCAGTACAGATGTTTTTTCTTAAGCGCCCCTCCTTCATGCTTGTGTTTAAAGGTTAACTGAAAAAAAATTCACCCATCATGACCAATATGGGATTACGGTTACATCACAAGGATCTGACCCTTTTCTTCATTTTCTACACAACCATAATAAAAGGTGTTTTTTTCTTCCCAGAATGCACTTTTGTTGGTATTTTGTTACCAGTTATCCCATAGCTTGCTTTAAGCAAGTGTTTATAAGGTTTAGGCAAATTGTGTAGACCTGTAGCCAGGTGATAGGGAGAGAATGTGTAAGCTAGCTCAGTCAGTAGAGCAGTTGTCCTGTTATCGAAGGGTCTCGGGTTCGAGTCCCAGACTGGCTGCACATTTTTTTCCCTATGTTAGAGACCCACATCAGCTAGCTCCTTGCTGGGAGCTGCCTGGTCTGGAACTGCACTGTTTGCTGCTGTGGCTCCAGAAGGCTCCAGTGGGTCAATATAACAACAGAATTGAAAATACGATAGTCTTATCACTTTGACCAAAGAGGAGACACTAATGCAACATGCTACAACATTTTTGGACATCTTACATTAGTGGTTCTGGGGTTATAAAAAAAAATCATTTTTTACATAATAATACCAAGAAATGTTATTTAAATTTTAAAACATATTAAGAAATTTATCAGGTTTAATCATTTTAAGAACGATATTCCAATAAATTTCCTTAGATCTAAAGAATTTGTTCAAGATTTAAGGAAATTTCTTAGTTTAATTCAGAAAAAATAAGATTCTCCATGGATACAGTTATCCAAAGGATTAACTAAGTGATCTTTTGCATGATAGCTGATGTACCTAGCTGAACAATTATTGACAAGTCATTGGCTGAAGGAAACTGAGGGTTAAAATTACCCGGGTCAGCTCAGGGAAAAACTCATTTGTCTCAATTTGTTTGTTTGGTGATTTATGTGAACTTGAAATTAGCAATTACTAGGTGACTGTAAGATTTTTCTGCCCTGATTTAATGTGTCATTGTTCAGACATCAAGATTTGTCCAATCATATATCTTGATAATTGAACTTCTGACAATTGAGAGGTTATTAATGAAACAATGCATGCTATCTTGTAGCACTGTTAACAGTAACCTCTGTTAGAAAACAGTGAGCATCTATGACTTTGATGTAGTGAAAATGGGTTCTGAAATAAAGGGTCCTAGGTTTGAACCCTGACTGACCACAACATGTTAGTCCTTGGACATGACTATTCACTACACTTTTCCCCAGATAGTTACCAAGAAGTTGGCAGTGAAGAAGGTATAATATTATTTGAGAGAGCTTGTTTCTAAATAACTATAAACATATAGGTATAAAACTAAAAAAATATGTTCTTTGTCCTATTTATTCCTTGACAGCTTTTATAACTGCAGTATCCCAGTAGATTATGCTTTGAAAGAATTTTAAGCACCAGCAGTGAAAGTGAATTCATTATTTAAAAAAAAGAAACACTTTAAAAGCATTTAAGTGTATGTTTACATTTCAAGTTATTGATTCAAGTTCATAAAAAATATTGAAATTCCTGTTCAAATTTGATGGTGGATGCTACCTGGCAAGTGGAAAAAGTCAGACTTGTCAAGAATTGTCACAAAATTGTCACAGACTTGTTACAGACTTGTAAGTCTTCCTACTCCTTGGGGCCCTTACTGTGTGGGTTCGAGTCACGGTCAGGATGAAAATATGGGTAGATGTTTCAGTTGACATTCAGTTTGCCAGTGGTTCTACCCTGATAAAGGATCTTGCTTCACCAATAATAGATGGATAGTGTGGTGAATCTAAAATCAATCCAGTGTTTATGAGGTCTGTGTTCTAGACAGTTGGCCACATTGAATACCTACAAAGTAGCCCTGGCTAGATCCCAGGTGTATTTAGTTCGGTTAGTGGGTGGCTTCAAAGGGATCCATCAAGGGACAATAAGTCAGGCTGTCCCTTTATTGATGTTCATTCATCGTCCAGGTACAGCCTTGAGCTACCTGTCCCTTGATTATAGGGTCCAGGTAGGGGCTGGGTCACTGGCCCTGACCCCTTGAGTGGTGGTCTGCTCATCAGGGCTGGATACCTACACAATATCAGAGCCCTACCTTACCAAGGTATATCTTTTTTTATTTATTTGACATGTATCCCATAATTCTCAGTAATCAAAAGGTATATTGCAGGTACTCATTAGGATTCTCACCATAAGACACTTCTTTTGAGCACCAATAATCATGGGTTTGATTGAGAAATAAGTAAATAAACATACATCTTTGGAAAAATTAAAATTTACCAGTATGGAGACCTCTGATTTAAAAGTGGAATCCAATAGTTTGGACCAAAGATTTTTTCATTAAACATCATAATAAACCATTGTTACCTGAACAGATCTTGCAAAATGTTGTTTATTGACGTCCTACACCTATCTGAAAAATGAACCATAAATCACAATCATCATTTCAAATATGTATTTCCTAACTGAGCCATGCTGCACAGTTAGCTATTTTAAAACTAGGAAAAATATGTGACCATGTTTTAGTGCATTCATGTCATCTGCTGTGAAATTGATATCTATTTTTAGCAGGAATCACTATTGCTCTTATTTATAGATTTGAAATAAATGAATTTAAGTTTTGATTAGCGAGTTTTACTGCCAAACCTGATCAAGTTGCACTTTAACCAGGGGTTAGCCATTCTGGGTCTTTATACATGGCAGCTGGGTTAGGGGTCAGCTCTGAATGTTGGAAAGGGGGATAATTATAGTGGGGGTCGTGAGCAATAGATCAATTATCATGACCTTCTGGTCATACTTTTCCTGAGATTTGCCTTCGTGATAACAGTAGACAGGCTGCAAAATAATTCAAGTGTAATTTTAAAAATGATCATGCAGACTAATCTTGTGGTATTGTATGGCAGGGTGATTGATATTATACTGTGGTAGAATGGTGGAGGGTTCAATGAGAGCTCCTCTCTGTCTCATGATTGCTGGTAATTATCTCCCATTAATGTGGTCACTGAATCAACACCAAGGTAGTCCAACTGCTATTATATCCCATACTTCATGGGCATGTGTTGTTGCTCTGAGGCCCCTGCACAAGTTGATATGACAAGGCATTCTGTCACCACTGACCTCATAACTTGTTTAGCATGTATTTATAAGACTTGGGCAAATAGTATAGATCCAGTTCAGCCCGTTTTCTTTGGGAGCTCTCTGATCAGGGATCGAAATTATTTGCCGCCAGGTCTATTTTTTGTTGTAAATAGGTAAGAAAATAGAAGCTGTTGTGGGCAGATATGACTAAGAATTAAGTAGTATGGTGGTAGGTTAAGGGTTTAGACCACTTGCTAATTGGAACCTTTGGTGTCAGAATCAATTTTATTTTCTTGTCATTTCTGACACTAAAATACTATATCTTTATCATCTGAAGTAATTTTGAAAGTAGAAATTTTTCGGGTATTTTAATTTCTTAACCAGGTGTATTCAATACATAATCTTGCTTTCATTATCTTGGTAAGGAATTAAAATGGCTTTAAATGATTGGGCAATTATTTGTGATTACTAGTTTATTTTTCAGTTTTGGCATTTAGAATTTTAAATGTTGTTAAGATAGCCTTTATTTAAATAATTTTGAATGTAATTGTTGACATAAAATATACTTTGTAATTTTTTAAACACATTTTCTGAACTGTTTTCAAGAAGTCTTGTACAATTTAAGCAAGTGAGTTAGTAACTGGCACAAACGAACTGTGAAACATACTGTAAACATATTTGGTTGGATATGAATTTGATGCAGAGAAAAGGATTTGCAAAAAATTTCATATCACAGAGGGAAGAAAATATTTTGAAACTTTCAAGGAGTTTTCATTCTGTAACAATATGTATAGCTAGCTTGCATGTGGTTGTTACCTAAGATTAACTTTATTGTTTTTACAAATGAAGCAGACTACAGAATTTAGAAGGACATGTGAATATCACTTGCTGTGGAGACAGTGATGAAAGTTGTGGCCATTGTCCTGTCATGTCCACATACCTTTTCTTGCTTCAATGGCTTTCTGTTTCCACTCAATTTAACTTCATTTAGTGGAGTCTGCCCTTTCAATGGTACCTTGCTGGTGCCCACCTGGGAGTTGTCCTCAAGTCACCTGGAACCAGTCATGAACCCTTAACATGCTGTATTTTGCTAAGAATCAATACAAATTCCATGTCAACTTACCTCTACATAAATTCAGTACCTAAACATAATTATTGCTAGAGACCCATCAGCAAATAGTATATACCGTGATCATGTTCTACACTATTTGGCAAAATCTTATAAAATCTTGTGTAGCACTGTGCAACTAATAAGGCACCTCAGTCTCCATAGAAACACCTTGAGGTCAGTCAACCAGTCAGCTGTAGCTGAATTTGAATGGTGTTCATAGGATGAAAGAGATACTGACCATCTCTGTTTTTAATTGGATTTTAGAAAATTTTCTGTCAACTAAGGATAGCTCCAATATTGCAGTCAAGTTTAAATTTGTTTTTTCCCTGCTGATTCCTTAATTTTGCAAATGTTCCCTTATTTTGCTGCTGTTTTCTCTATTTCTGTTTGCTGCTGCTTTGTTGATGTTTTTTTTTCTCCTGTGCTGTTTTTTATTTTGCAGCGGCAGTTTCCCTATTTTTTTAATTTCTTTTCCTATTAGAGTTAAGGAAAGAAAACAACACTTTTGTGTTAATTAAACACATTTAAAGTTGAAGGCAGCACTCAAAACAATCCAGAAGAAAGTTAATTTGCAGAAGGCCAACATTATTTTGTGACTGGTAAACATCTGTGAGATTTCAAAACAATAAATAGCAGACACTGTTTGAAGCATTTGAAGTGTCAGCTAGGGCAGGAGATGAGATGCAAGAGAGATAGCAACATAGGGCTGATTGGCTTGACAGTGTAAATACCAACTTGAGGCAGTGGGTTGACTCGCTGCAGTGGCAACACAGGTTCAAACCCCAACCATGTCATACATTACAATAGTCTTGAAAAATGGTGATTGTAAAGCTCCCCTGCTAACATTTTAGCTACTGTAAGTGTGTCTTCAAGACTGGTGGACAAAACCATCAGGATAATTTGACTCGGTTGGGGTGGTGGGGGGTGGTGGTGGGGTTGTATCATGCCAAGTGCTCATGGTATGGTATCACAGTAATGGCAGCATATATCTGAACAGTCTTGATAATTGGAAATATTTGCTTTCACCTGAAACCTGACAACTATATCTCTTCTGACAGTGCAAAAAACCACACTCTCCGTGGGACTGATCCTAGGTCTGTAGGTCTGTTCATCCTCGGAGTGAAGCTGAGGATTGTTGTTATAAACATTCCCCCATTAGTTTCATTTCCCAACTGCATAGCTTTCAGCCCATAAAGCAGATTGGGGTTTATCAGTTTGATGTTGACTTTCTACAGCTGCATTGGGATCACTGGGTCTTATCAGTTTGTTTGTATGTTCCGGGACTCAGTAGTTTCCTTAAGGGTAGAGAAACAGGATCTCCCCACACCAAAACCGCAAGCTTAAATAAGCTTGCGGCAAGTTTGCGACAAGATTGCGGTAAGATTGCAACCAAGCGTGTTGCAATCTTATTTAAGCTTGCGGTAAGATTGCGATAAGAAAGCTGCAATCTTAAAATTAAGCTTGCAAGGTTGCGATAGGAACCATTACGATCTTGATTGCTCGCTTGACTGCTCGCTTGCAAGCTTGCGCAATCATGCCAAGCGAGCGGTTTGGCTCGCTTAGAAGCAAGCGAGCGGTTTGGCTCGCTTAGAAGCTCGCTTGCACGCTTGGCAAGCTTGCAAGGTTGCGATAGGAACCATTACGATCTTAATTGCTCGCTTGCAAGCTTGCGCAATCATGTCAAGCGAGCGATTTGGCTCGCTTAGAAGCTCGCTTGCACGCTTGCAAGGTTGCGATAGGAACCTTTACGAGCTTGATTGCTCGCTTGCAAGCTTGCGCAATCATGCCAAGCGAGCGGTTTGACGCTTGCTCACTTATCCCATGCGTGCAGTTTGGCACGCTTGCAAGCTTGCGCTATCATCCCAAGATTGTGGGTTGTTTTTCTCTTTACTTGATCAAATCCGTTGAGTGGCTAAGGTTGTGGCTAGATTGACATAAATAAAATCACTAGATAACATTTGTGGTTTTCACTTAAAAATCCGATGCAACAAAGAATTTACAGGGAAAATAACACAACAGAAAGATACTAAATATATTCCACTTTAATTAAAGACAATGGCAAAAAACATAAAGCAATTAATTTATATTCTTTACCCATAGCTCGCTAAGCACTTATTATTAATATGAGAAAGCATGACAAGCCATTTTCGGGGGTCTAGCAAATAGGATTTTAAATGATTAAATCAAACTTAAGTATCAATTTTTTTATCATTAAGAATAAAAAACATGCAATGCACTCAAGAAATAGTACCACGGGTATTGTGTTCAAAAACAGTTCATAGTCAGTTCTTGTTGATTTCTCAGATGACAACTCTAGTTCAGCTTGAGGGAATCTTGCATCCTTCCTCTAACCTGCACAGCAATTGTATTTTTTCTCCAATTACGTCTGAAAAAGAAAAAAAATCCAACATTCTGCATTATTTAAAAATTTTTTTTCCTTAGTGATTTTTTATTTAGCAATGAAAGATTTATTTAGTATGTAAGGGTCTTGTGTTATTTGTACCACACAGGCACGTAATGATTTTTCAGTCAAATTTTGATGCAGAGTAAGTGTTCAAAGATTGAAAGAAATAGATTGGAAATTTTACAAAAAAACAAGGAAACAAACAAAAAATCTTATTAGATGCTGACACAAACTTTTACAGCTTTGGTCATGATGCAAACTTGCCTATTCTTTAAAACAGCAATTTGAAAACAGCAACAAATAACAGGAGCTATAGGCAAAAGCACCCCCATATTTTATATTTAAAGCCTGAGCTGAGAAATGCTGAACTAACTAAAAAGTAAAGCTTAACGAAACACTATCTTGGTTATTTTATAAGCATTAATATGCACAAAGGGGTAAAAGTAAAACACCAGACCTGGTAGTCCAATCCGTAGAGTGCCGGCTCCTGGTACTAGAGGCATTGGGTTCAGTCTGGGCTGCAACATACCAAAGTCATGTTAAATGGTAGTGTTATTGCTCCCTTGCTAATACTCAAGCAAATATACAGCTAGTTCTATGACGAGTCAGTCAGGTGTCAGGATAGTGTGACTGGGTGTATCATGCCAGGTGTTCATGGCATGCTAAAATCAGTAAAAACAGCTATATATTGGCTTCAATTGAACACTGTCTTCAAATAAATTGTTGGTGGTTTGATTGTTTATAAGGTTTATTGAGCCACCAACAGTAGTACTGGTATTTCAGTTATCTGGAGACGGTGTTCACTTGAAGCAGATATAGTGCTGCCTTCACTGTGTATAGCATGCCATGAACAAATAACATGATACCACATCCAGTCATATTATCCTGACACCAGGCCAACCATAAACACACAGATAAATAAAAAGCCAGTAAATTTAAAATGTATGGTTATTACAGCAAGATTATTTTTTTATTAATGTAAGTGAATACAGAGAACAAAGGAAATTTAAATTTAAAATATACTAATTTTAATATTATAATATTGCAATCAAAACAGGGGCGCCTATGGCTGAGCGGTTAGAATCGCTGACTTGAAGCTCCTCAGCCCCTCACCGCGTGGGTTCGAGTCCTAGTCGGGGTGAGAACTTCCATGTAGGGAGATTTTCCTCCACCAATAATTAGCTGGACGTCGCCAATATGGCCATAAATGTGTCCGTGCGATGTAACAAAAAATCAAACAAAATCAAAACAACATATGATTTCCCAAATATGACATCTTCATGTACCAACAGCTGTGCCATGCAATTAATAATAAACATGGTAGTGCTAAAAGGTAGCAAATGCATTAATACAAGAACTGGTACAAATGGTCAAAATGATACATAGTTATCTAAGTACCTTTTGTCTGTCATCCATGCGTTGCTCTTCACTGACCTCCTTATTGACATCCGTCTGCATCTCCGATTCTTTTTTTGTTCACTTGCATCTGGCTGTTTCAAACTATTACAGAAAATAAAATACTTTACATGAGTGGCAATTCCATACTAGCAAACACAGTTATGTATGTGTTCAATCATCATGTACAAGTTATCTTGAATATCTCTATTACCGGTGACCTAAATTTATTTTTTTTAACACAACAATGTAATCAACAACAAAAAATATTGTGTAGCCACTTGAAACCGTTTTATGTGCCTTTATTCCTATAGTATGGAATGTATCCATGTGTAATGTCCGGTAACTGGATATTACCGTTAATAGGGTCACTCTAAAATAAACAATATTACAAAAATGTCTTACGTTTGAACTTGTCAGAACCGTATCAACTCTAACTGAAGCATAAATTAAATATGCAGTAGAAAACACATGTTTATGGAAAAGTCAACGGTTTCAGAAAACGTTTGTGATAAGAAAAAACTAAGGTGAAATGTCGGAACTGAAAAAAATGGCGAAAATATTTAACACGTTAATTTTGCATTCTAAACCGTTAATGTACTAAACTTACTACGTTCAGAAAACCTGATTTAAAATGTGGTGCTTCTTATACTTGTTTAAGTAGATCAATGTCTCACCTCTGCTTAGTAGTCCAGTGAAGGAAAGTCATTTTTTCATCTTTTTCATCACATTTTTTGCATTTCGTTGAAAATTGGCGCGGCCGGAAGTGTAGACTGCGCATGTGCTATTGTAAATCGGGACCGCTCGGCGATTTCTTCGGTTATTTTCCGATAGTTACGATTGACTTTTACTAAAACACCGTAAAAGCGACTTTTAAACTTTTATTATTAAATGGTGTTTATTCACATTCCCAATAAAGTAAGAGTGGTTTTAACATGATACTCTACTGTCTGTTCTGTTATTTTGTTGTCATATTAGATATTAGACTGTAGATCTACTTGACCAGGTTTTCGAAAGACAACAACAAAAAGTTATTAAAAAATTGACATCTTTGGAATGAGATAAAAAAAAATAAATATTGTACTGAGCTATTATTACCAAATCTTTTGTAGCTGTCTTTAATGATAACATAGCTTAAAATTGCTTTTGTGATCAGTCAGATCAAGGTCACTGTAACTCATAACAGCAATTTGCTTTCCATGTCTACTCAGGATTTAGATAGATATCAAATTTGGAAGTTAACTTGTTTATGGGATGCCAAAGTATGGGATTGTTTTTGTTGTCAATTAGTTTGAAGTACTGAGTCACTGTTACTAAATACATTTTATTTTGTTTATGTTCATTATCTTACTTTTTTTTTGAGGATTAATCAGATTAAGTAGTTAACTAACTATCTCATGGGAAGAATATGTTTGGAATTGCTTTATGGATCAATTGTTGTCAAGTTATTTAATATATTTTTGGATTTTCTATAAATAACTCAAGATTGGAGTTAGGTATCATTACCAAATTACTTTCTAGGGAGAGTAAATCTGGGACTGTTTTGTATAGGGTTGTGTGATTTCTGTTAAATAATAAATAATGACAAAATAAAATTTAAAAAAAAATGGCAGTTAGTATTTAGAGCTTTTTTATGTCACATTCTGGTAAGCTTTTTTCAACCAACTGTCCATCTAGCTGCATTAACAATTTGCTCGTTAACACTTTAAAGGCTACTGTTTTGATCCAATCTTGACCAACACTGGCGGTCAGAATGTCATTAAATGTTTGTCTGTATGAAATCTTGGATGAGTTAATAAATAGGTCACATGGTCAAAAAGTAGGTGACTTGGTCAGATCTATAAAAACCTTGAGAACACATTAAAAGACTTTTTTGGGGCCTAATCTTCTCAGAACTTGACCAGAATCTTTGTTTGCAATAAATCTTGATGTGAAACTGTAGGCAAAGATTTGCTTCAACATAACTTGTAATCACTAGAATCCAAGGCACAGTTGTGAACATTTAGTCTTGTGATTAAATTTTAAAGCCAGTGTCCTCAGGTGAGCGATACAGGGCCATCATAGCTTTCTTGCTGTATATCTGCAAGTGGAACTGGTCATGCTGGTCAAGTTCTCTTTCAAATGTTATTTCTTTAAAGAAATACAAAATAAATTTCTTAATGTCTTGGAATAATTTTATGCTTGCAAGACAACAACCTATCCACAATTCTAATAATAATTAGTTTTAAGCTTGCAAGATCGCAAGCTTCTTGCAATCTTCAGTGGAATATAAGATTGCAAGCTTGCAAGACCGCAAGCTTCTCGCAATCTTAATGGCATTTAAGATTGCGAGAAGTGTGCGAACAAAACCTAACCGCAACCTTAATTTCTATGCAAGCGAGCGTGCTCGCATCCGCGACCATAATATTTAAGAATTGCAATCTTATTAAGATTGCGACAAGCTTGCGCAAACTTGTCGCAAACTTGTGACGAGCTTGTCGCAAGCAAGCGTTTTGGTGTGGGTCTCAGCTTGATCCGAGGGAAACATGGTGTTGGGTGCTGTTGTTTACTCTTTTTTTTTAACATTTGGCTTTCTGCCTGGTTGGTTTTGGATGTTAACATAAAGGTATAAAACAATAAAGTATGAAAATAAAATGTTAAGATGTTTAAATACCTGCTTGAATTACAGAAATAGAAAAATGTGAAAAAAGAATAAATATTTTAAATATTTATGGTAAAAATTTTCATATCGGTAACCTTTTAGCATAATATTATAATAATAATATTAATAACAGAACGTAACATAATAGAAGTATTTTAATATATATCTAAATATAAATAGAAAAGCATTGACATATTCATTTTTTTTAATGTATTGCGTTGAGCACATGTTTTTGAAATTGTTTAAATAATTTCATCTATATACATTATTTTTGTTTCATATATTCAGTCTTATATTGTATGAAGCAGATGTGTCAAATGTTATCTGATATTAACTTAATTTAGTCTAAATTTTCACCCAGCTTTATTACTGATTCCATTAAGATTAATATTTTCTCATTTTCTTGCAATTTTTAATCCATACAAAACACGAAATGACAAAAGCACAATTCTTTGCCTGAAGTTGAATTTATTCTGTCACATGAATGGCACAGCAGCAAAACATGCTTAAGATTTAATTTATGTCCTGTCATATTTTCTCACCTTTTGATCAATGCTAGGTGCAAATCGAAACAGCTCTTAGCCTGCTAAGCATAAATTTACAAGGCTAAGGTAAAAAGTAAGGATCCTGATTATCCAGCTCCCTAACAGCTTCCAATCCAGCTTCCTAACAGCTCCCAATCAGGTCCCAATCAAGCTCCCTAACAGCTCCCAATCCAGCTCCATAACAGCTCCCAATCCAGCACCATAACAGCTCCCTAACAGCTTCCAATCTAGCCTTAACAGCTCCCAATCCAGCTCCCAATCCAGCTCCCTAATAGCTCCCAATCCAGCTCCCTAACAGCTCCCAATCTAGCTCTAACAACTCCCAATGCAGCTCCCAATCCAGCTTCCAAACAGCTCCCAATCTACTTATTAAAGCTCCCAACCAGCTCCCAAGTTAGCTCCCAATCAGCTTCCAATCCAGCTCCCAATCCAGCTCCCAAACAGCTTCCAATCCAGCTCCCAATCCAGCTCCCTAACAGCTCCCAATCAGCTTCCAATCCAGCTCCCAATTTAACTCCCTAACGGCTCCCAATCCAGCTCCAAATCCAGCTCCCAATCCACTCCCAATCTAGCTCTCTAACTGCTCCTAATCCAACTCCCTTACAGCTCCTAATCAGCTCCCAATCTAGCTCCCTAACAGCTCCCATTTGCCAGCTCCCAAGCCTGCTCACACTGGAAGCTGCCCAATCAGAATCTGCACTATTTACTTCAAATCTCAATCTTATTCTAGCAAAATGACAAGTTACCTTAGTATAATACTGTTAGGGAAAAACTCAGAATTAAATATCACAGACTAATGGTATAAAGACAATCCAATTAAAAACATATTAGTGAGCTGTGGATGAAACCTTGTGCCATGAATACATTAATTCTAACACATACTGCCTCCAAATATTGTCCCACATTTTTATGCTGGCGCATGTTTAAAATGTAAAAAAAAAGGCTGAGAGAAGACTAGATGTTTCCACTCAAACGACCAATGTTTTCACCCCGCTTCATGTCTTGTATGTAAGACGGCATGAAGCAACAATTTATATTCACATTTTTATGATCTTGATTCGCAAATAAATTGGCTTTAGATTTGAGGCTCTTTCTCCTAGGCTGAATAGCTTAAGGATTATTTGAATCATGGCGCACATTAGCCATATTAAAACTGGGGCATCGCCTTTGTGTGTAAAATAATTTCGCCACCATCTTCAAACTGTTGTGGAGAGCTTTAGGCTGCTTTCAATGTGTCGGTACAGATTTTATGAGAGGATGGTGACATCAAACCATGGTCTTGTGACAACCCAGTCAGTCCTTGTTGTAGAATGGGCCTCATTAAAACCTTCAGTAAGACGGATAGCCATGAAAAACAGTTATAAAACCAGTCTGCTATAAAAAAGGCTACGTAAGCTTGCTTTCTTAGCCATTAAAGGTGGAATCCGACAGTGTACATATGTCAAATAAATATAAGACCACTGCTTTGGGGAATTCGGGCATTTTTTTTTTTTTAAATTTATACATTAGTCTTAATAAATATGAATTTGAACATTAAATGAATTGTTAGAAAGAACGATTGTGAAAAATATCACTCTGAGTGTGTATTCTTTCCAACTGTATAAAAAGCTTGATAATGGTCTTTGCTTAAGGTAGATAGCGACGTCGGAGCTCATTACTATATAACATGATCTTAAAAGTCACGTTGTCACGTAAAGTTTCAAAAAAGCTATCTGCAGTAAGGCTCTGATAGGAAATACCTATTTGCAATGACGAATGGCGATTTATGCATGATTGTTCACACAGATCTAGGGCATCAATGAACAACATTTTGAAGGCTCTTGTCAGGTGGCATTTACTTATTTTGTTATATGAGAAAAGAAATTTTGGTCCAATTCGTGAGAGACCACCTTAAATCAGTTATAAAACTAGTCGACTATAAAAATGGCTACATACTCTTGCTTTCTTAACCAATATAACCTGCTTGTTTGGTTGAAAGTTATTCAGTTAACTTCTTAGTTATTTGCTAACAACTTCATCTGTTTGTTAAACAAGGTTAAAAAAAAGCAACATGGCAGCAGATATTTGAGCACCTGATCTGACAGCCCCCAGCAGCAGCAGGCAAATCGGGATCTTCTATATTTGCCCAAAAGATTGATGAATTTATGCTTGGCAAACTAAGAATTAAACATGCTTTGAAACTTGACATTCTTGATGCTGGGCCACTAATTTGACCTTTCTTACAGTTTTACAACCTATGCCTTTGTTAAGAAGAATCTGATATTATGGCGGTTGCAATTTATTGGCAATATGAACTTGTAAAGGTTTTATCATTTTTTCTTCAGTGGCGATATAAATTTACATATTCAAGCAAGAAGACATTTCTATAAAAGTAATATTGCCAGTAGATGTAGCATTACCATAGAACTTCTAAGTACAAAGTTCCTGGACTCAAGTTAAACATTTGTTATTCTTCTTATTTTGTTATCTCCTCCAAACAAATTATCGCTTTTCTTTTGAGAACTGTCTCAAACAATTACGATAAGCATCCACAGTGAAGGGGGTTGGTTTGAAAATCTTAGGACATACTGCCCTATTAATAGGCTCGCCCCCTTGTTGTGAAGTTTTTTAAAATTCCCTTTGATTTAAACTGGGTGTGGTATAATGTGCAGCCAGTGATTCCTGCAGGCAATGGAGCAACTGTTAGGCATCAGTAGAAGTTATCTCTCAGCTTCCTATATTTCTTATTTACCTATTTTAAGTTCTTTTTTATTATTTTATCCATAGGGAACAAGTTGTATTAGAAAAGTCTTAGAAACAAATAGTGCAGATTTTATCAAACTGTCCCTTAGTAGAAGCTGTTTGATCTAGAGCTACACAGTTTGCCTATACTTAATCAGTTTGTGCTTTGATGGTTAAAAGTGAAAAATTCTGGCTAAATCTCCTGCAAGTGTGCATGCTTCACAGAAAGTCTGGTATTTTCAAACTCCTGGAGGGATGTTACGGTGGTTCATTTTGTAAGTCTGTTTAAGCTGTGATGAAACAATCTGGTGGTTAGTGCTGGCAGCAACATCAGTGACCAGCCCTCGTTTGTTGAACATATTCCAGAACACAACTCCTCTCTGCTAAAGATTGAAAATCATCTCTGGATAATGAAAAATGCTTGGTGGGATGTAAAAACCTTTCAAACAGATTCAACTGTAAGTCAGGTGGAATCATCATGCTGGTTTGTAATTATTGGCGGAAAACTTTTGTTAGAAGTTCAAAGAATCATTTAGTTGTTTTTTGCAATGATGTAATTTTGATGGTTTAAGTCATGCCGACTGCCATGGATCAGGAAAGACACTCCTTTCATTTGCTGCAGATGTAATTTTACTTTGAAAAAGAAAACGTTTGTAATTTATTTGGTTTGGTGAATGTTGACATATTATGTCTAACCTGATTGTGTTGATGGACCCCAGTGTCCCTATCAGGGGTCTGTGGGTAAGCCCCTATCACATCCCAGATTGGCTATCTGTACTTGTAGCCTTTATATCTTAACCATATCTTGGATATCTAGGCTCACTAGACAAAACATCTTCTGAACCCTTTGTATGCTACATTTATTGATAATTTTGAGTCAATTTGCTTACAGAAACATACATTGGTAGGTAACAAAATGCATTTATAGATATAGTAGCAAAAAATACTTCTCCCAGACTTGTTCAAATCAGAGTCAGGATATACATTATTTGCATAAACTTGAATTAGTTGTGGCAAGCAGGTGAATGGATGGGCACCGTAGACAAAACCCTCATTTTCAAACACAATAGGTAGTTGGCAGTGATAACTACAGAATAGATCATCCTAAATGATAAATGAGGAAGAAAATGTGTCAAATTCTGGATTAACAAACAGAGTTGTGGATATTTTTGGTTCTTTATATTTTGATAACACCATCTACCATTCATTCATAGAAATATTATATTATCCTTGCCCAGTCATCAATTGTTGCATGAATAATACAGTATTTTAAAACTCATCATCCATCGAAATGAGCAATCTTAAGGCGGTTGACAAATTATTAATTTTGAAATTATAACACTTCTTTGTTATTCACCCCCTGCTGTGTACGTCTGATGGTCTGTATGCAAAAGGTTTTTCTATCCATCCATGCAGAAGCTATGAGAAAGTTAGGCTGTGAGGAAAGTGACAATTTAGGATAAACATGATTTGTTTATTTACAGTTTTATTTTCAGACTGCATTAATTACAGCCTGTCTAGTCTGTGTATTTTGTTATTTTCTGTGAGACTATCCAGATCTAGGGTGGAGTCTACTTGGGAATCAGCCATTCACCTGTCAGAATATTTTTGAACCAGCCAATCAGCTATCAGGGGGTGTGACTAAGACTTGCACTTGGTTTCCTGCATCTGGTCTCTGTCCAAGTTGTAATAAATATGCGACACTTTCATTGTTGTGTACAGATAATACCTTAGTTTTTGTTTTATTCCATTACCTGCTTTGTTTGTTTATTAGCCCTAATTAATTCTAAATTAATTACTAACAACAAAATGCAAAGGTTCTTTGTCATTTTGCAAGAGACTCGGCAGCAAATTGTGCTGAACCTGACCAGAACGCTCCTTGCAGAAGCAGCTGGATCCACACTGTTTGTCTATGCCTAAACAAATCTTGCCAAGCAGGCTTAGAGTTTAAGAAAACAATGCATGGCCATGAAAGTTTTTTACAAGTTTTATATCTGTGCAGGGCTTGAGATTTTGTCTGTGTTCTCCTTGAATGTTCTTAAAATGAATTTCTCTTAAATGATTTGTTAATGGATGTAAATGAGGTGATTGTTTTTTAATTAAAAAAAACACATTTTTTTAATTAAACCAGATTAAAAATGGTCATGAACCAAAATTTGGATTTATTGATTTTGTTCAAATTTTAAAAGGGAAATGATTTCTCTGAGTGCTGTCAGCTTGTTATATCCATAAAAGCAGCAGTATGCTCTATCTTCTCATGATTGCGCTTAAAGCATTGAATAAATCAAACAGTACCAACAATTTAGTTTGAAACCATGGCTTTACTTGAACTGTAGCTTAAGTTTGGAACAGAAAATTGAGTTAAAAGCTGATTTTATGGAGGCCAATGAATGAATAGTTGATATTATGCTAGAAATTTGACACATCTTCCCTGTCCTGTTGTCCTGGGATGAAGAATTTTAAGAAATGTGATCATATAGAAACACTATGTCTAGGACACACTTACCTGGAGGGCAGGGGCGTGGAAGGGGGTCCAGTCAGCAATAATTGAAAACCCGGCTCTTACAATAGGGGTATCAGTAACAGGTAATGTAATAGTCAGGGATGTAGCAGCCAGTTAATGGTTGTTATGCAGGTTATATTGACCCTGAGTTGTGACATTAGATCCCCTGTAATTGATGTGCTGTAATGATCAGTCATTTGTTCACTTGGCGTAATTGTAGTGTTGTTGAAATAAACAAAGGTGTCTAAATTATTGGTGTTGGATGGAAGTTGCTATGTCTTGAAGGTGATGGGAGGGAACTGTCCAGCTTACATGGCTTGACATGGTTTGTTTGGTTGGATGGTTCGACATCTAGCCAACAAAATTGTTACCCAGAGACAGAGATCCTGTTAACTTGAAGCAGATATATTGCTGCCTTCACTCTCCAAGCCTGCCATGAACATATGAATCATAAATAACCCGGACACCAGACCGACCAATAACAGACCATCTCCTATTTATGCTTGAGTAAAAGCAGCATAGCTATACCATTTTTGAACACTTTGGTATGTTGACATGGCTATGTTTCTGCCCAAGTTTAAATCAAAGGCTTTCTATATGCTGCATGAAATGGTGTATTGGCAAGTTGAGTAGTGTTCAGTCATGTGCAAAAAAGGCAGGTATTGGTCCAAGGTGCTAGACATTTCAGTTTAGATCCTGTTTAGGTCTGTTAAAATTTTACTTACATCACTTCCTCGCTTAATATGTTCAGTATATAAAGGCTGTAACAGGATGTGTTTCCCCATTGTCTGGTTAATTTTATTGGATACAGGATAGTCTGGTATTTGTAGCTTTTAACAGCGAAGGCAGCACTGTATCTGCACAATGTCTCCATTATCACCACAAGATTAATAGTGGGGTGTTGAACCATAACAAACAAGCAGCATTGACTGACAGCTCCATTGTGTGCCTGATATGTACGAGGGTTACAGTGAAGGAATGTCAGTGTAAGAGGAGTCTGAGGTTATTGTTGTACACATTAAAGCTAGACTGCTTGGCCAATCCATCTTGTTGGACCTTCATGGTTTCTTCCAATGGTTGGAGGCTGGTAATTCATCCATCATACTCACACCCTGTGATTTACATAGCTAATTCTTCCTTTCCATCAG
The DNA here is from genome assembly GCA_007844125.1 of Sinonovacula constricta. NCBI lineage: Eukaryota > Metazoa > Mollusca > Bivalvia > Cardiida > Solecurtidae > Sinonovacula > Sinonovacula constricta. The sequence goes on along the minus strand of CM017558.1, from coordinate 23,868,587 downwards.
GGCTGTTCTGACCTAGGCATTACTAGCATCAGGGCTGGTTAAAATATCATAATTCTGAGCATCAGTCAAAGATCATTGTTAAACTTTGGATTAGTCCGATTTTGTTTTAATTGTAAATTTGATCAATTTCATGCTTGAGGATACTCTCAGAATCAAGCTTGAGGATACTCTCAGACTCAAGCTTTACTTTTTATAACCTTGGGCCCTGATTGGTCAAAGTTTGAACTTGATTCAAATTTTGACCAATGAAACTCTTGACTTTATACTCAGAGAATTATGGGATGCATTGACTATTAGATTTACTTTTCCTGTCCAGAGCACTGATATTCTGTGTAAAAATGGGACAACTGGCTAGCACTGTAAGGCTTCCTTGATTTAGTGATCTGTAAGTGAAAAGTCAGAGCTGTCAATGGTCAGTCCATTTATATTAGGCTTTGAGTGTGCAAATTTGCCAGAGACAAAAGTTGCATTACAACATGACTGCTACAGGGATTGAATACTCCAAATATTCCAATAACAAACACAACAATGACAAAATCAAGATGGTAATAACAAAATATCCCCTACAATTTTCTCAGAATTGCTTCTTTGTAAATTAAGGAAAAAAATATGCAAATAATATTCTTGAATTTGTTCTTGCTTGAAAGATACTGTTTCTGTCTTTTCCTAAAATCATCAGGTTTTCACTGTTTCTGTTATGAATAATTCAGTATTGTCACTTGTTTTGAATACCTCATTTTGAGATGTAGGAAATCGACTTAAAGGTGACAGTTAGCGTGATTGTTCTGACTATTTGATGAACACGTATTCTGAAACTTTGTTCAGGCAGTAATCCACATGTGTTGATTTAAGACTGCATGTAGCCGTGTTGGCAAACAAATAAATCTTGAAATTTAACCTGTTAAGTATGAATTGAGCAGGCATATATAGGCAAATACGTGACATTGAGCTGTTTGGTCAAGATCTGCATTATTTGCTAGCTTTGAATGCACTGGTACAAAGTTATTTCTCATGTTTTGGGGAACTTGGTCTGATCCCAAGAATTTTGATTATTTTTATGTTGTTTTTGACAAAATTGTGAAAAACTCAAACCATATTTTATATATATATAACTCTATATATCTCTCTCTCTCTCTATATATATAACTCTCTCTATCTCTCTTTATGCCTCCCATCGTGTGGGGTCAAGTCCCGTTCTGGGCTAAGAACTTAATGTGGGGAGGTCTTCCAGCTGACCTGTGTGTGCCGGTGGTTCTACCCAGACATTACTCTAGGGTCTAGCAAAATTAGCTGGATGTCGCTATAATTATGATAAATGGTAGCTGCAATGTATTTCAAAAAACAAAAAAATGAAACAATCTGTGCCCTCATTTATATTGGCTTGTTACATTTAAGTGCTGCCGTCATGCCTAATTTTATGCAATTTGTAAAAAGGTTTGAACTTTGAAGATTGTTGAATGATGCTGCATCTGATGGTGGTTGGTTTAGAAGACCGCATCTGTGACACTGGGTTGTATTGACAAACACCTCAGGTTGGTGGCGTTCATAATACCAGTGATCTAAGATAATAGAAGTTTATCTGATCTTGTCTTACAGTATATCCCATAATTCTCTACCGAACCCTAAAGTGTTCATTATAGAGAGCTCACTGAAATTGTCTCACTGAGACCATTAAAATGAGTACCATGCTTATTTGGTTTGGAGGAAAAATGAGAAAAATAGCAAAATGTAAAGTTTTAATTACCCTATTATACCCACACCAAAACCGCAAGCTTAAATAAGCTTGCGGCAAGTTTGCGACAAGATTGCGGTAAGATTGCAACCAAGCGTGTTGCAATCTTATTTAAGCTTGCGGTAAGATTGCGATAAGAAAGCCGCAATCTTAAAATTAAGCTTGCAAGGTTGCGATAGGAACCATTACGATCTTGATTGCTCGCTTGACTGCTCGCTTGCAAGCTTGCGCAATCATGCCAAGCGAGCGGTTTGGCTCGCTTAGAAGCAAGCGAGCGGTTTGGCTCGCTTAGAAGCTCGCTTGCACGCTTGGCAAGCTTGCAAGGTTGCGATAGGAACCATTACGATCTTAATTGCTCGCTTGCAAGCTTGCGCAATCATGCCAAGCGAGCGATTTGGCTCGCTTAGAAGCTCGCTTGCACGCTTGCAAGGTTGCGATAGGAACCTTTACGAGCTTGATTGCTCGCTTGCAAGCTTGCGCAATCATGCCAAGCGAGCGGTTTGACTCGCTTGCTCACTTATCCCATGTGTGCGGTTTGGCAAGCTTGCAAGCTTGCGCTATCATCCCAAGCTTGTGTGTTGTTTTTCTCTTTGCTTGATCAAATCCGTTGAGTGGCTAAGGTTGTGGCTAGATTGACATAAATAAAATCACTAAATAACATTTGTGGTTTTCACTTAAAAATCTGATGCAACAAAAAATTTACAGGGAAAATAACACAACAGAAAGATACTAAATATATTCCACTTTAATTAAAGACAATGGCAAAAAACATAAAGAAGAAGTGGTCATTTATTAAAGGAAACAACTAAAAGATGCTTATCAATTAATTTATATTCTTAACCCATAGCTCGCTAAGCACTTATTATTAATATGAGAAAGCATGACAAGCCTTTTTGGGGGGTCTAGCAAATAGGATTTTAAATGATTAAATCAAACTTAAGTATCAATTTTTTTATCATTAAGAATAAAATACATACAATGCACTCAAGAAAGTACCACAGGTATTGTGTTCAAAAACAGTTCATAGTCAGTTCTTGTTGATTTCTCAGATGACAACTCTAGTTCAGCTTGAGGGAATCTTGCATCCTTCCTCTTACTTGCACAGCAAATGTATTTTTTCTCCAATAACGTCTGAAAAAGAAAAAAATTCCAACATTCTGCATTATTTAAATTTTTTTTTTTCTTACCTGATTTTTTATTTAGCAATGAAAGATTTATTTAGTATGTAAGGGTCTTGTGTTATTTGTACCACACAGGCACCTAATGATTTTTCAGTCAAATTTTGATGCAGAGTAAGTGTTCAAAGACTGAAAGAAATAGATTGGAAATTTTACAAAAAAAACAAGGAAACAAACAAAAAACCTTATTAGATGCTGACACAAACTTTTACAGCTTTGGTCATGATGCAAACTTGCCTATTCTTTAAAACAGCAACAAATAACAGGAGCTATAGGCAAAAGCACCCCCATATTTTATATGTTTAAAGCCTGAGCTGAGAAATGCTGAACTAACTAAAAAGTAAAGCTTAACGAAATACTATCTTGGTTATTTTATAAGCATCAATATGCACAAAGGGGTAAAAGTAAAACACCAGACCTGGTAGTGCAATCCCTAGAGTGCCGGCTCCTGGTACTAGAGGCATTGGGTTCAGTCTGGGCTGCAACATACCAAAGTCATGTTAAATGGTAGTGTTATTGCTCCCTTGCTAATACTCAAGCAAATATACAGCTAGTTCTATGACTAGTCAGTCAGGTGTCAGGATAATGTGACTGGGTGTATCATGCCAGGTGTTCATGGCATGCTAAAATCAGTAAAAACAGCTTTATATTGGCTTCAATTGAACACTGTCTTCAAATAAATTGTTGGTGGTTTGATTGTTTATTAGGTTTATTGAGCCACCAACAGTAGTACTGGTATTTCAGTTATCTGGAGACGGTGTTCACTTGAAGCAGATATAGTGCTGCCTTCACTGTGTATAGCATGCCATGAACAAATAACATGATACCACATCCAGTCATATTATCCTGACACCAGGCCAACCATAAACACACAGATAAATAAAAAGCCAGTAAATTTAAAATGTATGGTTATTACAGCAAGATTATTTTTTTATTAATGTAAGTGAATACAGAGAAAAAAGGAAATTTAAATTTAAAATATACCAACTAATTCTAATATTATAATATTGCAATCAAAACAGGGACGCCCATGGCTGAGCGGTTAGAATCGCTGACTTGAAGCTCCTCAGCCCCTCACCGCGTGGGTTGAGTCCTAGTCGGGGTGAGAACTTCCATGTAGGGAGGTTTTCCTCCACCAATAATTAGCTAGACGTCGCCAATATGGCCATAAATGTGTAACAAAATGTAACAAAAAATCAAACAAAATCAAAACAACATATGATTTCCCAAAAATGACATCTTCATGTACCAACAGCTGTGCCATGCAATTAATAATAAACATGGTAGTGCTAAAAGGTAGCAAATGCATTAATACAAGAACTGGTACAAATGGTCAAAATGTTACATAGTTATCTAAGTACCTTTTGTCTTGTCATCCATGCGTTGCTCTACACTGACCTCCTTATTGACATCCGTCTGCATCTCCGATTCTTTTTTTTTGTTCACTTGCATCTGGCTGTTTCAAACTATTACAGAAAATAAAATACTTTACATGAGTGGCAATTCCATACTAGCAAACACAGTTATGTATGTGTTCAATCATCATGTACAAGTTATCTTGGATATTTCTATTACCGGTGACCTAAATTTATTTTTTTAACACAATGTAATCAACAACAAAAAATATTGTGTAACCACTTAAAACCGTTTTATGTGCCTTTATTCCTATAGTATGGAATGTATCCATGTGTAATGTCCGGTAACTGGATATTACCGTTAATAGGGTCACTCTAAAATAAACAATATTACAAAAATGTCTTACGTTTGAACTTGTCAGAACCGTATCAAATTTAACTGAAGCATAAATTAAATATACAGTAGAAAACACGTGTTTATGGAAAAGTCAACGGTTTCAGAAAACGTTTGTGATAAGAAAAAACTAAGGTGAAATGTCGGAACTGAAAAAAATGGCGAAAATATTTAACACGTTAATTTTGCATTCTAAACCGTTAATGTTCTAAACTTACTACGTTCAGAAAACCTGATTTAAATTGTGGTGCTTCTTATACTTGTTTAAGTAGATCAATGTCTCACCTCTGCTTAGTAGTCCAGTGAAGGAAAGTCAATTTTTTCATCTTTTTCATCACATTTTTTGCATTTCGTTGAAAATTGGCGCGGCCGGAAGTGTAGACTGCGCATGTGCTATTGTAAATCGGGACCGCTCGGCGATTTCTTCGGTTATTTTCCGAAAGTTAGATTGACTTTTACTAAAACACCCTAAAAGCGACTTTTAAACTTTTATTATTAAATGGTGTTTATTCACATTCCCAATAAAGTAAGAGTGGTTTTAACATGATACTCTACTGTCTGTTCTGTTATTTTGTTGTCATATTAGATATTAGACTGTAGATCTACTTGACCAGGTTTTCGAAAGACAACAACAAAAAGTTATTAAAAAACTGACATCTTTGGAATGAGATCAAAAAAATAAATATTGTACTGAGCTATTATTACCAAATCTTTTGTAGCTGTCTTAAATGATAACATAGCTTAAAATTGCTTTTATGATCAGTCAGGTCAAGGTCACTGTAACTCATAACAGCAATTTGCTTTCCATGTCTACTCAGGATTTAGATAGATATCAAATTTGGAAGTTAACTTGTTTATGGGATGCCAAAGTATGGGACTGTTTTTGTTGTCAATTAGTTTGAAGTACTGAGTCACTGTTACTAAATACATTTTATTTTGTTTATGTTCATTATCTTAATTTTTTTGAGGATTAATCAGATTAAGTAGTTAACTAACTATCTCATGGGAAGAATATGTTAGGAATTGCTTTAGGGATCAATTGTTGTCAAGTTATTAAATATATTTTTGGATTTTCTATAAATAACTCAAGATGGGAGTAAGGTATCATTACCAAATTACTTTCTAGGGAGAGTAAATCTGGGACTGTTCTGTATAGGGTTGTGTGATTTCTGTTAAATAATAAATAATGACAAAATAAATTTAAAAAAAAAAATGGCAGTTAGTATCTAGAGCTTTTTTATGTCACATTCTGGTAAGCTTTTTTCAACCAACTGTCCATCTAGCTGCATTAACAATTTGCTCGTAAACACTTTAAAGGCTACCGTTTTGATCCAATCTTAACCAACACTGGTGGTCAGAATGTCATTAAATGTTTGTCTGTATGAAATCTTGGATGAGTTAATAAATAGGTCACATGGTCAAAAAGTAGGTGACTTGGTCAGATCTATAAAAACCTTGAGAACACATTAAAAGACTTTTTTGGGGCCTAATCTTCTTAGAACTTGACCAGAATCTTTGTTTGCAATAAATCTTGATGTGTAACTGTAGGCAAAGATTTGCTTCAACATAACTTGTAATCACTAGAATCCAAGGCACGGTTGTGAACATTTAGTCTTGTGATTAAATTTTAAAGCCAGTGTCCTCAGGTGAGCGATACAGGGCCATCATAGCTTTCTTGCTGTATATCTGCAAGTGGAACTGGTCATGCTGGTCAAGTTCTCTTTCAAATGTTATTTCTTTAAAGAAATACAAAATAAATTTCTTAATGTCTTGGAATAATTTTATGCTTGCAAGACCACAACCTATCCACAATCCTAATAATAATTAGTTTTAAGCTTGCAAGATCGCAAGCTTCTTGCAATCTTCAGTGGAATATAAGATTGCAAGCTTGCAAGACCGCAAGCTTCTCGCAATCTTAATGGTATTTAAGATTGCGAGAAGTGTGCGAACAAAACCTAACCGCAACCTTAATTTCTATGCAAGCGAGCGTGCTCGCATCCGCGACCATAATATTTAAGAATTGCAATCTTATTAAGATTGCGACAAGCTTGCGCAAACTTGTCGCAAACTTGTGACGAGCTTGTCGCAAGCAAGCGTTTTGGTGTGGGTATAGAGGTTAAAAGAGAATGAGAAAAATAAGGGAAATTATGAGGATATTGTTAGACTTAAATCCGGAATATATAGTTTGGATGAAACGTATGAGGGATAGAAAGAAAATAATATTATGAAGTTTTCTTTCTGTCTGGAACACTGTATGTCAATATTCTGACAAGTTGTCAGCAATCGGGGAAGGGCTTCTTGTGATTATATCGGAGCTTGTACTGTCTTGTCACGTCCATCTCGAGTCATTGTGGAACAATGTTCCAGTGTCATTCCCAATTAATCATTTGTGTCACATGACAAACTCTCAACTGTGGAAGAGGCTTTGCTGGGGGCTTCTGTGGTGTGATTCTAGATGCTGTACACAGAAGAAATCTGAAGATTGAATGTGTAGTTGTGGACTCTTAATTGTGTTTTAATTGACAGTGGTTTGGTTGTTGATGATGGTTTTCACCTTGACATCATTTCTGAAGACATTTCCGAAGATTAGTGTTGATTATAGATATTTGATTGTTGTCATGCAAAAACAAAACTTTTACGTAACTAAATATTACAGCCACAATTTTGGGTTCCCGTGGCGTAGTGGTATATAGTCACTGATTTGTAACTCCTGACTGCTTAGCCTCTCACCGCATGGGTTTGAATCCCATTCAGGGCGAGGGACTTTATGTGAGGAGGTCTTCAAGCTGACTTGCGGTGTGTATGTGGTTCTACCCAGACATGTGTGTGGGGTCTTCCTCCACCAAAAAAGCTGGACGTTGCTATATTGATCATAAAAACAAGCAAACAGCTGCAATTTTAAATTGCTAACATTGGATTTATTACTAATTTAAAAAGGATAGTTGCAATTAATAAAATAGATAATTTCATACTCGATAAATAATAGTTTAAGTTTAAGATAGTCTATTTTTTAATTAGTCAAGATTATATTTATACTTTTTCACAACTGTATCCTACATCATCAGTGTACATCATGAATTGTTTTTATATCATTGCCCAGAAAAAAAATTCCCATGGGGTGAAAGTAGATGGTGTAGTGGTTTGTATTTTATTGCTATCTATAAGAGGAGACATATTGGAGACGCAGCTATGCATTAGGCTGTATGGACGGAGTGAAGCACTTTGTTTTAGCAACGTTGTCCCTACCTAAATACAGGTGAACTCGCAACATTGATAAGATGAGTTTATTTGTGAACTACTGCCGTCCTGATAGTTGGTTTAATCCAGGGCTAAAAGCTTCTCCGTGTATTCAATTTTGTGATAAGAAAGGCATTCTACAATCAATATATCTAGTGTACAAAGGATTCAAAATGTTGATTTGGCAATTTGCTTGAAATAATTGAACATATAGCACATAAAGGATGGCAGCTGGTGTTGCTATGATTTACTATTAATTGATGATATAGTGGGTGAAGGCTTCCATTTCTTCACAATCATACAATTTGGCAGAAGGGATAAATATAATAAAATTGAGTCTACTTATCAATACTTCAAAGTATGTTCTTGTTTTTTGTTCATGTGTATGTATGCCATATTATGCTAAATGGCCTTATGTGTTCTTTGTGATTTTCAGTTGGGAGAAGATCTTTCAAATAAGAGACAAGGTCTTTCAGCAGACGTGCTATGCACCAGTGGTTAATCCCAGATATATGTCTGGTGTCTTCCTCCATCATTAATAAGCTGGATGTCCCAATATGACCATAATTGTGTCAGTGCAATATAATACCAAACAAAAAGAACACTTATGAAAAAAACATGTGCGTTTTGAACACCCCATATGTTCATTTGATACTGGTATTGGTATAACACCAAATAGTTAATGTTAAATTAAATACCCTCATTCATAGGAAATTTTGCATGTTTTTTTTTTTCTTTTTCTTCAAAAATTAAAATTAACCCTTTTGATCAAGCATGTGTCATTTTACGCCTTTGTGAAGCAATCACAATTATCCGTCTTATCTTAAGTAGAATCTGCTTTACTTAGGGTTATAATTTGTTGACTGGTTTGACCATGGATTTACTATTAAATGATGAAACATACATGTGTTATAAATACTTTGGACTCTTTTAAAGAATAAGTTTCAAAATCATGCATGTACAAGTACTATGAATAAATGGGTTAAAGAAGAAACCAAAAGAATTTCAGTATTTTATATTCGTTGTTTGGTTTTATGGCGACTGATAACATATTCTTACATTAACATTGTTTGTAAAGAAGTCAGATCATGTCTGTTCTCTTTTTTTTTAATTGCTTTCCTTAAATTGATTTCTACCCTTAGTAAACTTGTTATACATTTTTTATTCTAAGAAACTAAACATAGGTATATGACAGAACTTATGTCAGATGTAAAAATTTTTACTATTTCAGTTGTTAATTACCTGGCCATTGATCATTGTACATGTAATTGTATTTTATTACTTATTCTCTGTCTTTTTTCATTTTCTTTAATATTTCTTGATGAAAATATTGAAGCTAGAACTAAGATCTGTTAAATACACTCTACCCTACATATTAGAAACTTGATCTATTATATCTGCAGGATTGTTAATATTTTTCATTCCTTTTGTGTGAGTTTATAACTGGGGACTTTTCCATCAGGTCCCTCAGAATGAGAGCCATTTGTCTCATTGGATCATTGCCTTTATGGCCCCTTAATCCAGGCGTGACAGGTTCTATTTCCGGTGGAGCCCACTGATGTTGAGTTATTGCAGAAATTAAAACCAGTTTCATGTATTTGGGCCTTTATTGTAGTACCCTTCTGTGATTTATGTTCGGTTCCCAGTAGGTCGGACCAGCAAGGGACCCTAATGGTGACAGCGAAGAGCAGGGGACCAGCCTGCTGTATTGTAGGCAGCTTTATAGGGAAATAACCCTTTACCTGGTACATTTGTGATGTATCTATAAAATATACTGATTTTTTAGTTTTTTTTTAATGCATCCACATGTATACATAACTTAACACGTTATAGACTTGGCAGCAATAAGTGCAGGTCCTTATCACATCTGGTTCAAGACTATTTGCCTAAAACTTATAAATATATTTTTAGCAGGTTAAGAAAAGGACAGTCTCAATTGTGACAGGAAATTACTTGGGAAAGTTATTTATAGCCGATAGCCATTTTCAAATTGTATTGCTTTCAGTGTATTAGTTTTTTTTATAATAATGTTTTATGATTTTTTAGTTTGCATGTCCAAATTGCTGTGCACCTGTCCCATCCCATGCCCCTCTCTTCAAAAAAAAAAAGGGAACGTGAAAGCATTTAATTTACCCTGTTTTAATTTATAATTGTTCTTAATTTAGTTCTTATTGAAATGGGTACTTGAAATTTCATTGAAGGAGTGTTATCATTATGATAAAGGTTTTTTGACGACTGTATGAAAGTAGACCTCCATACCTGACCAAAGGTAGATCACATGTATGTGATTCCCGATAAATTTCTTTGATCTCTGTCTGGATTACCTGTGTTAACCTGTCTGTTTGTAAAATGCATCATCCCTGGGTTGTTTTCAAGAATGCATTCTTATAAAGCCATGAGTTCGATCTTTGGTTGTCACATACACATGAACTGTTTCTGAGGCTGAACTGGGAGATTTTCACTTGCTAAGTGGGAGATTTTTTACTTTCATATAAACAAGGAAGGAAGTTATTTATTTCCAAGTAGGGAGACATCTGAAAATGTGTAAAACTATCTCATTTTCAAATAATTTTGAGCCGAATTAGTTAAGTAATTCCATCACCGTTCATAACAGTAATATATTTCATGATAAACAATAACAATTTTGCATTAAAGAAATTTCTGAAAAGAACAAATTGTAATGATTATTGAAATAGGGTAAAGCTCTTAGTTTATGGTACAAAACAATGAAAGGTTTTAGCATTTTGTCTTATTGATATCTGCCTGAATGTGGTTTTGTCATTCCCTAACACAATTTAATCAAAATACACCTTCCACGTCCCATTAGTTACTGCTATAGGCAAACACTGTAAGGCCTTGGTTAACTATGATAGTGAAATGATTATAATTTGTTCTGTTATCATCGGCAGTGATAGAACAGGAAATGGAATCAAGTGAAGTCATAAAACTGAATTGGAGGCTTAATCTGAATCACTTGTTGCAGGTAATGGTATGGAGGAATGTTTTATAACTCTAAGCCTGCCAGCTGAATCACTTGTAGCAGGTCATGGTATGGAGGAATGTTTTACTGGAAGCCAGATATGAGTTGATGAGGATTAGGCAACAGTGAAAATGCAGATCACCTAAACCTGGACACTAGAAGTCAACCTGATCAGCGCTTATCAAACTAAGCTTAGACAGATAGTGCTTATAACTTTGGCTTAGGCAAGTAGTGTAAATTCAGATCGGACAGGGAGCTTTCTGATCAGGATCTGCTCTATTTGCTGCCGGGTCTCAAACAGTGTGTCTCAAGGCAACTTTGCTTGTAGTTAAAAAAAAGATGCATTAGAAGTTTTAAGTTTATTTGTTAATAATTCATATATACATTCTGTTGTTTGTTCAAGTAACTTTATGCAGAGATAACAAGTGAAACGTTTCTGTTGTTAGATTTAACTATGCAACAAATATTGCATCATCAGAAACCCCCACACAACTATTCGGTTTTACTACATTCCTCGACCATGGATTTATTGGTAAATTTTCTGTCGTCTTATTGAACTGAATAAGACAAGAATTGACCAGTCATAATACCGCTTACAAAATCTTCAGCCTGGGGACTGGACGTATAACAATGACATCACCATTTTGACAAGTCTGTTGAAACAATGAAAGAATGTGCTTTATTATTGGACTGAAATCTTCATCGGATTATGAAGCGACCAACGAAATCTCATTACCAGAAATGGCGAAAAGTGAACTAAGTATCCCACGGGCGATGAATGGAGAGTAACGGAATGGAATGGTCATGGGTGTCTGACGATGCAAATAGTGCAGGTCCTTATCAGGCATCACAAACGATGATATCTGACTGATCTGGATTTACACTATTTGCCTAAGCCTGATATAATTAATCCAGGAGAAGAATTAAGTAGCAGTTGTGAAATTCTTAAGATGAGATTGAAGGCTGAGTTGTTATCAATCATTAAGGAATTTCAATAATATGTGGGCAGATCTTACTGGTATTAGTCACATGACACTTGCTCTAAAATGATTGTGTTTTTTCCGTTGTTAGATTATAGGGAGAATTCCAATAATTTGAAAGATTTCCCTGTATTAATCACAAAGTGTATCGCAATTATAAAGCAAATGTTATATTGAACATTTCTCTGGACTGTAGAGATTTTGGTGAACATTTATTTTTAGACACTATTTTTTTATGTACATAGGTTAATAAGAGTTAATCTGTCTCAAATATCTTTTTTTATTCATATAAAAAGTTCCATCACATGTATTTAAACAGTTTTGAAAGACATCTTTTTTTCCATTAAATAATAAATAATACAATATAATATAATAATAAAAAAAATTAGATACCAAAAGCATCTTTTAAACATAAACCTGTTAAAGAGGTTAAGATTCACTATAAAAACTATTTTTTACCACCATTTTCACCCCATCAGTCTTAATGGACAGGCCCATGTGTTGCCTGTCTGGCCTCTTCCATCCATCACAGACCAGGTTATATACTTGCTGCAGTAACAGTCTAGTTCTTAGCCTGCCTATAACATATTTACTTAATACTTGGTTGCTTTCAGAGGTTACTTTACATATTAAAATACACTCCTTGACAAAATGTGCAAATGCTGATCAGAAATCTACCAGATGGAGCTTTCGAGATCAGACTCTGTACTATTTGCCTAAAGATCTATTAAGATTAAGCTTTATAGGCTAAGATCTAGCATCAGACCAATCACAGTTTCAGACCCGACCAAGCCAAGATATACTATCAGATGCCTCGTATATTCGATTCAAGAGTTCATTAATCTTGTCCGCATGTCTAGTTATGTCTAAATATTCCAATTTAATTCTCTCCAGCTGTTATAGTTGTGTGGAAACCTGTGCCTCATTATTTGGGGTTTGGAAATAGATGGAAAAAGTATTTTTGAGTCATTTAAAAAATAGAAAATAAAGGTAAGGCTAATATAGGTTTAGCCTGAGCCCCAGAATTGGGATTTTTTTGTTGTTGTTTTTAACAAAATTAGGATAAACTCAAACTGTATTATATATCTCAAATAAAACACAAACAAAAATCAAATATTTGGTTTATTCAACTCCTTTTCCATTTCATTCATTTACATAGCAAAAATGTGACTGAAATATTCAATTATGTCATTTATTTGTCCACTGGTGCAATTTACAGTTTATTTTTCATTCTTTGAATTGGGACTTTTTTCTTTGAAATTGGGAAAGAAACATACTTTCTGCCATTAGGAACATGAATGTATATTAGGATTCAAAAAAAAGGACCAAAAGAAACAACCCCTGGTAATTTGATACCACCCCTGCGAAAAATTCTTAGGAATTCCTAGGATTTCCTGGGAATTCCAACTTTTTTCCAAGTTCTGATGGAAGACGGAATCCAAGAAAATCCAACTTAAGTTGGATTCCCACATACTCGGATTATCTTGGATCTGGCGGTATTTGGACGCTGGCTCATTCTAGGAAAAACTTAGATAAACTTGGAATCCAAGAAAGTCTAACAAAAATCCGACAATTCAAAATCTGAGGAAGTCTAACATAATCCAACATTTTAGCAAAACTCGGAAAAAACTTAGATTAACTAGGAATCAGACATTTTTCAAAAACTTACTTTAAAGGTAGGGATGGCTCGTTTGAAAACCTTAGATTCCGATGTCTGCCATTTATCTATCAAATATATTTGCACACTGAAATGATCACAGTGAGTTTTAAATGACATTATCTAACCGCCGACTCAGAATTTGAAATCACATTGCCATTAGCATTAGGATAAGCTTCTTTAGAGACCCTACCTTTAGAGCATAAAAAATTTGTAAATTTTGTTTCAGAACAGAAAAACAACTATTCAATCACTTTTGATATAGTTTTTTATTTAAATTTTTTCTACAATTCTAAAAAACACTTTTGGTACTGGCTCCACACTGGTTTTGAGCTTATTCGGTGTCATCATCAGCGTCTCCTGAAATTATAAGAGAATTAATTGCTGTATACAATAGTAAAGTTTAAAATTAACCAGTAAAATACAACTTGAATGTTTAGGTTAAGAAAGCAAAATAACCCATGGACCACGTTAGAGTCCTGGTCAGGGCGAGAACTTTCATTTGGGGAGGTTTTCCTCCACCAATAATTACTTGGACGTCACCAATATGGCCATAAATGTGTCAGCGCAATGTAACTATAAACAAACAAAATCAAAACAACATGATTTCCCAACAATGACAACTTCATTTACCAACAGCTGTGCCATGCAATTAATGATTAACACTGTAAATGCTAAAAGGTAGCAAATACATTAATACAATAACTGGTACAAATGGTCAAAATGCTGCAGTTATCTTTGTACCTTTTGTCTGTCATCCATGCGTTGCTCTTCACTGACTTCCTTATTGACATCAGTCTGCAATGCCGATTCTTTTTTTGTTCACTTGCATCTGGCTGTTGTTACAGAAAATAAAATACTTTACATGAGTGGCAATACCATACAAGCAAAGACAGTTTATGATGTGCTCAACCATTATGTACAAGTTATCTTGGATATCTATTACCGGTGACCTAAATTTATTTTTTAACACTTGATATTACCGTTAATCGGGTCACTCTAAAATAAACAATATTACAAAAATGTCTTAAGTTCGAACTTGTCAGAACCATATCAACTTTAACTGAAGCATTAATTAAATATACAGTAGATAACAAATGTTTATAGAAAAGTCAACGGATTCAGAAAACGTTTGTGATAAGAAAAAACAAAGGTGAAATGTCGGAACTGAAAAAAATGGCGAAAATATTTGAAAGTTAATTTTGCATTCTAAACCGTTGGGTACAGGAATAGTCGTACCATTGATAATTAACATTTGATTAGATAGTTGTCACTTCTCACTTGAAATTCATCAGAATATTTAATTTGTTATTTTTCTTCGTGAAAGATATATAAACGAATTGTAAATCACATCTGATTAGTTTAAACAAAATAAAAAACGAAAAAATACAGCATTGAATGAATAAATGATTACATTTATTGAGGTTTTTGATATAATTACATGGCAAAATCCTCATTAATGGATTAAATCTAATTGCCAAAACTCATCATAATTCATTAAGGGCTAATTGTCAGATACCAAAAACTGAGTGGTACGACTATTCCCAATTCGGTACGAAATTGTAACGGTACGAGATTGTAGTGGTACGAATATTCCCGGAGCCTAAACCGTTAATGTACTAAACTTACTACGTTCAGAAAACCTGATTTAAAAAATGGTGCTTCTTATACTTGTTTAAGTAGATCAATGTCTCACCTCTGCTTAGTAGTCCAGTGACGGAGAGTCAACTTTTTCATCTTTTTCATCACATGTTTTGAAAATTGTCGCGGCCGGAAGTGTAGACTGCGCATGTGCTATTGTAAATCGGGACCCCCGGCGATTTCTTCGGTTATTTTCCGAAAGTTACGATTGACTTTTACTGAAACACCGTAAAAGCGACTTTCAAACTTTTATTATTAAATGGTGTTATTCACATTCCCAATAAAGTTAGAGTGGTTTTAACACGATACCCTACTGTCTGTTCTGTAATTTTGTTGTCATATTAGATATTAGACTGTAGATCTATTTGACCAGGTTTTCGAAAGACAACAACAAAAAAGTTATAAAAAAAACCCTGACTTCTTTGGAATTGGATCATTTTTTTACTGAGCTATTATTACCAAATGTTTTGTAGCTGTCTTAAATGATAACATAGTTAAATATTGCTTTTGTGATCAGTCAGGTCAAGGTCACTGTAACTCAAAATAGCAGTTTGCTTTCCATGTCTAGTCAGGATTTAGATATTGATATCAGATGTAGATATTGATATCATCAGATGTAGATATTGATATCAAATTTGGTAGTTAGCTTGTTTATGGGATACCCAAGTTTGGAATTGTTTTTGTTGTCCATTAGTTTGATGGACTGAGTCACTGTTACTAAATACATTTTATTTTGTTCCTGTTCATTATCTTCTTTTTTGAGGATTGATCAAGTTAAGTAGGTAACTAGCTATCTCATGGGAAGAATATGTTTAGAATTGTTTTAGGGATCAATTGTCGTCAAGACATGTTATAAAATTTATTTTTGGATTTTCTATAAGGAACTCAAGACAGGAGTAAAGTATTGTTACCAAATTACTTTCTAGGGAGAGTAAGTCTGGGACAGTTTTGTATATTGTTGTACGTGTGATCTCTGTTTAATAATAAATAATGACAAAATAAAGTTAAAAAAAATTGGCAATTAGTATTTGGAGCTATTTTATGTCACATTCAGGCGAGCTTTTCTCATAACCAACTGTCCATCTAGCTGCATCAACAATTTGCTCGTAAACACTTTAAAGGCTACCGTTTTGATCCAATCTTAACCTGGACGCTGGTCAGAATGTCATAAAATGTTGTTCTGTATAAAATCTTGGATGAGACAACCTTAATTTCCAATCAAGCAAGCGTGCTCGCATCCGCAACCATAATATTTAAGAAATGCAATCTTATTAAGACTGTGGCAAGCTTATTGCGGCAAGCTTGCGCAAACCTGTCGCAAACTTGTGACGAGCTTGTCGCAAGCGAGCGTTTTGGTGTGGGATGAAATAAAGATTTTATTGCAAGTATGCATGGAAGACCATCTTGTCCATATCTATAACCTACGAGATCTCACCAGCTGTGGGTTTTCCTTAATAAGTAGAACCTTGTATTACTGTGCTAGTTATTTTTTTTTTTTTTTTGGGGGGGGGGGGGGGGCGTGATTAATGACACAGACAAAATAAGATGGAAAAGTTCAGGTTTGCAAAATTCATTAGTCAATATTTTTGTTAAGCTTTGTTTCGACACTTTCTGCCTCTGTATTTTTGCATCAAATGAAAATATTTTCTGAGAATAAATTGCATTACTCAAACTTGAAGTCTTTTAGTGATTATTTCTGTGATGCTTTGTTTTTATTCTTTATCACCTTCAGGATTTTACATGCGGAATATGATGTAAAGTTTGCAGTTCAGTCATGTTGTGAGTGGTTGTCCTTATTTTCAGACATCTAGCTCAGCTGTCACAGATATTAAAAAGTGAGATCCCTGACACTGATATGATAGACAAGATACTGATCACGGATAAATAAAGCCACATTTTGCCTGTGTTGAATCAGCACAGTGCAATTAATTGCATCTATCGAATAAGAGTTGGCTTGATTATTAGTGCAGAATAATTTAGATATCACTGTTGTGTTCGATATAATCGTCAATGTTTTCACGAAGTGGCAAATCACAAATATTCATATTTAAAGTGATCAAAGTAAAAAAATACCTGCTTAATATGAATTGGGAATAAATTCATCTTATCATGTCCGGAACAAAACACATGGCAAAACAAAATAAACGGAAGGTCACGAGTCTGGAGCTCCTGTAAAAATATATGTTTAAAAAAAACAAACACTTAGGTGACAAATGAGCCCTAGGGTAAAGTCCAGGTTGTTCCCAGTATTTCCGAGTTGAGTGCCAAAAGTCTGAGTTTTTCAGAAGTTGGAATTTCTTGGACTTTAACAATATGAAAATCAATTTTCAGCTCAAGCCTAAAGTCTAAGATTTTCCCAATTTTTCCTAGTTTAGTTTTAAAAGTCCGAGTTTTTCTTAGTTTTTCCAACTTATTGTTTATGGAGCCAACCTAAAAGTCCGAGTAAATCCAACCTTTTCCAACTTCGACTAGAAGTCCGAGAAAATCCATGATATTCTGAATACTGGCTATCTCGGAATAACTTGGATTTGTTTGGAATTTGATTCAATAGTTAAAGTCCGAGATATTCCAAGTTTGTCTAAGTAAGTAAACATGGATTAACTTGGAATCCATGATTTTACGAGCTTTTCCAACTTAACTCGGATTCTATTTCGCAGGGGCAGCCCTCTGTGTAGATAACACAACTTATTAACAGAGAAACCTGGTGGCAGCAGGAGCTATACTGTTTGTCTAAGCCTGACCATGGCATGACTAGCAGGGGAAGAATCAACTCAAATTAATAAAGAAATGCTGAAATCTGTTTGATACAAAATTGTAAGAGTCTGTTACACCTGCCAGCTCCTTTGGCCTCCAGTGATGAAGTAGTTTCTAGGAAATGTTCATCAAAGGTAAGTGTGTGGTGATGAGAAAGAGGATGGTAAATAAAGACAGATGATTTATCAAGCAGTTGGATTAACTTCCCTTGCCGCCATTGCTGTGAAGGTACTGATGGGTTTTATGATGGTTTAGCACCATGAACATTTTGATGGTTTTATGATGGGGGTTTAGCACATTCTGTCATCAAGTTGTCATAATTTCATCAGCTGTTATAGAACAGGCTTGACCAGCTCCATGTTTTATGAGCAATATGGAAGTAAAACATGGATTTTTTGACACATGATAACTTTCATTAGGAGAAGAAAGCATGCATTTTGTATTAGAAATGAGGGGTTCATTGGTGAGTGTTTATACATGTGACAGATGTTCGAAAGTCATTGGGGCAATTCTTGATTAATATTTATGTATTTTTGCATTAAATGATGGTGCGTGGATTATTGATAAGAGGAAGAGGGAGGATGAAGGGGGTGAGCGGGAGGAGATATAGGGGATGATGATGATGAGGAGGAGGAAGAGGATGAGGATGATAGTGGTGGTATAGCCATGATAATAATGATAATCATAACAATATTTGTACATTTTTTGGTGTATGATGTTATGTTATTACTGGAACAAGGTGCAATGCCATGCTGTTTTAAAATGTAACTGTAAGACAGGATGTGATGTATGTAAGAGACAGACAGACACGTTGCTGTGACAGTAAACAGAAAGAGGTGACGGAGATAGCCACGATAGTGTCATGTTCACACACTCTTCTACAAGGAGGCTTTGTCTTTTGATGTTTGAAGTGCTCTTCACATTGGAGATTCATCAAGGTAGATAAGCATAACTCCACTATAATTTACAGCTCTGATCCTGCTCTTTCTAACACATACTTCATACACACATCTGTAAGATCAGTAATCAAATTGATCATTAAGTTAGATCCCACTTTGCATGGAATGATCAGGCAATGTGGGAAATCATGTACATCATGATCAGTTGGCAGATCAGGATCTGCACTATTTGCATCCAGTTGGGAGAAGGCTGATCTATTGGTTTATGTTTATTGGGTTTATCATCCCACCAACAGTATTTCAGTTATCTGGAGACGTCTTCATTTGAAGCAGAAATAGTGCTGCTTCACTGTGTATAGCATGCCATGAACACATGACATGATACCACACCCAGTCACATTATCCTGACACCAGGCCAACCAGTCGTGGAACTATCCTTATATTTGCTTGAGCTTTAGCAAGGGAGCTATACCACTACCATTTATAACGACTTTGGTATGTCATGGTCTGGGATCAAACCTGATGCTCTTCCCATTGCGCTACCAGGTCCAGTATTAAACCATTTGTATCCAGGCTTCTGGCTATATGACAAGTTACCTGTTTGTGAAATTGTTAGCAAATCAACTAAGTGTGTGTTTTTAAGAAATTTAACTGTCAAAGGATTCATTTTAAAGGTTGTATTTTTCTTTGTGCAGTGTTTTGTCTGACGAATACTTGAACACTTTTATGAAGTTGAACCAGGTGTATTCAACACCTGAACACTTTACACTAACAAGGCAATTCTTTTCATATGAATCGTTGATATTAACTTTTAATTTAAGTGATACAAAAATCTTGACTTCCTATCCAGAATAACTAAATAACTGTTTCATTTGGTTGTTGTAAAGTTGTTCAAACATAAGTATTAACAGCTAGTAGTTGGAAAAATTGAAGTATGTTTTGGTCATAAAGAAATTTGTCTGTTAGAGCTTTTATTTTTATGAGGGTTTCAAAATTAATATATTTAAAATCTTAACAGTTTATACAAATTATATATACAAATTGTGTCATCATTTATATTTTTATTTCAATTTTAATGTTTGAAATCCCTTTTTACTGGTTCAACAGTTCTTATGTTTTATCTGAAAAAGAATTTTATTTTCTTTCACAAAAAATATGTTTTTAGATAAATTGTTCCCAGACAGCCTTTTAAAAATAATGTTAAACAACTGCCGCCTCTTCAGTTTACCCTGTAAATATTGTCTTATGCTAATGTGTTAATGTTTTTCGTACATTTCTACTGCAGAAAACTTTTTTTTTGGCTTATTACTTTATTACTTTTCTGAGATTTGATTTTCTTTGAAATCTGTGCTATCAGAGAGTCTGGAAGATGGTTATGATTGCATCTGGACTGGGGTGTGTTAACTGCAGATGGCAGATATATGGCACACTTAGACAGTGAGGGACTTCACATGTTATTGGTAGTTTTTTCTGAATATTCTCCCTACAAATAACAGAGAAATGTTGCTATAATAACTTAACATGTGTATATGTGTCATGATGATATATTTATAAAAGATAATCAGATAAAATTTAAGTCTTCTTATGGCCATTTTGTTTTGATTTATAATAATTATTGCTTGAAATATAAATTTATGTCTCTTATGAGTAAGCACTGACAGTAGAAAGACACATTTTTTCAGAGGTACACAGCTGCAGGAATGATCGATGGTGGTTTTTCAAAGTTTTTAACTTTAAAAAAAAGAAAAAAAGAAAAAAAATCGTAAAGTTGGCGTTTTCCCCTCTGACTAAGAAAAGGCTTAGCTCAGCACAAGCAGATGACAGGGATTACGCGCTAAATGGAATGAAAAGTGAAAACTTAAGCCTTTGAAAGAGAATTGTCAGGTTCCATTAAAATTGGTTGTGTAATCAATAGTTATTCCAGTTATTTGGAGAAGTCATTCGAATCCAGTTATTTGCAGAAGTTGTGAATTATAGAGGCAACCATATGGAAAAAAAGATTTTTTTGTAGAGTAGATATATTTAATTATTTTTTTAGCATTTTATATGTGGACTTTTTTATTTGGCAAAACAACAACAACTTTCAAAAACAATAACCCTCAAAATACTTGAATAAGCAAACTAGAATTAGGTATTTTTTGTTATCACAGTTGCTGCAGTGTCAGAGTTGTATAGTAATGTAGAGGGCAAGAAAGAATCAGTAGATGGTAATAGAAAAGACTTAAATGAACGTGCGGATGTTAAGCCATAAGCAAATCTGGAGAAAGATCCTTAATACCGATCTGTTTTCCACAATACTCGGCTATAAAATTTGTAGAAACCGAAAAATGAGAAGTGAATTATGGGAAAGTATGTGTCTGGAGAAAGATACCTAAGGTGTTCCGGGCAGGAAATGTTGCTGAATTATACATGGGAGGCTGACCCATCTCACAACAGTATAAGAACATCAGCATCCATCTCACACCAATATGTTACAGCATCAGCATCATTGGCTGCTTTTTATAGCCTATCCAAAACATAGAGCAGCAAATATTAATTACCATAAAATGAAGTGTCAAGAAAATGCATTTTTTGTATGCTGAAAATTGAAAAAGTAACATGGGGGCAAATCCACACCCTTATTTCAGAAGGAAGATGAGGGAACTTAGATAAAAAAATCCTCAGAAAAATAAAAAAAATGAAGAAATTGGGGAAATGAATTAGAATTTTTTCAAAAAGTAATTAGTTTATTTGTAGTAAAGTTTTTAGGCTGGGAAAAGTTGTCAGAAGAAAAGGGTTGATGATGCATTAAAAGACAATCACATTAAGTCAGTCTTTTTGCTGATGGGGGCTAGCTAGGGGTTTCTGAAGAGTAAATCTGCTGAAATCTAGCAGGCTGAAATGTTTTTGATACCTTAGTCATATGTATTGCTTAAAACATGATTGCATCCCATGACGAAAACTGAGTTAGAAGGCATCTTGTTGATGTTGGAAATATTACCTTGATGTCTCTAGCAATATGCATAAGTTCCATTTACTTGTATTTCTTAGACATATAGTCAGAATTTGTATTGGATATATACAAATTTAGCATAAGGGTGGATAAAACAGACTCATGAATGTAGCTGAAGAAATAATAAAACTTGCAGCATCAAGCAATATCATGGGAAAGGTGAATACATGGAAGTTACAAACATCCCTGTGCATATTATGTGCGACTCGGAGTAACAGAGGCTGTATAACAATAGGGGAGCCATGGTTTTTGTTCTACAATAGATGAGCTTGGAGTCGGAGAGAGTCAGGCAGATTATTCCTTAGGATGCTTCAGTTTAAGTAATACACAATGTTTAATATTTGACAATATCTTTATTCAAAGGATACAGGACATATTAAGAGAGGCTATTAAGCTAATAGAGCAGTCCTGATCAGATAGCTCCTAGGGTGGCATTGGCTTATCCAGATCTACACTATGTTCAATGGTAGGGTAAGAGTTATATTCTGCATGTGGTGTGGCATTATTTTGGAATTCTGGGACATCCCAAGAATGTTGCCATGGCTCCCTGGTATAGCAAGTACAACAATATTTTCATGACGATTGCTAAGCTGGCTGGACCTGACTTCTCATTCAACCATCAGCAATTAGGTATTTTGTGTGCCATGTGGCATTCCCTGGGTTTCACACCAATTTTGAATGCAATAAACTTCAGAAATTAAAAAAAAAATCAAAGGTATACAAAAACCCATGTTCTTTTTACCTGTTTTAGGAAAAATATTATCAATCTGGAAAACTTCTGCTTGAAAGCAAATACAAAGTACTCTGTTTAAGAAACTCTAGTATCTATTTCAGAGACAAAAGAAAATAAAAAGAAAAAATAACAACATTAAACTGTAGTCTGCTATTTCATATTTCTCGAAGGATATATTATCTGTAAAATGTGGAACTTGGCCCATATATAATGAGGACAAATATTCAAGAAGAGAATCAGTTCTGCTAAATTTGACTGTTTCAATTTGTTACAAATACCCATTTAACACCCATTCATCATTTTGTGAAGGTTCATTTCAGGAAAACTACAAATTATTGCCCTCAGAGCATTATTGGTATTAGTTTGTGTTCATTAGTTTTAATCCAGAGTAGCTGGGCTAACAGTGAAGTTAATAAGGCCCAGAGAAAGTCATTTCGTTGTCAATTAAAGGGAACCTTATGAAGCTTAAATGTTGCTCTTTCATTCTCTGGGGATAGGATGGGATGAAGTGAGGTGAAGTTGATTACTCGCAGTTCAATTGTCTCATGGATTGTGTCATGTGACTGTGTCATGTGATTGAGCATGTCCCATCCTCGGAGAGGCCCGGAGAGACTATTTCACTGATGGAGCTGATCAAGAAAATTAATCAGCATGCTAGACTTGTTCTGTGTTGGGTCACAGCAGCCCGCACGTGCAAACCTAGATGTTGTGTTCTGTGTTCACTGCATTAGAAGTGAATGTGGTCATGTGATATAACCAGTGACCATCTTTTTTGCCATACTTGATCCCCATACTGGGGTTACATTTCACTGTGCTAATGTAATCTGACCCTTAAAGGTGGTATCCTACATTTTGCCTAAATCTTATATATTAAAAAATATCTGTAAATAAGAACAATTGGAATTCTTGTTAAAAATAGACATCTACGTCCCAGCGGATGACGTGGATGAACTAAAACATTAGTGGTCACATGGTTTTCTCGGTTTAAAAATATCTAACTGTGCAGCATGGCTCAGAAAGGAAATACATGTTTGTAATGATGATTGTGGCATTATGGTTCTCTTTTCAGACAGGTGTAGGACATTAGTAAACAGCATTTTATAAGACCTGTTAATATAACAATGGTTTTCTAAAATGTATAATAAAAATATTTTTGGGCAAAACTGTTTAACTTTCTGCTTATGTCCACAACATTGAATGAGAATTTTGTGTAGTTTCAGAAGGGATGGTTTTCTTACATGGAATAATATATGGCAGTTTATATACACTGGTTCTCTGTTAGTATATTATCTTTTTCCGTTCAATCTTTTCCTTTCACTAGGATGCAATTTACTTTGGGTATTTTACGAGGAAGAGCTGAGAAGAATTGTGTCAATGATAGCAAATAACAGGGAATAAACCCAAGTACTCAATACAATAGACTAGTAATGGAGTGAGAGTGTGAGGAACTCAATTAAAGGGGACCAGTCTACTTAATTAGCAGGCGCTTGATGAAGCGACCTTTTGTTTGCATGCCTAGCTAATCAGATTTGATCTAGTTTGATCTTTGGTCTCCAATCAAGAAGTAATGAACAGACAATTTGTCCAAGCATAGAACCTCATCCAGACTATGTTTACACTACAGTTGATTGCCTTTCCCTATTCTTTGTCCATCCTTGTGCCTAGTCAGACTGTGCAGAAGCACAAAAGTCATTTAGTTCTAACTACCACAATTTTTCCCTGCAGTGTATCCGGATTATTTCTTGCAAGTGTTGTTATTTCAATCCTTTAATTAAGTTCTGTTTACTTTGCATTTTCAGGCAATGCCCTCTCCTGGCAGTTCTAATTTTACTTGTGTTTCTGGACTGTTTTCTTCTTAGTGTCGTTTAAACTTGATAATTTAGCACTTTGCTTACAAACTGATGTAATCAAGCTAAGGCAAGTAATGTAGATCCAGATCAGCCGACATCTGCTTTGAGTGGTCTAGTTAGGATGTGCATTTTTTGCTTTGAATCTTTAGCTGTATGTTCAGTTACATGTGCATGTATGCAGGGATGGATCCAGGGGTGGAGGGATGTGGGGGGGATGCACCCCCCCCACACACACACACTCTCTACCACCAACCAGGTAAAAGAGTAAAGTTGTGAAAACACATGTATGAAAGCTTAAAAAAAATACTAAGCTTTTAATCGAAATTTTGCCTGTTGACTACTTAGGTTGAAGAAGTTAGGGTCCCTTTCTGTGTATATATCTAGTATTTATTTGATAAAGATGAATGGATCTTGATTCATATCCCCCCCCCCAATCCACCAAAAATTTCTGGATCTGCCCCTGCATATCATATAATTTTGTACTGCTTATAAATAAAAAAATCATTAGCTCAGTAAGAGTTCAATGAAGCATTGCTACCCCAGTCGTATGTCCCTGGGAATGCTTTTACTTATTGGGCTCTGAAGTTACCAGGCCTGGTGTTTGTTTTCTGCCATTAATTAGTTGATGTAGATGTCAATTACCCTAGGGAAGTGGCAAATGATGGATCAAATGTCATCATACCCAACAACATTGGACATTGCCCCATTTCCACTAATACAGACACACAAGCCAGTTGGTTTTTAAAATTCATAGTTGGGTTTTGAGCTGACTTATCCACACACCCATGCAATGGTGGTAGCATCTGCATACATTAAAATCCTCACTTTTACACAAAAAAGTACTATATCAAGCTTATATCGCACTAACCAGTGCAATTGATTGGTATTAAAATTGTAATAAAACTGATGACTTCCAAATGATCATACCTAATGATACAGTCAAGTTTGATGGCTGGATTTTATGAGAATTACGGCCCAGGTTAAATTCAGAATAACCTGGTGCATCATTGAAATTTTTTGCTTGCATATATATATATTACCACCAAGCACTTAGATAAGTAGAGTGTACTATCCCTTAACAGCTGTTCTTACTTGAATGGTAACAGAAACAGTAAATTATTTATTTATTTTTTGGACCCAGGCTAAATTCAGTAGTGCAAATAGTTTTATATCATTTGAATTAGATTAGTATGTTAAGGTATATGTTTAAAATGGCTCAGTTTAGGATGTTACCATACATTAAAATATACTATTGTAGAAGGCTTTAATTTAATTTTATTTTCATTATATTATTACTCGTGAAGAGTTCCATGGTAAAGTTTGGTCACCAGGGATGAAACTTTGTCAACCTTAAAGTTTCATGTATTTCCCCAGGGTGTCGGTACGCCACTGTCAATTTTCTCAAGCTTAAACAACTTTCACACTTCTGGGACCACTGTAAGTACCTTGCCGCCTGGCTTTAGATTATACAGATGTAAAGTTTAAGAAAAAATCTTTTATTGCCTTTGAGAGAAGAAATATTGATCTTAAATTGAGGTTTATATAATGTAGAGGCTTTTTTGGCAAAATTGAGATGCTTTTGCAAATTAATATTTGCTTCCACATGCAACTCTGCCATCTTTGTTAAGTGCATGTTGTATTTTTTGAAGCACACTTCTTGTGGGTTTTTTTCTCGATGGGGAGTAGTTTCATTGTTTCAGAATGTTTTATTTTACTACAAAACATGGAAATGTTTCACTCCAGCCATCAGGTTGGCGACCTGTTATTGTTCTGGAATTCTTGCGCGGTGTTGTTGCTACTTAGGCCATGTCAAAGCATCCTTGTGTTGTCTTTGGAGTGTTTCTTCTTGTTGTCTCTCTGAACAACATTATACTGCAATCACGTTTGTGGTGGTAAATGCAACTCTGGCTTGATGCACATCTTTCTGCTGGCTGTATTAAACGCTTGATGGTCAGATTTCCTGTAAGATGCATATTACAAGTTGTGAACATTTCTTCACAATGTCACTGATGCATTGTTCATGTTCAACACCAATTGTCATCCTGGGAACAAGTAATCCCTCCCAAGAATGAGGTTTGCAACCTCAGAATTATGTATATTTTTGACATCAACTTGTTATCCTCCTCCTCCTCCACATCATCATCATCATCATCATTATCATCATTCTTCAACAGCAACAATTACTGCTACTACCTCTACTTCCACAATAACTACTGTTTACCAATAAAATTAATGAGATTGACAAGATTCCCATATTTTCTACAGACCAGTGTTAAACCTAATTATTGGTTGATGTATTTTCTGGACAATTTACCTTACTGTCAAAATCTGGTCCACACTCCCAGCAATGTGTGCCCAACATTAACTGGAACATTATTGTGTTACAGGGTGAGATTGTGTGTCAGTAATTGTCCAGTTTATAGCCACTTGGTGCAGATATATGACAGCAACTGCACACATATGGCACTTCCCCAGATTCCAGACCAACCATCCAGGGTGATTAGTGGTGAAATATCAGACACATCTCATACAACATGTGCCATTCTCATCTCAATCATCCCAGCACTAACTGCAGGAATATAGTCAGTAACCAGCAATTACTGCAAGTGACCAGACACCCTGATTGTTACTGACGACTGGCTTGCTGGTGTTAGTGATGGCTGACTGGATTGAGGCTGTATTGGCTATATAGCTGTAATTGGTCTGTTTTAGTAATTGTAGATTGTTATTATGACCTGGGCCATCTGTCCTACGTTGTCAGTGATGTTGATGATGAAAACATGATCAACAGAGATTTGTGCCTTGCATTGGAACCTTTTGGATAAATCAGTGTTTCAGATAACATTTTCTTGGAATTTGAAGCTACAACATAAAAATTGGCTTTGTTGAGATGGGATGGGATGGGATTAGCCGCCATTTTTGCTGATACTGTGCAGCGACATTTCTATCATTACAGTACAGGGGCACTAATGAGGTGCTCAGGGACTGAACCCAGTCGGTCCATTATACTGATACATAATGCTGTCCCCTTAGCCCAGAGCGTTAGGAGGGAAGTCACTACTACCAACTTGAAAGTCTTTGGTTTGACACAGCCAGGGTTTGAACCCACGACCTCCCCATCTGGAAGCCGACGCTCTACCACCTGAGCTATTGCATCTGGTGGCTTTGTTGAGGTACTAAGGTTAGGTTTATTCTTTTCAAGATGGGGAAAACATGTTTTAACCTCTGCTCTATACAGTTTATGTAGATTGTTACACTTTTTATTAAGATAAATTTATGTAAATGATGACTGAGAAAACACAAGAACTATTATGACAATACATTATGAGTAAATTATGAATACTGGTCCATCCCTTGCTTTGAAGACAGTTGTATGGACATTTAAAACTAAATTAAAATGAACATTTCTTTTTTTCATAGTTGTGCCAAACAGTCGAGCCTACATGTCTCCATGTGGTCGTTATAAAATGCTTAGACATGAGCAATCTTTGGCTGAATGTTATGTATTTCATTTTGTTTTTAAAGTCTATTTGACAACAGTGATACATCTTAGGGCACTAGCTTCATGTTGATGCATATTTCCAGCTTGCATGTAATGACGGTGAACATTATATTGTGTCTGTGGGATCAGGTTGTCAAGGCTTTGGACGCAGGATCGAAAAGTCCTGAATTTGAGCCCTGAACCTGACCTAAATATAAATCTTCCGTTAAGACTTTCCATAAGTAGCTCGCACCTGAGATTTTTTTAGTGACATGTAATGTGGATAGGCGAGAAAAATAAATATCAGTTCAAAGAAGATATTTTCCTAAATTAACTTTACACATATAAGTAAAATAACCCGGTGTTGCAAAATGTTTGTGAATTTACTTCATGTGGTTAAAAATATTGACAATAAATTCTCCCATAATGTCTAAGACGATTTTTGTTTGACGTTCATAAAACAATGCACAAGCTACAGATGGTGTGTCCCTCGTTGACATTGACTGGTTTTCTGACTTCTTCTGCCACCATCCCCACCCACCTTGTACAAATGTAAAACAATGAACAATACAAGGTAACCAGTCCAGGGTTATCCAGTCCAGACCATTTGAAGAAACAAAACCAGTCAGTCAGCGGCTGTCACGTGTAATTAAGATACGTAATTCATCAACTCCCAATCTAATTAATCAGCATTCTGTTTCACTTTTAAATACATTTTAGCCAAGCAAGTAAGCCTGCCATAGTGAAGATTGGGTTTTAAGATACAATTTTAAATACATATTTAAGATATAAATACTTATTTGGTTCAAGTGGCTTTCTTGTTAGTCACAATATGATTTACTTTTAGTACCTAACAAAATACTTCTCTTCTTTTCCCGTGGTGTCCTTAATTTATGGTTATATATATATATAGTAAAATATTAAATGCAACACCACAACTGAAATATTGTATATTACAAATATTTACAATCATTCGTTACCATGGCTATCTTTTTTTTTTTCCATAATTTTTTTCATTTTCCGGGCTTGGATAATTATGAAAGCTTTGTATAGCACCAGTTGTCCAGTTGCTTTTTGGATACCCCTAATCTAGCACTCCCAACTGTCAGACAGTTAAACTGACACAGTCAGTCGTTGGAGCAATCAGTTTAGTGTCTCCAAACCTTCCAGAAAGTTGTTTTCACCTGTATCATGCTGCATTTATTAATAAGCACTTCAAAATCTGCTATATGTTCTAACTACTGCATACAAAGGTAACAAGGAATATTTCTAGAAAGACTCAGCAGCACATAGGCACATTAAGTGTAGATCCTGATAAGTTAGCACCCGCTAAGAGCTGTCTGATCAGGACCTACACTGTTTGCCTGGGGTGGACCAATTCATGCCAAGCAGACAGAAAGCTAGGTTTGTACATGCTCCATCTCTCACTAGAGCTGTTGACTATCAAAGTGTCTGACCGCAGCCAGTCGTGGCTACTAATTGATTCATTACCTGCACCATTACACTTGCAGACAATCTGCTTCAGCTAATAGAGTTATCAACCCTTGATGAGACTGCAGAGACTGCTTGGGAGGCAGAAACTTGATCCTAGAACAAATGATTAGTGGTAGTCTGTTTAATGTTGGTGAGATAAATAAAAAGATTTTAATATTTTGGTTGACCATTTATAGTGGATATCTAATGCAGAATCACAATTGAAGTTTGGAATAAAACAAAGAACTTTACACCGGACCTGGTAGCGCAATCGGTAGAGCGTCGGCTCAATGTTTGGGAGATCCCGGGTTCGATCCTGGGCCATGACATACCGAAGTCATTAAAAATGTAAGTGGTATAGCTCCCTTGCTAACGCTCAAGCAAATATAAGGGTAGTTCCACGACTGGTTGGCCTGGTGTCAGGATAATGTGACTGGGTGTGGTATCATGCCAGGTGTTCACAGCATGCTATACACAGTGAAGGCAGCACTATATCTGCTTCAAGTGGACATCATCTCCTAATAATTGAAATACTGTTGATGGGATGATAAACCCAGTAAACAAAGAACATCTTTATGACTACACTTTACAGAACATAGTCCTTGGTATCGGTATCAATGTGTGCATTTGTGTCTGTCAAAATCATAATTTTGTGGATTAGAACACATAAGTAGTGCAACTGAAAATGAAAAACTCCTGCTAGAGAAACGGAAACATATTTTTATATATGCAAGAATGAATAAATTCTGACCAATTATTTTCTTTTTCCACTACTACACAATGTGTTTTATTACAAATTCAAAGTATATTTAAAAAAAAAAAGAAAAGAAAGAAAAACTTGTCAAATTTCTTTTGTGAAAACAGCTATGGTTGGCTTGTTAGATATAACATGTGCATGCAAATGGAAAATAATATAAGTTGCAGGAATAGCCAGTTATCTACACATATAACAAATCAAGTGATTGTAATCTGCTAGAGAGTCAAGAATGGAACTATTTTGTTTGTATTGGCCATCACTTGTTATTCACTCAGGCTCAGAAACAATGTATCAACCTCTGTTGTCAGGGTAACATAAGATAGATGGACCATGGTGTTGCCCCTGGGTGTTGATTAGTTCACCTCACAAGCTATGTATCATGTCATAGTTGACCTTTTATGGCACCAGCTCTCCCATCTGTTATATGGTCAGGCATGGTGCCCAATGGCAGTGGGATGGCAGATAGAGGTCCCTGAGGCAGGTCCTCTAGTGGATGTGTCCTCGTAAGCTACTTTCATGTTGTTGCTTGCTTTGTTTTCCCATCATCAATCTTTCAGCTATCTAGAGATGGTGTTCATTTTAAGATTATGTAATTCTGTCTGGTCTGTGAATAGAATGCCATGTACGTCTGGTAGGATATTTTGTGCCAAGTCACAATCCTGACATTGTGACAACAAGTAGTGGAAGCAACCCTTATATTTCCATAATATGCTGGAGTTGGTTGAGGATTTTTTTCTTTGAATGATATAAAATCATTGGGAATATTAAAAACATCATGTTTGTCGTAGTTGTCTGCAAAAAATAATCATTTCACATCTTAAGCAAAATGTTTCAT
This sequence comes from Sinonovacula constricta, assembly GCA_007844125.1. NCBI lineage: Eukaryota > Metazoa > Mollusca > Bivalvia > Cardiida > Solecurtidae > Sinonovacula > Sinonovacula constricta. Next base: position 23,837,659 of record CM017558.1, on the reverse strand, counting down.
TATTTTTTGTGCACAATGTCACAATTTTTTTTAGAAAATCTTTAAACAAAAAACAAACAAACACAAACCTATAAACCACATTGGTTTGCTAATTTGTTTTGTCTTCATGAAAATATACTGAATTACAACAACTCTATTTACAACCTGTTTTTTTTTGCACTGCTGTAATGAAAGTTGTTGATGTAGTTTTTGTTTTTCGACGATGGAATATTCAACGAGCATTTGTCAGCTAATCGTGTACACCTGGCTGTTGGGCATTTACTGAAAAAATATGTAGTTGGATGTATGCTTAGCTCTTTTCCTGCTAAGCACAAAGTGATTTTAGCTTTGGCAAATAGTGTACATCCAGATCAGCCAACACTTCAGCTGGGACTTGACTGATCATGATCTTCACAATTTGTCAGCAGGGCATAAGTGAAATATTGACAGTCTCCTGGCTTGTAGTAACAGGCAAATTGTGAAGAACCTCGTGTTATTTACAGATTTAGCAGGCTATGGTTGTTGGCCGTCTGCTATCTGAACCCAGGCTGCACTGAACTGTAATTAATATCTACTTGATAAATACAACAACTACGGTTGCTAGAATTACAGCATGTCCGCAAAATGCACTTTTTCTAATAAGTAAACACAAGCATAAGTGATAACAGTCATTTGGTTGATTAATCTTCTGGATTTGATAACACTCGTGAACACCTTGTGGCTGGAAATAAATGAAGACCTTTTTTTTTCTTTTTTTTTTTTCTTTTTTTTTTTCCAGTATTTTTTGTAGTGTACACTGAGCAAATGTCTTAACTCCATCTGTTTTATTAAAAATAACTAAAAGCAAAATTATGTTAAGAAGATTCAGCCATATGTTTTTAATGTTAATTCGTGTTTCCAATATTCGTCATATCTAACTGAAAATCTTTAAATGAAAATAGACAGCACAAGTAAAAGTACTGACAGTGCCAGACTGGCTACACAAGGAAGGATGGGAAAAACACAAAATATGTCTATTAATTTTAATTGAATTAAAATTTCTAACGAAAGTAATACTTTCTGACAATGATAGACTGGCTAAGCAGGGAATGGAGAAATAATATAGCCTAGAGGCTTATATAATTTCTACTTTTGTCTGGGTAGGAGACTATGAACCAGATGTATTTCAAACCTGGATGTCTTTGCTAATCATAAGTTACGTTCTGACTATTTTATAATTTAATTGTAAAAACTGGATTGATGGCTCTAGCTTATATTGCCACAATTGTACCATGTCTGTAACTGTTCCGTTGGCTAAGAATTTACTTCATCGGTATTAAAGTTATCAAAGTGACTTTTATATCAAGGATGGAGAAATATAACCTGTGGTCATGAAAGATGATCTTTGCCAACTGATGATTGGACTTTGTAGAGACACTTGTTTGGTAATGTCTAATGTTGCAACATCTCCAGTACTATAATATCTTCTGGCCTGTTCTTACCTTTTATGTGGCAGTATCTTCTGGCCTGTCCATACCCTTTGCCTGCTTCATTTTTATCCCATACTTAATTTCCTTGTTAATAATTAATCATGCACAACTTCATGCATACATAACACTATATATTCAACTATTAAAAAGGGGCCTATAGCAGCAAATAATGTGCATCCTGATTGGGAGCTAGCTGATGTGGTTCAATCATAATTTTTTAAACCTTAGCTTGCTAAGCACATATTAAAATGGCTGTAGCAAGTTGTGTAGCGCCAAATTGGTCAGATCCCTGCTGGAAGCTCATTGGCTAGGAGGATATGTACTTTTGCCTATAAATCTCAAGCAATTCATCTAGACACATTTTCATGTAAATGTAAGAAGACTAAGTTTAAGTGTTAGTTTATGAACAAATGTAGCAGGACCAGACCTGGTAGCGCAATCAGTAGAGTATCAGCTCCAGTTACGGGAGGTCCCTGGTTCGATCCCTGGCCACGTAATACCAAAGTCATTAAAAATGGTAGTGGTATAGGTCCCTTGCTAACACTCAAGGGTAGTTTTACGACTGGTGGGCCCGGCTTTAGAATAATGTGACTGGGTAAGGTATCATGCCAGGTGTTCATGGCATGCTATAAATAGTGAAAGAAGCACTATACCTGCTTCAAGTGGACACTGTTGGACACTGTCTCCAGATAACTGAAATACTGTTGGTGGGATGATAAACCCAACAAACAAACAAATGTAGCAAGCTAACAGTTAAGCATGACCAAGTCGTACCTAGCAGGATAAGAATTAATGTTGACGATGCTCCAAAAGTAAGCTGTTAGATAAAGTTACTCTAAGAATGGACTGTGAAAATAAACTGCACATAAAACAACGATCATAAAAGGCATCATATTGAGTATCTGTTGACAAGGAGAAACTGGAGCTGCCAGCTTTGTTTTTTGTCGCTGTGATGTGTCTGCTTCAAGTGTATGCTTTATACATTATAAAATTCATGGATTTTAGTTTGTAATCACTGACTGAAGCTTGATTTTTCACTTTAATTATAAGCAAAGTCATAATTATTGTCAAGTGGAACTTTTTCTGAATTAAGCTGCTTGGACAAAAATCAAAACAATTTTAAAACTCCACTTTGTTGAATGACATGTAAATTAAATTATAAAAGCTAATACAAAATGTTAGCTTAAAATGATCTGCATGGTTATCCCTTTAATAATCCTCGTCTCCCTCCTCCCCCTCCTTCTCATTAATATCCTCATCGGCATTGTGGGGAGGTCTCGGGTTCAAACCCCGGCTGGGTCAAACCAAAGACTTTAAAGTTGGCAGTAGTGGCTTTCCTCCTAACGCTCGGGGCTATGGGGACAGCATTACACCTGACTTGTCGGTGTCAGTATAATGGACCGGCCAGGTTCAGTCCCTGGGCACCTCATTAGTGCCCCTGCGCTATAATGATAGAAATGTCGCTGCACAGTATCGGCAAAAAAATGCTGGCAAATCCAAAATGTCATCACGGCAGCCATATTGACAGCATATTATTACCATTGCAATTTTCTTAGTAACATGTATACTGTCGTGATATAGCAATATTTTAACGTGAATAGGACAAGTAAACTTATAATCATTTAAACAAAAAATTCAAATCCCCCACACATTATAGCAAAACAACCTGTTACAATGGAAACAGTATGTGCATTAACTGCAAATCATTTGGCATGCCCTTTCATTTAAAAAGGCACTTTACTGCATGTGGTCTATTTTCTAGTATGTTGGTTATTATAATTGGAACAATCATTTACTATAATTTTAAAAGTTACGTCACATAATTACAGCAAACAAAAAACAAATATCAATTTGGTCAATTATGTCTGCTTCGAAGTTGTATGCACTTAGCCAAAGATTCTCTTCGGGGACAAGGTTTTGAAAAAAAGTCAACATAAATTAACTTGGGACTTTGTAACAATGACACTGCAGTTGTGTTTGTCTATGTTATGTATAATTACTTAAATTTCTGACCTAAAATATATGGTAATCATGACCTTTGTGATCTAGAGACCTTTAAAACATACCAGACAGGGGACCCTTCTGACTCCACAGTCTCTTAGTATTTGCAGTCTGGCCAGGGTGAGAACTTTTATGTGGGAAGGTCTTCAGAGAGAAACTTTAGTCAGATGTTCAACCTAGACATTTGTCTTAAGTGTTTTCTATAACACGAATAATAGCTGGACACTGACTTAATTAATAAAAATGATGTCTCTGAAAAGTACCAGCCGCAATAGCTCAAGAGGTAGAGTGTCGGCTTGTGGATCGGGAGGTAGTGGGTTCAAACCCTGGCCGGGTCAAACCAAAGACTAAAGTTGGTAGTAGTGGCTTCCCTCCTAACACTCTAGGCTTAGGGGACAGCATTACGCCTGACTTGTAGTGTCAGTATAATGGACTGGCCAGGTTCAGTCCCTGGGCACCTCATAAGTGCTCCTGTGCTATAATGATAGAAATGTTGCTGCACAGTATCAGCAAAAATGCTGGCAAATCCCATCCCTCTGAAAAGTATCAAAAACACTCACACACATATTAGTCAGAAATAAGTTGAACGTTATGATTGGTCAGGAATGTGCACTATTTTTTCTACAATTTCATGAAATTTCCTTCTTAGACTGCCCGAGATAAACAAAAATGTTTTGATTTATTGAACTTACAGATACATGCATATGTCACAATGCAGGGCCTGCAGTGTAGGATCTTTCATAAATCATACAGAAAACAAAGCATATCTATCATTGCCTGAGTTATTGTTGTTGAGAATCTGATAGCTCGACCCTGCAACAAGGGGTCTGTAGAACCTATAGAGATAGACAAGCAGTCCAGAATGCAAGACACACAGCATGTCAAGATATTTATCACCGACGGCTGTGTCCTAGCTTTGCTTATTCAACTTCTCTAGAGATCAGTTTCTGCAGTAGAGATTTATGATTGCAGGATAATACTTGTTGTGTGATGGATTATAATTTCTTATTATTTGGTCAAAAGAAAGTTGATAAATTGATTAAAACCAAAATGAGTAATGCAAACTAAAAGCTGAAAGTACATTCCATATATAGCATGATGAATCACATCGTAGCTTTATTAGACTCAATTACTGAAAAGTTCTTCTTTGTCTACCACTGTATAATCGGATCTCTTAAATTTGCTATAATTAAATACAGCAACCAGAAAAAAATTCACAAAACCCAGACCAAACTAGTCATTATACAAAAAATGTATTATCCAGAGTAATTGAACTCTAATATATCAGAAAGATCTGTTTTATGTTACTCACGTAGCACTGCCACTTTCATAATCTTCCCTTGCATGTTTGATATGATTGTAGTTGTGTTTACTTTCCTTGTTTTATCAGATAGACATGTCTGACCCTTTGTACTTATGTGTGATTTGTTTTCTCTCGTTTCAGGTAAGTTGACTAAGTTGAGGGTGCTGCGTTTGGTGGGTACACAGTGTAGCAGTAAAAAAGACCTGGATATGGTCCAGATGTAACATTGTGACAGGAACAAGCTAAGTGATCACGTAGAAATTAGTGTACACCTGTTAATGGTGGGACTGCCCAAACAGTTCCTAGTTGACAATCTGTAGAAATAGATTAATGTAGGTTGTGTACTTTACTCTATTGATAGATTGATCTTCAATGAGTATCCATTCATACAAACGAATAGTAACTAATAACCAATCCTAACTTCAATTTTGACTGACTGTTGACTATTGGGTAATGAAATTGAAAAATGTTACTTACAGTCACTGAGTTAGTTTCCTGTGTTAATTCTCAAAATGTCAAGACTGGTCTAGAAGTTAATGAATCACTGTTGAGATAAGGTGACTGTATGGTTTCACACTCAGTGTGAACAACATACTTTCATAATGAATGCAGCACTTTATCGGTTGATAAAGAATGTTGTTTCTATTTTACTGACAAGACTGTCCATTGCATCCTTCAAAACAAACTACTACATATTAGGCACCATGCAGTTTATGTATTAGGGCTGTTTCAAGATCTAAATTATAAAGGACTTCTATAAATAATCACTGTTGTAGTAAGGCTTTCAGAAGAATGATTGTATCACCATAAATATTTATGGAAGAGGAAACTTAAGGAGTCAGCATGTAGAAACAGACGCTGTTTGAGATTGAAATTTTATCTGGTATAAGAAGGGGCCAATCCAAATAATGATGTGAGGGAGTCAGAGTTATGCTAAAGACAAGCTGATGGTAAACTTCAAGCCTGCTATGCTTGCCTTGATTAGGTTTAGGTAAAGTGTATAAATCCAGATCAGCCGTCTGCCACTAGGTGTGCCTGATTAAGATCTACACTATTTACTGCTAATTCTTATCAGTACACCTTGATACATACATGTATACATCATGACACTGTCTACGGATAACTAAAGTAATATTAAGTATGACTATTCTAGAATGCTGCCTTAAAGGGTTATTACAACATGTTTTATAAGTCATTGGACTACTTACATGGCTAATCTTTAGCCAGTGGTCATGTTTGTGATTTAACTTTATAGTATAATGGCATGCCTAGTTGGGAATTAGGAGTTTAACTGATCCATGGGCTAATATTGTATAAGCCCTATTAACTAAAGTAGACAGACTTTACTATTTAACTCTTGAGAAGTACAGCCGCAGAGTGACTACGTTAAGCGTTTTGAATGTTCAAGACTTGGCTAAGTTATATACATAGAGACTCAGAAGAATTACTGGACAAAAATGGTCTAAATCCAAACCTATCAGTGGTCGACAGATATAACAGTGAGGTCCAATAAGTTGCATTAAAGCTAGTGATAGTGGGAATCTGTTGTATACGAAAAGGCACTTACAGGTAAAATAAAAAAATAATAAGCTGGTATAGCGTCGGCTTGTGGATCGGGAGGTTGCGGGTTCAAACCCTGGCCTGGGCAAACCAAAGACTTTAAAGTTGGTAGTAGTGGCTTCCCTCCTAACGCTCGGGGCTAAGGGGACAGCATTACGCCTGACTCGTTGGTGTCAGTATTATGGACTGGCCATGTTTAGTCCCTGGGCACCTCATAACTGCCCCTGTGCTATAATGCTAGAAATGTCGCCATACAATATCGACAAAAATGCGTGAAAATCCCATCCCACAGGTAAAATAGAATTGCAACATACCAGTTGTCCATCCATAGAGAATCTAAGTTACTGTTTCTTACATAAACTTAAAAATTTCCTTACATTTTGAACAATATTAGATTAATTGTATTAATGAAAATGAATAAAATCTTTTTAAAATTTCAAGTTTTAAAGAAATTCTTTAGTGTAAGCTAGAAAAATTAACAAACATTCTTAATCCATCTGCATGTGTTCAAGGTGGTATAATCTCACAGCCTGGAACTAAAGTTACTTCTAAAATTACCTGCATTATGCTGTCCTAGATCTGTGTGAACAGTCAGGCATAAATCACCACACTTCATTGCAAACAGATATTTCCTATCTGAGCCATGCTGCAGAGATAGCCCAGGACCACTTACATTTGAGAACATGTTATAAAGTCATCTGGGTAATCCACTCTGACGTCGATATCTATTTTTACCACTCCCTAGCTTTTAATATTCTTGGAAAGAATACACATTCAGAGTGATTTTTTTCACGATTATTTTTATCTAACAATTCAGACTAATATTTCTGAAGACTAATGTATGTGGTTATACTAAAAATATGCCCGAAATTCCCCAAAGCAGTGGTTCGATATCGTTATATTTACTTGGCATAACCAAACTGTCGGCTACCACCTTTAAGTTAAGAAGTCTGAACGTTTATTTGGTCTTGATTTCTATTTATGCACCATAGTGCGTGCACCTAACTGTCAGAATCTAAGATGGCATTCTTAGTTTTATTTCAGGTTTTATCTCCCTGGCTTCTTTTACCATATAATTCCTCTCATAAAACTGACAGAAGAAAATTGCATTATTTCCCAATGTGACCATTATGTTATGAGATAATAGTCAACTGGAACTTTCTCCACCAGAGGCTGACGGCAGTTTATGAGTGCGTGGACACCAGTGTGTGTTCACAGAATTGTCTCATATTTCCTGCAATAGACCCTGGTTTATGTCTCCGTCTGTCACAATGGTCAAAGATTGGCTGGAATATTGCATTAGGAAACATCATTATACAGGGCATAAGATAAAGCAGAATTATTTGAGATTTTTTACACAAACCATCATAATAGTGGGATCAGTGAGATTTTTTTATAGCGTCCAGTCTCGTTACAAAAAATCTAGAAGGGACCAACATAATGATTTGTAAAAAAATAGAATTAAAAAATTATAACTAACATGACGTGCAGCGACTTAAACCAAGTAAAATTATATTTTGGCCATCGTTGTACAGTTGTTTCTTTCATTATTGTAATTTCTTAACCATGCTATTTTTGTTCAGTATGAATAGAATAAAATTCCTGGAACAGATGCGCAACTGATTAAATTTTCAGTTTGTAAGAGTTATTATGGTAAAGCTTCAAAATCTAAGATTTTTCTGCCATGCAATTCTGCTGGACCCAATTTACTAAATATCAAGACTTCCCCCAAGTAGTGACCAGTGCATGCTTATTCTTTGTCTCAGTTTTCATCTTAATGTCAGTCAGCTCTAGAGAGGGCCGTTAGTAGCTGTTGTCAACTGAAGTGGTGTGAAAATAAGCTGGAGCACATTTGATCCTAAAAGACGCTACCTCATTAAGTATGTCATTCGATCAAGATTGATAATATTGCATCATGATGTAAACAATCATAAAAATTGATGTTGCTTTTGGAAAAGCCAGTACATTCATTAAATTTCGATCTGACAGCTTTTTATTTTATTCTCATGGCAGCTTATCTGTGTGGTATAATTCATTATAATTCACTATTTAAACAGTTCACTTTCACATACAATATATTTTTAAAAGCTAAATTTACTGGAGATTTTATTTAACTACTTTGGACTTCATCAATAGACTGGTTACTAGTAATTTATTCACTGCTGGTCACTACCGCTGGAGGGTTTGAGTGATGTTAACGTTTTATCCCAGATGGTTGAAACGAACCCGTCCCTCTTTAAGGCCGGTTTGAGGACCCTGATGTCTTTTTTCTTTAGACCTGTGGCATTTAGAAATAATTAACACAAACCATTATTTTCTTACAAATATCTGTAAATTATGTAAAAATATGTATTTCCTAGAGACACGGCAGCAAATAGTGCAGATCCTGTGGGAGCTGACTGGTCCAGATCTACAACTTCTTATCTAAGTCTAATGAAACTGTGCTTAGCAAGCTTAGATTCATAAGTTCATTATCTTTGATAGAAAATACAATGCAGCTAAGCTGTAAGGAATCTTTATACATCGTCTCCCTATAAATAAACCACAAGATGTTCTTAAGAAAGCGAGCCTGTAATATAACACCTTATTTAGCCTGTCTGCAACACTGGTTGACATTTGATAATTACGTGTAAAAGTGATTAAATATCACACCGGGTGCAGCTTAAGGTTTTGTAGCTTTCTTATTTGGGCTAGGTTTCAATTGTGTTGAGGCCACCAAGTAGCGTAGTTAGATTACTATAGAGACGAACAGAAATGAATGGGGTTGCCAAATGCTGTGTGAGTAATAGTATACACATATTCTTGGTATAATGAAACTGGGGAATGATGGAGTTATTAAATTAAGAAATCTTGTGTTAGATATCTAATGAAAGGTTTTGTCAAAGTGGATGATTTTATAGGGATATACAAAGAACTCTGTTCCAGATTTAGTCTAGATATTGTGAAACGATACAAAATGAAACATACAAAGTGACAGCAGCAGCATGTATGTGCAAACTGATGTTAAATCAACTCTCTTGCAGTCTGCACTTTACTTTATACTTTAATGGGTTTCCTTATTTCAAATATTGTACATTTTTTCCAATCCTCTGTTAAATATTATGTCGTTTTTAAAGTGAATAAAGTTGGACTGGTTACATATATATGTAAATGAGATTGGACTGGTATGCCGAGTTGTAGATGAGTTGAGCATTATAAGCCCCATGTTTATTGACATTCGATTGAAGGCCTCTCTGTGGGGGTGCAGTGGTTAATATTTACTTACTTGTCTTCTGCTTTGTTCTCCTAACCTATTCATTTGACTTAAACTTCCATTTACCAGGCACACTGCCTTAAGAAACACACACAAATAAACCCATATGTCTTATTGTCAGACATGAAATTGAGAAATCATAAAATGTATTAAGATTTAGACTCCTCTGTAATTTACCAGTGAATGTGTGTTTACTTACTCATTTCTAACACCAATGTACATGCAGTCCTATAATTGTGAATGTGTTTACTTTTCAAATTGTTTTTTTTAATGATGTAAGTTTTTGTAGACCTATTTAGGAGAATCACATTTTTGTTGCAAATTGTACTTTATAAATAATAATTTATGGGTGGGATGATGGAATCTATTTTGAATTGTTACAAATGATTACATCTTCTACAGGTGATTGATTAGCCTTCGGGTGTTTAGATGTTAGCTAAAGGTCTTGTCTGTTTGATCCTAGTCAGTAACTATAGTAAATAATGACCACACCCAAAATTGGTAGAAATAAAAATGTTTAACAACCCAGGTTAGTCATTTTGAGAAAATTGTAAATTGAAACATACTTCAAACAATTCCACCCAGTGATTTTCTCAAACTGTTTCGTTTTTTTGTGCCTTGGTCTTTTTATAGATAATTAAAATCTTATTATGGGTCTTAATTATCCACTGATAAGTGTTGTATGATGGTGTTATTGCCATTATAGTAGAAGGCTGTAATTCATCTTGGCTCTTGACCTGCTTGCATAGCACAAATTCAGGTTTGAGTAAATAGAATAGAACCAGATCTGCCAGCACCACTCTGATTGCCATACAAAACAGTTTAAGTAACCATTATCATATGTCCCAAGGTAACATATATTTGTGAGATGACATCCAACCAGGAAACCTATAATATAGCTCAACTAAAAAACAAATTCATCAAACTGTCAGATATGGAAAATACATATAGTTCAGCTCTCTTCAAGCTGTTTGTTTTCTTTCTTTCTGAAGAACTCTGAATTACAATTCTAGTCCATGACTTTGTGCCCTAATGAGGGAGTCATAAATTCCCCCTAGGACCAGCCCTTAATCTCATTGGAACTCCACTCACTTCGTTCATTGTTTTCCTGTCAATTTCAGTATTTCTTCCTTCCAGGCATCTAATTTGCATAATTATCACTGAAGTTATGAATATTCATTAACTTAATATTATTTTTGAAGATAGAGGATTGCCAGTGCATTAAGCTGCAGGGCAGGAGGCAAGCAGTCTTTAGGGGTAGAATTTTGTGGTAACTGAATTTTTTGTTATGTTACTTTTATCTGCATCCACACATCAACAGCTTATTCTGATTGTCTTTAAGGCTATTTTAGAAAAGAAAAAATAGTTGTAATTATTCATTGAAAGCCTGAAATGTTATTAACACTATTCTTTTTTTTTAACTTAATAGTAAATACAAGAGTAAAATTTTATATTTTATCTTCATTAAACAAATACAAATTGAGATTTAATAGAGAAACAGATGTTCTTTTTTAAACAAACTTGTGTTAGTGACAGGATTAAAGAACATTTTTGTATCAACATAAAATAAATTTAATAGATATATATTTCATAAATAAGAGAGAAAAAAGTACCATCAGGACAAGTTATTAACCACTAATAGAAACATGCAAACCATATGCTCGTAAATCTTAGTTGTTGACTGTGTCATTTTTAGATGATTGCTTTCGCTAAGAAGCTTTTTTTTTTTTTTACACATTTTTGGTGGAAGACTGTTGATATACCTTATATGCCAGTTGTTTATTTTTGTACTGCTGAATATCAAAGATGCAATGTGAATCATGCATATTTATGTGTTTAAAGCTTTTATCTGCAAATTGTTCAGACAATATGTCTCACTAGCTTGTTTGTTAATTTAAATAAATTGTCTTGATTAAGCTGATGTGATTTTTTTTCCTCGTCCAGATGTTAGTATAAGTCAAGGACTCTCTTGTAGCTTACGGGATATATCAAACATATTTAGGTTCCAGATTTATCTGAGGTATTTTTGTCCCCATGGTTTGTGTGTGTATATGGTTGTATATATTTTTGTTGGTTTAAGATTTTCTTGAGCGTAGTGTACTTGTCCTGTCAACAGCTCTTGAGTCTGTCCTTATGATAGTGTCTGCCCAGTGAGCGCTGCCTCAAGTGTACTAGACTGTCCGCAGCAACCAATAAGGGCCCTCCATACAAGCATCAACAGTCTTCTCTACACAACGAACAATGTGCACTTTTTAACCGAAAATTCAACAAAATACTTCACATTGAATACATTTTCTATGGCCGAAGGATAACATTTATAAAATGAAGAGCCACTATTGAAATCTCCTCTGAGCCGGATATTTATGCCCGTATAAAAGAGTTGAAAGATTTTACAAGTAGTGGTATTATAGCTTTGATTTTTTTTTATCTATAAGATTTATATCGTGAACTGAAAAGGCTTGAGGATGCGTCTTTATCAAAATGATAAAATTAGTTGGAAACTTAGGAAAAAACACATTCATTTTATAAAATAAGGGCTTGCTTAACAGTCTTGATAATATTATTTGTGAAGATTCTTCATTGTAGAGGTTGTTTGGATGGTTTAAGAAGCCCCCCTGTATATAATGTGCTGATATGCATTAATTGAAAGGAAATACAAAAAATGCAGATCAGTGTACTTGCCAAAATGCTTTTCTCTCCTACATTTATTGGTGGTTTTGTATTTTGATGTTAAGAATTAATCTTGGTAGGAAATCCAACTTTAAGAAAACGACAAAAAAAACGCTCAAGGGTAAAACCTTCAGATTTGCGATCAGGGTATTTTTTTTCTGTGATTTCTTTTTCCTTTTGGAAAAAAAATGAATAGTCCCCCTAACTGCTGTACACTTACCCTATTACTGGTTGCTTTTTTTTATTGGGAGTGGCCTTTCAATGTTAAAAACAATTATCCATTTAGTTTTCTATTCAGACATAATCTGATAAGTCCATTAGGCTTGTAGACAGCCACTAATGCAGCTTATTATAGTGACTTTCCTAAACAGCTGCTATGTGTAGGATAGAGTCTATTAAGATGTTTCTATAGTAAATAGAAGCGGAAACAAATGCAGCAAGTGCAGGCTTCTATTTTCTATGGCAACGTCTTAATAGAGTCTATCTGACTTAGAAGTCCCTGCCTCACTTCTACTTATTCTACCAAAATGACAATAATCCGCCCCATAAAACTGTCAATCAAACTGACAATCGTCTTGTCGTGTTCAAACTTGTCGTCACAAGGGGAGGAGTCAAGCAAGAATGTGTGGGTAATGTTGCACATGCACAGTTGAAAATAAAACCATTTAGTAAAATAAATTGATATATTTTGTTCATTGTTAAAAAGAAAATAGAAAGGAGTTCTATTGAAATAAATCACTGAGGTATTTGAATTTTCATAGCTTCTGGTTGGCAACAATATATAGGGCGACTTCTAATAATGGGTGTTGACTAATGTTCTGCTGAACAAGAATGGGTCAGGGTTAGCTAAGGGGCGCCTGTGGCATAGTGGTGATTGCCGATTCAAAACTCCTCTGACTGCTAAGCCTCTCACTGCATGGGTTTGAGCCCTTATCTGGATGAAGGACTTGTTGTGGGAAGGACTTCCAGCTGACTTTGGGTATGCCAGTGGTACTAACCAGACATATGTCTGGGGACTTCCTCCACCAAATAGCTAAACATTGCTAGAATTGGTCACTGTGATGTAATTACCCATAAAAGTTGGGTAAATTGTGAAGATCCAGATCAGTGGAATCAGCTTGATTGGCACTAATTGCTACAGAGTTCTGAGTGATGTTAATTTTTTTTTTTTGTGGAATTTTTTCTTGGTCAAAAATTCATATTTGTATATATTTGTACTATAATTAAATGTGGCAAATATGAAAAAAGGTATTTATGATGTATTTGTGGCATAACTTGGGGAAGGGTATCCTGACTTGATAATGGAAAGCTTTATAAAAGAGCCTTGCCTAATATATGCTTAGCGTAAAATAGTTAAGTGTTGATTTGCTACCAAACGAACTAATTCTTTCTCTCACATTTTTTGGGTTGTTTGTTGAATTTAAATATTTCAACAACTGCATGAGTGTCCACAATCTTTCATGCAGATTTTTCCATATTATGGCTAATAAATAAAATAAAATATATAATTTAAAAGAGATAATTGCAATATATAATGAGAGTTAATTACAATATACAACTAGAGTTCATTGCAATTTATAATTAAGATAATATTTCAATATATAATAAGTATATAATTAGAGTTTATTTAAATACAGTAAGCGCTGAAAATTATCAAGAATCTAGGTGGGTGTTTAGAAAGAACTAGGTTTGTATATATTTTTTTATATTACTTCTACATCACAAGTGATGTTCTATAGCACAGATGATTTTTTTTTTTACAAAATTTACCATAATCCTAGCACAGTATTAAAGACCGATGTTGCTATACTACTGGTATATTTTGGACACTAAGTTACACTTCAAAGCTTCTCTGTGTATACTGTTTTATATTCTTGTTGCAATATTTAATTAACCATAAACTAAACACAGTTCTGTATTTGGTGCTGAGTCTCTCTTTGTTCAGGGTCTTATTGAAGTAGGAGCATTCCTTCCAAGCCACAGTTGCGACATGTGACATGTTTTTCTACTCTCCTTGTGTAAATAGTCAACCCTGCCACAAATAGCTCTCGGACATTTTCTTCTTCTTGTCCTTCTGGCTTAATCACAAGTAGAAGACCAGTGTGAAATCCTTGCTGAAAAAAATCTTGAAATATCTTTTCATCTCCTGCACACACATTTACTTAAGCTGCATTTCATAAAAAAGTATGTACTTATGGCATGGCTATTTTTAGAAGTATAATCCAATGTGCACAAATATATTTTTTCTAACACGAGGATTTTCTGCACCGATGAAATCTTTTGATGTTAAGTATATGAATGGTATGTTCTTCTTTTGATCTCAGCATTTCATTTGATTGTCATTTAACACTTGTCATTTTGGAGATTAAACGATCAAGTGACCATAATAAGTGTATGTTTTGTATCTAGTTACATAATGGTCCCACCTGCATTTAACTATAGGGTGGCTACTGAAAGCTTTAGTCCAAGCATCATTGTAGAGTTTATATCATAATATATATAATCACTGATTCATAAATATGCAACAAAAAATGTATGCTCTTTCATTTAATTGTAAAAATATACAGCTATTATTTATTATAAACAGAAAGAAAGAATCTTTGAAATTTTGACTTGTTTTACTAGCTTAATTGTTTGCTTATAAATGAAGTTTTTAATTGTTAAAACTGAATTAAAATTAAATGCATTTCCACTGGTAAATGTGTTTCAATTTGTAAAAAAGAAATTAAACAGATTCTTTAAAACTTGAATGATATAATTATTAACTGTGTTACCAGGCATAATGAAATTATTCATGACACACAGAGTTGTGAACTCAATGCTTTTACACTGTGTTATTTCAGCATCTTGTAATGGAACTTCTGACAAAAAAGCTACAGTTATAAATTACTGAAATTTTCATTGTATCAGGTGTCTTAAATAACCAAATCAATAACAAGGAGGCTTTATAATTTAAAGATCATAACAAAAAAGGATTGAGAGATAAGGGAAGGTTTTATTGATGTGCACTGAAATGTCTGGCAAAAGTTGAATGCAGTAGATAGTTACATGTAACCCATGGCCTACTAGTCACAAATTGACCAGGCTTAGGCAAATAGTGCAGATCCACATTGGTCAGTGGCCACTGGGAGCTTTGTGATTAGGATCTACTCCAGAAACAGCTTTTGCTGCAGGATATATGTCTATATATGCCTAGTTACATGTTCCTTTGACCGGCAGCAATAGCTTAGGTGGTAGAGGGTCGGCTTGCGGATCAGGAGGTTGAGGGTTCACATCCCGGCCGGGTCAAATCAAAGACTGTAAAGTTGGTAGTAGTGGTTTCCCTTCTAATGTTCGGAGCTAAGGGGACAGCATTACGCCTGACTGGTCAGTTTCAGTATAATGGACCGGCCGGGTTCAGTCCCTGGGCACCTCATAAGTGCCCCTGTACTATAATGATAGAAATGTTGCTGCACAGTAACTGCAAAAATGCCGGCAAATCCTATCCCATGTTCCTTTGTTTGTAGTTTTTAGCTAGTAATAATGTTAAGTAAGTTATAAACAAACACAGCATGATAGGGTATTAAATGCTCTGCTGCAACCAGTAATCTGCTTATCTCTGTCCTATCAATGTAGATTACTGACAGCACCCATCCCCCTTTGCCGAAACACTGTCGATATAAGGTCATGTCAGGGTAGCTGGTTATCTACATCTTGGCCCATTATGGAACCATAATGCACTTGCACCCATATTACAGGCCTGCACTAATAATACAGCTTTGTATGCCTGCTATAGACTTGCAATGATTTATTGAGACATAGCCTACTACTTAATCTTAGCCTGCTATTAGTATGTATTGATATGCAGGGCTGGAAATTTTTTCTTTTCAATGACGTACTTGTCCCAGACTAGTAACCTGGACAAAAATGTCCGAAGATTTGTGTTGTTTTCAATTAACGAACACAGCAACATATATGTCATATCTACAACTAACAAAAAAGGTATAACAAGTTGTTTCTCTTATATTTTGTCTAGAATGTGATTGGCTGTTATACGTGCATTGTACATGTACCGATTTACTTTAGAATGCCTTAATTGTGCTTCTTATACTAACCATTATCTACAAAAGTGTCTTGTTTAAATAATCTCTATTTTAAAGGATTTAAAGTTTATATTTATCCAAAAGTAAGAAAATATATGAAATGACGCCATCTCCAAAAGAACAGGCAGTTATGTACAAGAACTCAAATTAATAGGACGTACCTACTATTTAAACTAATTCAGACATTATCTTACAAGAAAGATAATTCTCATTGCACCAATATTCCTCACTGTTTATGTCTCAAGATTTTGTATCAATGTATGCAACATCAAGTGATATTTCACCTGCTGGTGCTAAAGTCAGCAGGCTGGTTTTCTGTACAGAAGTTGGAATATCTCTGTATTACAAAATTTCATATTGATTTGATAAAATAGGAAGAAGAATTTCACATTAATAAATAATGTAGTAAGGTAATATTTTAAAATATATGAGATTTTTTATGTTGTATATGATTGTATAGTATTGCTTGATTTGTAAAAGTTCATTTTAATATTTGCTGTATAATGCAATGAAATATTTATCATGACAAAAATGGTATTACCAGCTTTTTTATTATCTATTGTCATTAATTTTACTGGTTTGACTAAATTAATATAAAATGAAATAAATCTTTTGATGATTTAGCGATTACTGTAACACCTTTAAATAAAGAAACTTGTACATTCTATCAATGTTCAGCAGCGTCAGAGAGAAGAAAGTCACATATTGTTGTCATTCACAAAACTTTAACTTAAAAAACTTGGGTTGATAAATGACAAGATATGAGCAGATAAGACTTATACCAGGGGACACCATTGTACGGCGGGACGTGTCTGTGTAGACCAAGCCCAATTATGGAGTGAACGGCTTCTCACTGTTCAACATTGTCAACTAATTGCATGCTACATGTGGGACGTGGGCTCACTTTACCTGCACCAGGGCCGGGAGTAAATGTCCTGCCATCAATTATACGTGCCCGGAGAATTGAGTAATAATCATGGCACCAATTAACATACCTTCTATACAATCCCTTTCAGTTTGTCAACTATTTTCTTCAACCATTTTTTACCCTTATCATGCTACTTTTGTTAGAAACCATTTTTTAAAATCTCACTCATCTGCTTGTAACGATGTTACTGTAACAAGACTTCCCTGCAAAAAGTGTTGATCCTGATCAGACAGCTCCCAGCTTGGAACTGGTTGATTTAGCTCTGCGCTTTATATCTAAATTCTAAGCCTGATAAATTTTTGCCTAGTGGGATAATTAAAGTCATTTATCCCAACGTTTTTGTACCCTTATATAGCAAAGACTGTATTGGTTGGAGTATAACTCACAATTGCACCGCACTGTGTTACAAAACTAGATTTAAGGGGTTCAAGCGGTAGTGTTTAATTAAAATATTTTCAAGTATTTAGTTCAGCGCAGTCACACTTCTCATGTTCGCAGTGGAGATGTGTCATTGAATAATCTTTGCTTTCTTAATGGAAGTCAGAAATAGGTATTTTCATTTTTTTAAAGATGAATTTTCACCATATGGTATTTTTTTCCATTATCAAATTTTAAATTAGGATTTTCAGATAAAGTTCAGTTAAGCTGGAGTAAGGAGCATTTACATTTTTTTTTATTATATTTAAAAAAAACACAAAAAAACAACATGCTGTAGGTATATTTTGTATAACATACATTGTGTGAGGTATAAGTACTTCTTACATATAGTGTTAAAATTGTTTACAGCTTGCTGTTGCTGTGAGAGAAACACTGTATTTGCTTAAAGTGAAGGTTGAGAAAAAGTTTATGGTAAGAGCTAAACATGACCTGCATAAGTTATTGCATTCTGCATCTGGTGAGCAGACTATATTTGTTTCGAATTGAGAGGCTTAATTGTAAACACATGTAGAATAATAAATGTCTTTTAAAAAATAAATAAAATATTTTTCTGGCAGTGACAAAGCAAGTTTTGAGTGCTGATTAATTATTCATAACTTATATGCTAATTTCTTTTGTTAGTTGACAATTGTTACCGCAGTGATGTGGACATGACCTAATATGTCAGTAGTTGTCAAATCAGTTCTGCCTGTCAGCTGTCATAGAAACCCCTTATCATGCTTTCAGTGATTTTTTAATTACCAAAACACAACATAATACTTAAAACACTGAAGCACAAACAAAACAGTAAATAGTGCAGAGCCTGATCAGACTATTAGGCTATTTGTCCTTAACCGCCGCAATAGCTCAGGTGGTAGAATGTCGGCTTGCGAATTGGGAGGTTGTGGGTGCAAACCCTGGCTGGGTCAAACCAAAGACTTTAAAGTTGGTAGTAGTGGCTTCCCTCCTAACGCTCAGGGCTAAGGGGACAGCAATACGCCGGACTCGTCGGTGTCAGTTTAATTGACCGGCGGGGTTCAGTCCCTGGGCACCTCATAAGTGCGCCTGTGCTATAATAATAGAAATGTTGCTGCACAGTATTGGCAAAAATGCGGGCAAATTCTAATCCCATCCCATTTGTCCTTAATCTGATTAATTACAAACTATAACATTGTCTTCCTGCAGTCAGAAATTTGCATGCTATGGTTTGCTGTGTTGAGACTTTACATCTGTGATATTCCAAGAATTCTGATCATCGCACAAGTTTTGTTAGATTTATTTGTGGCCAATGTTGGAAACATACCAGCTATGCTTGAGATAAGGCTGAAACAAGAAACAATCTTCAACACTTTTTTGATTTTAAACTAAAAGGATTTGCTTTACATTTTGTTTAACCATTTCCATGAAGAGCAATTGGAATGTTTATTTTTTTAAATTGTTTGTTTCAATTTTTTTATTTTTGAAACAATATATTTGTTTGAAATGAGTTTCAAGCGTGACTCTTTATAATCCATGTTTTATTTATTTATTTATTTGTTTATTTATTTTTTATTTATTTATTTATTTATTATTTATTTATTTATTTATTTGTTTGTGTGTTTGTTTGTTTATTTTTTATATTTATTTATTTATTTGTTTTATTTTATTTTTAATTGATTGATTGATTGATTATTTAATTTATTTTATTTATTTATTTTGTTTTTAAGTTTATTTTCATACGATCACAACACTTTTTTCTGCAGTAAATGAACAAGTCTTCTATAATTAATGCACTTGATCTTTCTAATTTTTTAAATGATTGTGAACTTTGTTATTCTTATTGCACATATTGTCTTAACTGTCATTCTGTGTTTGTTTAATAACAATCTGTTTGTATAGGCAAGCACTCAGTTGTATTTTACTTGGATACCTGCTTCAACTGTTTCGGACTTTACCAATTATTCAAATTCCAAATCTGTCTTGACCATAAAACGACAACGAAAATAACAAGAAAACATTAATCTAATTGCCCTCTTAATGTGCCCCTGGTTAAAAACAACTTGTGTTTGACATTCCTTGTTTGTAATGGGCAGTTAAGATGGTAAACTAGCCTTAGGTTTCTTAGCAATGCCTTTCAGAAACAGGAGGCAGATTAGAAGACAGGAAATGAAGGAAAATCTGAGATACCTGTAAAAAAAGTCAATGACTTCTCAAAGATGTCTGATCAGGGGCGGATCGAGAAAATTTTGGTGGGGCGGGGGGTGGGGGGGGTATGAATCATGATCCATTCAATTTTATCACTGTAAATACTAAATATGTATACAAAGTAAGAGACCCTTACTTCGATCTAAGCAATCAACAGATAAAAGTTACTTTTAAAGTGTAGTATTTTTTTAGCTTACATATTTTTTTCATAACTCATACTCTATTACCTGGTTGGTTGGCAGAGGGAGATGCATCCCCCCATCCCCCCCACCACCCTGGATCCATCCCTGTATCTGACTCCTCATCTTCTAACCATATAGGTTTGAGTCTTTGTCAGGGCAGCTTTAGTGTGTCTGTGGTTCTACCAAGGTATTAGTCTTCGCTCTTCTTTCACCACTAACAACCGGCCGCAGTAGCTCAAATGGTAGAGTGTCGGCTTGCGGATCGGTAGGTCGCAGGTTCAAACCCAGGCCGGGTCAAACCAAAGACTTTAAAGTTGATAGTAGTGGCTTCCCTCTTAACGCTCGGAGTTGAGGGGACAGCATAACGCCTGACTCGTCTTTGTCAGTATAATGGACCAGCTGGGTTCAGTCCCTGGGCACCTCATAAGAACCCCTGTGCTGTAATGATAGAAATGTTGATGCACAGTATCGGCAAAAATGCTGGCAAATCCCAACCCATCCCATCACTAACAGCTGACTTACCTCAGTGAAATTTAAAAAAAACTCCAAATTTAACTTACAAACATTAAGAACAAATATTTATTTGGAAAAAAAACCAACACAAACAATAACCTTAACTCTTAGCTTGCTTAACCTTGTATTTATATGATTTTTGCAAACAGGGTAGATAGATCCAGGTCAGCCAGTAAACTGCTGAGAGATGTCTTACCAGGGTCTGAACTGTTTGCTGCTCAATTTCTAGACTAATGTCAATGCATCTTTGCATGTCAACATAAGAATATGTCAAGATCTGGTTGTTAATTAATGTAATTATTAATAAATGTAATTAATAAATGTAGCAAGCTAAGGGTTAAAGTTGAATGAACTTTTGGGATGGTAGTAAAGAAAGAGGGACTATAGAACCTTGACAAGTAATCAGAGTTTCAGGGTTTATTCTATTAAAAGAAAATAATGTGCTGATAATTTGAGTTTGGGTAATTTTTTCTATACTTTAATGAAGTAATGTTTTAACTTTTTCTGTATATATCGAATCCAGAAGGAATGTACACAATACAAACTGCACACACATAATATTTGATAAACATATTTATGTGCTGATTTATTTATTTTTATAGACATCAGTTGACATTTACATGCCTTACTGTTGTGTTACACTAATAAAATATATTGTTGTTATTGCTTTCTCTACTTTTTGCTTATACAACACAATTTGTGAATTTCAAGTGTGGTTCTCACAAAAAGTAACCATGCGGCATTAAGAGACCACCTGTCTTTAGAGATCACTTTTGCCCTGTCCCGAGGGTGGTCTTTTAATACAGGTTTAACTGTACTTTAATGAGTAATGTTTTAACTTTTTCTGTATATATCGAAACAGACTGCAAGGTAGATTAGAATATTTAGACCCGTAGGGATTTGTAAGTTGGCTGTTTGATCCTTCATCCATACCTGTGATGGTCGTAAAATAAACATTTCTCTACAACACTTAAAACCTGCTGAAATCATGTGTAAATGGTGTTTATTGGAACAGAGTAATAACCCCCTGAAGGATTGGATGTTAAATCAAATGTTGCGGTAGAAAGTTATGATGGTGGACACTTAAAGAAAGTGATTAAGTTGTCACAAGCCTGATGTGTTTGTGTCAGAAATATTTAGATGTTGATGGAGAGATGAGATGAGGTTTGGGGATGAATATTTGGTCGCCAGTCAGGTGTGCAATGTTCATCTAGGATAGTGGTTCAGCTTCATTGCACTTTGAAACATTTTTGTCAATTCTTGGGAATATGTTCATTGATGAGTATAAATTGATTTGTGGGGGCGCCCATGGCGTAGTGGTTGTCGCCAATCTTTAACTCAGCTACTGCTTAGCCTCTCATCGCATGAGTTCGAGTCCTTTTTGGGCCAAGGACTTCATGTGAAAAGGACCAGTTATTCTACCTAGACATGGGGCAAAAAAGCTGGACGTTGATCATAAATGGTCACTTCAAATGTATTTCAAAAACAAAACAAAAGTGCTTTGGACTACAGATCAGAGAGCTGGGTTCAAACCAAATACCTGACAACTGATATTCATCCTTGGTAAGGTACTGGTTCTACCCAGGATGTGGTGGTCGATAAGCACCACAATGGTAAATTTTCAATTCTTATGATTTGATTCTGAAATATGTCTCATAATAGGTATTTTTTCTGTTCTCAAATTCCTGATTTTTTCTTCATTTTATTGTTATTGCCTTCTTTTGTTGTCAGTTGCTGACTGTAGCGAAAACATGCACTTTACAAAATTTCAATCAAGATTATCATCTTGTCACACCTGGGAACCCACGTAAACACATTTATTGTGAATGGAATGTTCACTAGATGGTCATCATAGATTCTTAGGTTAGTGCTGCACTGTCCACTCCAAGGGTCCATTAACCATGTCCTCAGCTGACCCATGGTCACTTAAGATGGCTACCATGGCAACGAGGGATTCAGTCCTGAGTGGAGCACTGATGACAGGGTCTGATATGCAAATGAAGAAACTGATGTGTACTAAGGCAGCAAGTTCAGAGCTCATCAAATGTTATTAAAAAAGTCAAGAATAAAGAGAAGTAATTTATCCTTGGGCAGAGTATGATTGTAGAAATACAAGAAAGTCAGCATGAAGATTTTATTAAAGGAAGGTTTTCAGCTGACTAGATGCTTATCTGTGTAGTGCCATCTTGCTAAGGTAAATGCTTAGTGATCTTGTTACATGATATGTAATAGTTGGAAACTAATCAATGATTGCCAGACTTTAGTGTCTGACCTCAAGCCTACTACATACTGGCTAAAATTATGACAATCAGACTGCTATATACTACAATGTCCTTCTATATTCTTATTTTGTTATTACTTCATGTTTATGTAAATGAAACACATATAAGCAGCACAAATAGTGTAGATCCTGATCAAATAGCTCCCAGCAAATAGTGTAGATCCTGATCAGATAGCTCCCAGCAAATAGTGTAGATCCCGATCAAATAGCTCACAGCAAATAGTGTAGATCCTGATCAGATAGCTCCCTGCAAATAGTATAGATCCTGATCAGATAGCTCCCTGCAAATAGTATAGATCCCAATTAAATAGCTCACAGCAAATAGTGTAGATCCTGATCAGATAGCTCCCAGCAGTTAGTGTAGATCCTGATCAAATAGTGTACATCCTGATCAGATAGCTCCCAGCAAATAGTGTAGATCCTGATCAGATAGCTCCCAGCAACTGGCTGATCTGGATCATCACCATTTGTCTAAACCTCAACAATTCATGCATGGAGGGTCCAGAGTTACAATGCCTGAACAAACCAACACACTGTACATGTTCTGATGGACAGTGTCCATGTTGACTGTCAGTAAATCACTTTCACTTGGCTGGACACACTGATTGGTCAGTGGGTCAGTGAACACAAGACAGTGGGTGACCAGTGCAACCATTCACCACTACTGGGCCATCGGGTGACCAAAACTGAACAACCACTGACCATTGGTTAGGTGATACATTCATACATGTGAACTTTTTCTGAGACCAAAGTAGGAGATTTTCACTTGCAAAGTGGGGGGTTTGTTAATTACAGTTAAACAAAGAAGAAAGTTTCCAAGTAGGGAGATGCTGACCCTGAGAAGAGGGAGTTTCCCTCCAAAAGCAGGAGAGTTTACATAATGCTGGTGATGATCTTATCAATCCAACAGCAGTACAATAATGTCCTTAAAAGCAAATTACTTCACAGCACTCCCCACAACATATTCACCTGAATACCAGATGTTTAAAGATGAGGGTACAGAAGACAAAAACTTTATTTTCACACCTATCCTTGTCACCTCCTTGGCTTCAGGACATTGTCTCATTGTATCCATTTGCTTGTCACCTTCTATTGACTAATCACAATCTTTGCAATCAGCTGACCTTTTATATTTGAGTGTCAGGAAGCTGAATTTAATCAAATGAAATCACTGTCTTTCAGTCAAACTTCTGATCTCTTATATCAGTTGAATTAAACTTCCCATAGTTAACTTCTCACAATATTTTATACTTACACTAAATAACATTTTTTCATTGTTAACTTCTCTTTTTGAGAAATCCTATCTGACTGTTTTTGAGACATGGTAAACCAACTTCTGCACTAAGGGGAGCACGTGACATAGTGGTAGGGTCGCAAATTTGTAACTCCTCTTATTGCTTAGCTTTTCACCGCGTCGGTTTAAGTCCCATTTGGGCTGCATTGCGATGTGCCAGTGCTTCTACCCAGACATGTGTCTGGGGTCTTCTGCCACCAAAAAGCTGGATGTTGCTATAATGATCATAAATGCAATGTATGTCAAAAACAAAAAACAAACAACTTCTACACTGATGCCACTGATGTGCCAATAGTATCACATTTATATTCTCTTTAAATGTGAAACCTTTAATTGTTCTCTATCAAAATGCAACCCATTTAAAGGGGCAATGTACCTTAAAATTATTTTTTTCAGTTATTCCCCATTTTGATTATACTTTCCTGTTCTGAGAAAAGTGGAGTGTGCTGGCTACTGGCAGCTCTTGTTTTTAAAACATACGCCTTTGAATCAAATTCTAACCAGTCATTAATATTAGTCGACTGTAAGCTTAATATTTTCTAGCCTTTAAATAGTCCAAATTCAGATTATATGTATAACATCACTTGTTGATACAAAACAAATTATACAAGTATATTCTATAAATATATATTTATTATTTATCAGTGATGACTTGGCTGTTGTCAAAGAATCTTGGATGAATTCAGGAAATTTTGGAACCTGATTCATTTTCTGTACTTTTTGCTATCGGCAAACGCCCATTTGTTGGCATCGGGCGGTAGATCTGGTTCTGGCGAAGAAATTCTCACACTATTTTGGTATCATTTTTTTTTTCTATTTTGGCTTCTTGCAGAATTTAGAACTTGATCCAAAATTCTAACAATTACAAAACCTGTTGTGTTGGAAGGATTGTACTGTTTTGGCAGTCAGCAAGGACACTTGGCTTAAGCTAGTGCTGCCTTTTTCTTGGTTACAATTCAGCATACCTGTAAAATATGAAACCATCAGTTTCTAAAGATCAGTAAAATGTCTGTCTTGCTTAAATGGCTTTTTATGCTTTACTGATCAACTTCTATCTATTATTTCTATGCATAAAAGAAATTGTGTGTATATTGCATATACATAAACATATTTTTTGTAATTTTGATAAAACCAACTGAAAACAACATGACCAATAATTTGACACCAAATGAGGTACTTGTATATCATAAAGAAAAAAGTATTCCTTTTCCTTATGAAAACACCAACGTCTACATTGTTGATTTCTTTGATAATTTCCAATATAATATTTATCTATACAGCTCAGTTATGTTGTACATTTGCCATCTTTTAATGTACTGTTGGTCTCAGCTTGCCAAATAACCTGAGGTATATTGTATATAACAAATCTGATCATTGTGCATGGATTGAACAACATGCCTAATGGAAAGTGTCTTGCTATGATCTGAAGTTTTACACACCAAAAACCTTTACATGCTTATACCATTGAAGCACTTTTAAATTATATTACTTAATTTTTTCCCTTTGTAAAAGTGGTTTAAGAAATACTACATTTTCCCTGTTTTTAAAAGTGCTGCTGTAAGTTACAAGTGTTCTGAGTTTTTAAATTATAAAACCTGGAGTAAGAGTCTGATTATAACCTCAAATATCTCATTGGATAATTTTTTATTCAAGTTTAAAATCTGACCAATCAGAGTTCCATGTTTTATAACCTCAAACACTAATAGGTATGATTGTAAAATTTGATTCATAATTTGACTAATAAAATGCCCAATAACTAACTCAGATGCGGGCTCAAATATTTATAACATTATCTCCTGGGTTCTCAAATGCTAGCGGGGTCATATGTTAGATAACCACATGAATTGGCCAAGTCTTACAGTAGCCATTGGCTCTGCTCTTGGTAGTTTTTCAATATGGCAAGTTCAGTATGAACAGTAGATATCCGCAATTTAAGTTTGTTTTGTTTTTGAAATACATTTGCAGCAACTAATCATGATTGTTATGGCAGCATTCAGCCTTTTTGATCGAGGAAGACCCCAGACAAATGTCTGGGTAGAACCACTGGTGCACCGTATGTCAGCTGGAAGACCTTCCCACATTAAGTCCTTCGCCCCGAATGGGATTCGAGCCCATGCAGTGAGTGGCTAAGCAGTCAGAGGAGTTACAAATCGGTGACTCTTCCCCTTTGCCATGTGTGCCCCCACACCAATTTAAGTTGGATGTGTTGCTAGAATCATAGTGTCAGATAGTGCAGATCCTTTAGAGACCACACTGATCAGAAGCTGGCTGATCTAAACTTTATGCATATTATAGGTAAATCTACCATAAACATAACTAGAATTAAACACTCAACTCCTAGCCTTCTAAGCATAAATTGGTAGGCATCTGTTCCAAACCAATAGCTTTTGGACGTCTGGGGTTCATTTCAATAATAAGATACAATAGTATCAAAATCTTATTTCCTCGTAAGTGAAAAAGTCATTTTTAGCTCATGTGCTAGGCGAGACAAAGGTGGTTTACTACAATATGCTATCGTGATGAAACAAAACTTATGTATTTGAGATTTTTTTACAATTCACATTATATGATGTCTATACAATTGGTAATAAAACTAGGCTCTGTTCTTAACATAATGTGACTCAGGTATACAGAAGGCATAACTGTATTTTTTCACATATATGGCTGAATAATTGTTAAAGATGGTAATTCCCCCAAAGAAACACCATCCATCTCTTTTCTAAATCTTTTCAATATGAAATTAAGCCAATGCAAAAGCTTGGTAGTGGATATTTAGGCTGTAAATGATAAGCTATGTCCAGCTGAGGTGCATTCTGTGTGTGAAACATCCACATTACTGGGTGATGAATGTTTATGGCAGTTGGAGGGATCATTTACACCTCCTTTAGTACCGATAGGTGTCAGGAGAGCAGTGAGGATTTGCATAAAGGTTACCGGTAGGTTGCTAAGCATGAATTTATACAGCGTTGGCAAATAGTGTAGGTCCAGATTATCCAGCTTTCTGCTGGAAGCTGTTTGACCAGGATCTGCAATATTCATGCCTCACACGAGTTGTAGTAGAATATGCTACAGTAATCATTGCTTCCTCACAAAGCATGCAGTCATTGAGAAGATCTTGCTTGTCCTCAGCCCCTCACAGCATGGGTTTGTGTCCCACTCAGGGTGAGAAATTTCTTGTGGAGAGGTTTTCCAGCTAACCCTCGGAGCCCGGTGCTTCTACCCAGACATGATATTGGGTCTTCCATCATAAATTAATAGCTGGACGTCACTTATCTGACCTTAATTGTGTCAGCACAATGTAATAAAAATTAAATTCAAATCAATAAATCACATCTTAATTGTGTACACCGAAATTGGTAAAAAATTTAATGATGCTTAAATCTTTTTTGGCGGGGATTCTTACCTACCGTAAAGTTTTATAGATAAGACGCAGTTTTTTGCCCTAAATGATGATAAAAAAGTGGGGAGTGCATCTTATACATGCGAATTTAAGTTTTCCCCTTTTTTCACAGACCAAAATTGACCATTAGACTAATCCGACCGCAGAGAATATCGCCGATAGTATCGGCTATAGACAACTGTATTGTGCTATTTTAAGGGAAAAGTTACATTGTTTTTACCTAAAATTTGACATTAAACATAAAAAGAGACATTTAAATTCGTTTGTGTATACATAAAACAACAATATGCAATAGATATTTGCATAAATATCAATTTATTCTAACAAAATCGGCGAAGTTTCATAATCCGGAAACGGTTATTGAGTTTTAGTGGAACGGGCATATTCATTGACGACGCTGTTATTATCATCGTCTAAGTAATATGGTATTATTCAATTGATCAATTTTGAATGATTTTTCTTTATTTTAAATGTTAACTACGAATTCATTTTAAGTTGAAATTAAAACCCCACTTAACAACAATAAAATGTGCATCGGCTATTTGCGCAGACAAGTTTTCACACCTCTTTTGGATGTTAATAGATCGTCCATCATCCGTAAGTAATTACAAAGGTGCATAGAACTAATTTGTTGGTAAGCGGTCACTTAAATAGCATGGTGTGAAAATGAACATATAAAAGCCTTTAGTTGTTATTTTAAATGTCATTTGTGTGTTTGGCCCATGTGTCGAAAACTTAATTATAGGCCGAGAACTTAATTGTTTTTATGACATGCTGCCGCGTGAAACAGGATGTTCTCTCATGTGTAGGGCTGGGATAGCCGCGAGAATATCCTGTCTGGCGTGTAAACGATATATTGGGGTAGAGTGTCATAACGTAACACAATACACACGGTCTCACTAGGCAAACAGTCGTCGCGACGTATTATTCAAGACACTTAGAGAATAATTAGCATTCGGCGCAAACACCGAGTTACGGAACAATTGGAACATGTTCCCTTGAGTCAAATCGAGCGATGCGGCGATGCGGGAATTTCGTAATGGCGGCCAGATGGATTAGTGAATCGGGGATGCGTCTTGTCTTTGAGAATTTGCTTTTTTCCTTGATTCTAGACCTCAAAGAGGGGGTGCGTCTTATCTTTGTGTGCGTCTTATCTTTAAAACTTTACGGTATCATGGTACGCGATGGCAGAGGTTAATGTTTTATGAAAGGCATGATATGGCTGCATGGAACCTTAGAATTTACACTGTGAAAATGTACCAAAATGTACCAAAATGTATTTGAATGTCTCTTTGTTAAGATTAATTATTAAAAACAAAATCACAAATGCACATCAGACAAATAGTTACTTCCTAAATTTGAATAATGTATGAGATCTACTAATCCATCAAAGGCTTATTGCATTTTTGAAAGAATCCACTAACTTATTACACAGATGGAAGTAAATATGTACGTATTATGTTTACAATCATTTTATGATGTTTTCATAGCTACATATTATAGATTTCTGCTATAGGTTAAAGAGAAATTAATATGTCATGATCAAAATGCTTGCAAGGGAAATAACTCTAAAATTGATCATTGTGGGTAATCCCAGAACTCATAAAAAGGTTTGGGCAAACATGAAGAAGATAATGAAGTGAGAAGAGTTATTGCCAAATGGAAGTGGGCGAGATCTTTATTGCTTGTTGTTCATAAGATTGGATAGCCTGTCAGTCACTGGGTCTAATTAGCAGATGAAAGGGTGGGTTTTACAACTGCAATCCACTGACATTCAGCACTGATTGGGATGTTGTTAAAACAAGGCTGTCGGTAGAATTAGCACTTCCTTCTATCCTCACACAGAGCTGATTTCCTATTTTATAATACCACATTATCATTGAGAAGGGGAAGTAACTCTAACATGTCACATCATACTGTGTTATCCCCCTTTTGAGTAGATATTTGACATACTCTGTTGAAAATTTATGAAAAATACTACATTACTGGATATTTAGATTGTTCAAGACTGCAGCATGCACATAAGAAAAATTTACTACAAAAGATAATATTACAAAATATTGATGGGAAGTTATTCAAACATAGTTGTCAGTATTATCAGGCCTTTCTGTTACCTCTGATGCCCAACACTGGACACTTTATTTCTTTTTTTTCTATTACAATATTTAGCTGTGTAGTAAAGATTAAACAAATAACAAAATATTATACATCTTGTGGGATATTTGAAAAAAAAAAGTGTTTATGAAATAGTTACATTTTTATTGTAATATCAGTTTTGTAAAAGATTCAGTATAGAGTTAGGTAATTACTGTATTATTGTAATAATTATGTTATTATAAAATGTAGAAACAAAAGGTAGTTAGAAAGAATACAATGTAGTTTTTTACAAGGTTGTTCTGAAAAGGTTTTGAAGGAATAGTATATGTTATCAAAAAGTGTTTCATCATTTACATAAATTTTGTGGTATTGTCTTTTACATTCTTACTACTTTTCTTAATTTTCTGCATAACTCTGGTCCTTTTTTTACATTTTACAAGCATTTTGTGTTTTTTTTACAAATGTTATTGAATTCACAGCATTTATTAAGCATCTTCAGATCACTTAAAAATTGTTGGTGGGATAATAAACTCAACAAACACATGAACAAAACAATAAATTTCTTTTTGTACAGTTTCTATGGTAACAACTTTCTCTTGGTTTTGTTGTTACACAGGTAAATGCCACGGACCCTGACTGCGGTGTTAACGGTCAGATCCGCTACTTCATCTCACCAGACTCTCACTTGACAAGTGACTGGTTCTACATTGAGGAAATCCAGGGCAGAATCTGTGTTAAGAAGCCCCTTGATCATGAAACCAACACCATACATGAGTTCTCGATTGTCGCCAAAGATTCAGGTAAGTTTGTGACATCTCACATCAGTATTTGATCACGAGTTTTCAGACAGGTTTTGTTGGGATTGTGTTGGTGAAAGTTATCAATCAGTATTTCCAGAAAATAGGCAGTTGACCAAGAAATGAATTTAGTGTAATGTAATGTTTATATTTGGTAACTGAGTTCCTTTATCTTCTTCCCATCAAAAGATGGAACAAGTATTTAGCACAATTTTTATGATCTGATCAGTTATTTTAGTCTTGACTTCTTTTCTTAAGTTTGCAAAATTTTCCATCAGCTTTGCACAGATCTCCATTTTTATCATGTCCTTATCTTACGATCTTGTTACATTAAATATGATAAAATTGTCTATAAATACTATATAGATGCCCTCTTGGCTGTTTCAGGTGATTTCTCATCCACCGCCAATGTACGTATCAGCATTGTTGACATTAACGACAACCTGCCCGAGTTCTATCCACGGAACTACAGCAAGAACATCCTCTACAGCACAGCCCCAGACTCGGAGATAATCACGGTTCAGGCCACAGACGATGATGATGGTGTGTTCGGAAAGGTCTCCTACTTCATACAAAGTGGAAACACAGATAATTATTTCACAATCGATAAAAATACAGGTATGTTCAACTGTTTACACAAGAAGTCATTATAGCCAGTAAATGATACAGTCTAAAAAATCAAATTTTAAAGGTGGTATTCGACATCCTAGACCGAGTTTTGTTCTCCAACCAACCAAATAAATTTTTAATAACTGAGATGATCCCACAAAATGCTGTTTAATTATGGCCTATATCCATATGAAAAGTAAAACCTAACACTTAACATGTCATTATAAAAATGTATTTCCTATCTGAGCTACTCTACGCAGTAATCTACTTATAATGAAAATCATGTGACCACTTGCTTTTGAACTCACATTACATGATTGTCCAGGTAATCAACTCTGATGTTGATTTCTATTTTTTAGCTGAAACCCCTATCAGGCTTATTTATTGACCTGAAAATGAACCTCTTTAGGATATATTTCATGATTTCTAGCTATTAATTTTAAAACGTATTAGTTCATGCAGCAATTATGCACTAATTCCCTGAACAGGGATAAGATGTTGCATGTTCCAGATAAAGGCAAACTGTTGGATACCACCTTTAAGATAATCTCAGGTTGATTAATGAGAATATGGGTGTGTTCTATACAATTTGCTGTAATTTATAATCAGTCTTGTTACTTATGCATAATGTTTGTTAGCAAAAAACTTTGAACAAATAAAGGCCAAACTAATCATTCTTAGGCATAAGTCGGGAACACAATTTATTATCGTCAGGCATACAAAATAAAGTTGTTTTAGGTATTCTTAATGTGATAAAGCTCATTATAGCAAAGCTAAGGTACCATACACAGTTTCAGGTATGTAGCTTAATGTACTTTAAAGATATTGTACATTGAAATTCATGACTTAAGCAATTTTTCTTTTATAATGTTTGGTGATTACACATCTTAATATGGATAATGAACCAGTGTTGCAGGGCGAAACTGTCAACATAGAAAAGTTCCTGATTCAATGTTTATACCCGTGTTATACAGGTGCCATCAGCCTGCGCAGGGCCCTTCCAGCTCAGGAACACCTGTACAAATTGACAGTATCAGCTTCTGACGGCGGTGGGCGCTTTTCTTACCTGTCAGCCGAGGTGTATATCAGCGTTATGGGAACCAGTTACAGCCCACCACAATTTGAGCGGTCTATGTACAGGTTCAATGTGCGGGAGGACAAACCAGTCGGGACAACGCTAGGCACTGTTCGTGCCACATACAACGGACAGACCAGTGGTGAGTGAAGGTCCTCTTTATGTGATACTGTTGTATCTTTTCTGTTTAGTTTTGAATAAACATGTTAATGCTATTTCAATTTTACCTTTAATTGATGTTCTGCCTGGTACTTGTGAGAAAAGATATGGTTCTACATTTAAGCTAAGGACAGATGGCACTGGGAAGTCAAATGTATGTTCTAAATAACAATTCTTGGAACAATTTAAAGTAAATTTGTTGAGAATAATTACTGTTGCCCTAATTGAATTATGCTTCCTATCATGGAAGCATTCCACACATTTGCAAATACAATTACAAATTTATAATGTGTAGATAATTTTTTTTTCTAGTTCATTAAAATTTCTGAACACAAAATTACTCCAAAGAATAAATGTATAGCCACTTTTACTATTGTGCTTTATTTCTTTGTTGCAGGTATGAAATATTCTATAGCATCTGGAGATAGGAATGCTTTCTTCAGCATTGACCCTGTAACAGGCGTTATTCGCTCGGCCAAACCCCTGGATCATGACAGGTTCCCTCACATCCTGTTGAACATCATGGCTGACATAGGCAGTACTCCGCTGTATGGAAGCACCCAGGTATGTGATGAACAGTGGTTGATTTTACTTTAATACAATAAATGATGGGGCACCTATGGTCAAGTGGTTAGAGTCGCTGACTTGTAACAAAAATAAAATAAATGGATTTAAGGTGCATCCATTCTGTGGCTAGTAAGATGGTTGTATTCTCTTAAACAAATCAGGAATGAATTTCTTCCATCACACTTTTTGCAAAACAGTTTCTCTCAAAAGTATGATATAAAAATTAATATCTGTCTCTGCTTTCTGTATAACATTAAAACATTTATTTTAAATGTATATGTGGCATTATTTTCTTGGCATTTTTATTTGTCATCTGTCTTGAATTGACAATGGTTTGATCTAATAATGTCTTCCACTGTTGTAATTTTTTTAATGTGTAAACTATTAACAGCATATCTGTATATACCTCTTACAATTACATAACCAAACAAAACCCTATATATCATTTCTCATATTTATTTTTCTAAAAACTTCATATAATAACATTATCAAGAATATCTATAACATAATTCTTTAAATACCTTGTAACAGTTATAGGCTGACTCTGCACAGATTAATTTCTACACCTACATTTTGTATTTCAGGTGAACATTACTATAGAGGATGTCAACGACAATGCTCCTGAGTTCAGTAGCAGTCATGTGACCTCCTCCGTCTCTGAAGCCATAACCTCATCTGTCAACATTTACACTGCCCACGCTATCGACAAGGATAGTCGTGCTAATGGTAATGGAGAAGTCCGTTACCGGTTTGTTGACAACCCAGACTTTCTTTTTGTCATTGACCCTACCAGTGGAGAGGTGTCTCTGGCACTAGGGAAGCGGCTGGATTATGAGAAGGTGACCAAACACACATTACTGATTGTGGCATCTGATCAGGGCCAGGAGAAGCAGCTGTCCTCCACACTGACACTTGATATCAATGTCCAAGATGCCAATGATAATGCTCCCATATTCAGCAGTGTTTTTATTGAGTCAGTCTCAGAGTCAGATCCTGTTAATACCAAGTTTCTGCAGATCCAGGCATCTGATTTGGACGATGGAGACAATGGGCGACTGACCTACAGTCTTGTGGAATCGGAGTTCTCTTACAAGTTTGGGATCAACCCACCAGATGGGATGATGTTCCTGCGTGAGCAGCTAGATCGTGAAGAAAAAAGTGAGTACCAGCTGCAGGTGATGGCCCACGATCACGGCCAGCCTTCTCTGACTGCCACCACCTCTGTGACAATATTTGTCATTGATGCCAACGACAATACACCCATGTTCTCACAGCCAGAATATCACTTTTACATCGAGGAGAATCTACCATTGGGCACCTCAGTTGGCCAGATTATCGCAACTGATCGTGACAGTGGTAACAATGCCCTGTTACAGTATGACTTTGCCAGCTTGCAAAATGACTTCTCTATATCCAACACGGGTCTAATCAGTAGTACGCGGTCCTTGGACCGCGAGAATACACCCAGCTATAACATTGAAGTGGTAGTGCAGGATTCTGGATCGCCAGTTCAGCAGGCTAAAGCCCGTGTGGTGATCACAGTAACTGATGTAAATGACAACAAGCCATTGATCAAGAATTCAGCTGTAGTGGAACAAGTGGAGGAAAATCGGTCTAAAGGGGTCCGCGTTGTCCAGATACTTGCAGAGGATCCAGATGCAGTTGAGAATGGAACAATCAGCTTTTCTCTCACAGATGGTATGTACTCTAATGTGTTTTTTAATGGTGATTCCATTTGTTTTTAAACCAATTTGAACGTGACCAATGTACATATTATTTAAGTTTTTTATTTATACCTAAGCCAAGAGCTGACAAGAGCTGTCACAAAATGATTGTTACCTTTTTTTTTTTATTTGAAAAATGAATGGTTAGGTATTGGTGGATATTTTCATGTAACAGTTACCAATATACATAACTGGAAAAAGCAAAATGCAAAATGAAATGCTGCATTTCTTATAAGAGTGTTTAATAATTTTATATGAGAGAAATTTTAAAGAAAGTGTTGTTATTTTTTGGCACATGTTTCATTCTAATATGTCCTTAACTCTATTTCAGAGTCAAATACAGAGGTTCTGAAATTTTTTTCTATTCACCCCAAGACGGGTTGGATCACAACCAAGGAGGTGTTGGACTTTGAGACACGGTCATCGTACAAGTTCCTGGTCGTGGCATCAGATGGTGGTTCTCCCAGCCTGTCAAGTTCTCTGCATTTTGAGATTACTGTGAAGGATGACAATGATGAAGCGCCAGTGTTTCAAGATGTCAACATGACATTCTACATTGTGGAGAACATTCCAATAGGCACAACAGTGGGACAGGTCCAAGCCTATGATAAAGATGGTGGAGAAAATGGAAGGGTATCCTACTATATTATCGGTGGAAATCACTTTGGGCTGTTTGCCATAGATCTTGAAACTGGTTCGATTTACACAATCCGTGAGATTGACTTTGAGGAGTCTTCCTCCCACACTGTAGGGATACGAGCTGTAGATAACAGTGTGTATAATCCAAAGAGCAGTGTAATTACTATCAAGATCTTTGTCACTGATGTGAATGACAATGCTCCACAATTTGAGCATGATCCAGTATTTTTAACTGTACGTGAAAACACTGCTATATCCACGGTAATCCATACGTTCACTGCAATAGACGCTGACTCTGGTAATAATGGGACAGTGAAGTATGAAATCAGGAATACATCGGCAGAGAAGAAGTTGGAGATTGACCCCTACACCGGCCGGCTGAGCGTGGCAGCGAATATTGACTATGAGGCGATCAGGGACATCTCAATGGTGATTCGGGCGTATGACCTGGCGCCCACGCCCCAGAGTCAACTGTTCTCCACGGTAACCGTGATGATTCTAGTCCTGGACACCAATGACAATGCACCAGTGTTTCCTACCTATCAGGAACCATTCAAGGTTCTGGAAGATGAGCCAGTCGGATACAGAATTGCATCCCTGGTTGCTAGGGATGCAGACGGCAATGTGAACATGAGCAACAACAATCGTGTCCTTTACTCCATCATTAGTGGTAACTACGGTGATGCTTTCCAGATTGAGGAATCCACAGGTAAGTTTTAACAATTAACAATGTTAATTACTTGCCTTCTCTTGCTTAAAATTCTTCTACAGAGTTGTTTTTGGACAGGAATTTCTGGCCTGGAGATAATAAAATTCTGAGCTGAACTCAGAAATCATTCTTAAGCATCTGACTCTGACTGGTCATTTGTTAGTTCAAATTTAAAATCTGACTATCAAACCCTTGGTATTAGAAAATACTGACCTTTTGAGAAACCAGGCTCATAGTTCGAGACATGCTGTCACTGTGCAGCACTTTACATGTTCCAAGTGAAATAACTCTGTATAACTTAAACATTTTGTCAAGGATCTTTATGCCTTAACAGGTAAAAAACTTTTACTTGTCAGAAAAGTGTATATTTTTTGAATATGTATATTCTTTTTAATTTCCAGGAGTTCTTAGAATTCGATCCCCACTGGACCGAGAGAAGAATGCCAGCTACTCATTGAGGGTTCGCGCTCAAGACATGGGTGTGCCAAGCCTGCAGTCTGATGTGACCATTGTCGTCCAGGTTCTGGATGTGAATGACAATGCCCCTCGCTTCAAGCAAACTCTATATCAAGCTAATGTGACAGAGAACAGTGTACCAGGCATTTTAATAACCAAACTGTCGGCCACTGACCCTGATCTAGGTACATTGAATCCTAAGTTTTTAAGCTTGAAATCTCTTTATATACTTAGTATGAGTATAAGCCTTTAAGCTCATGTCTAAGTTGCTTAGATTGAGTATAAGCCTGCAAGCTCTTTTCTTAGTTGCTTAGCTTGAGTAAAAGTGAGATAAATATGTATAAAAATTATTGAAAAATCAAATTTGGTCTATTTATTCAATTAGTAAAGATGCTGATTAATTTTGATCATTGAAATTTGTTATTATATGTAACTACTTTAAATGTTATTTCTGTCTGTAGGGGTGAACCAGCAGTTGACCTACATGCTGCCTGAGGGTGTGGCCAATGGTAACTTTGAAATTGACCCCATGACAGGGGTCATCACCCTGGTAACAGAAAACCTGGACAGAGAGGTCAAGAGTTCCTATGTACTCACAGGTGAGTCGCTTGTCTGCAAGGAGACCAAAAAATATCCAAGCATTACTGACATTAAATTTGAAATTATTTAGAACATTACAATATACGTTGCTCATGTTATGTTTTGCTAATGATGAGGCAAATTGATTTCAGCAACACAGGATGCAAAAAGCCACTTGTCATATATTTTGTCAGGGGTGACAATTACATTTATTTGATGTTCTTTTGAGTTTTTCTCCTTGAAATTGGTAAAAAACAACAACAACTTTTTGCAATAGTGAACATAAATGAATATTAGTATTCAAAACGAGCTCAAACAAACCTGGAAGGATGAATAAAAAATCTATGTACTGATCCTACAAGATGGCTTAAGATGGTTTTAATTTTTTGCTGCCCAAATATTGAGGTGATTTCAGATGTTAAATGTAATATTGTATATGTTTCAATATGTTTTTTGGCAAGTTGTTAATTATAATAAAAATTATAATCTTTTCTTTTTTAAAATTTATTATTTCATATCAGATACATGTATTAATTTGACTGCTTGTGCGGTGTTTAGCATTCCACATTGGCAGATGGCTAGAGATGACCCCCTACCCAATAATATCTGCCAGTCATGTAATATCTGTTGGTAAAAAGAAGAAGAATATATGATAGTCAGAAGAATTATATAAGTTATACAATATATGACAGAAGAATGATATAAGTTATACAATATATGACAGAAGAATTATAGAAGTTATACAATATATGACAGAAGAATGATAGAAGTTATACAATATATGACAGAAGAATGATAGAAGTTATACAATACATGTCAGAAGAATGATAGAAGTTATACAACACATGACAGTCAGAAGAATGATTTAAGTTATACAATATATGACAGTCAGAAGAATGATAGAAGTTATACAATATATGACAGAAGAATGATATAAGTTATATAATATATGACAGTCAGAAGAATGATATAAATTATACAATATATGACAGTCAGAAGAATTATATAAGTTATACAATATATGGCAGAAGAATGATAGAAGTTATACAATATATGACAGAAGAATGATAGAAGTTATACAATATATGACAGAAGAATGATAGAAGTTATACAATATATGACAGAAGAATGATAGAAGTTATACAATACATGTCAGAAGAATGATAGAAGTTATACAACACATGACAGTCAGAAGAATGATATAAGATATACAATATATGACAGTCAGAAGAATGATATAAGTTATACAATATATGACAGTCAGAAGAATGATATAAGTTATACAATATATGACAGTCAGAAGAATGATATAATATATACAATATATGACAGAAGAATGATATAAGATATACAATATATGACAGTCAGAAGAATGATATAAGATATACAATATATGACAGTCAGAAGAATGATATAAGATATACAATATATGACAGTCAGAAAGACGATATAAGTTATACAATATATGACAGTCAGAAGAATGATATAAGTTATATAATATATGACAGTCAATTGTTATATTAGCAGTGCAGTTGGTGCTCCTACCAGTCTTAACTTCAGCAACCTCCCAAACCCCACTCACCTCCACCAGCCCCCACCCACCTCCACCAACCTCAAACTAACCAAAGCCTTTTACAAGTGTTATTATTTTTCAATTTTCAGCATATGTCCAGGATTCAGGCACCCCCACACTGTTTGACATGACTACCATCATCATCAATGTGACTGATGTGAACGACTCTCCACCAGTGTTCAAGGATAACTCATTCTTCCTTGAGATCCCAGAGAACTCTGTTCAGGAGATGATTCATACATTTGTGGCACACGATGCAGATGTTGGCATCAATGGAGAGGTCCGCTACAGTATCACAGGTATGGGGCTCAGTCAGACAGGACATTGTTTATATGCCAGACCTTCAACCTTTAACAGTATTACATCTTAGTTATCTGCTAAAAATGTCTCAGAAAACTACTTTATAACAGATAGACTTTACAGCCTTTTGCAAATACTAACAAATATTTAAGCACCATATTTTTCTCAACTTTGAAGTCACCACAATATTTAGAAATAAAGTTTCTATCATATTAAAATGTAATACTGCGAGTTATGTCAAAAATACATAACATTTGTGGTCATCAATACATAATAAGGAATATAATTCCAAAGTTAATTTAATATTTAATTTAACATACTATTCAGTGTATGAATAATGCTTACGTTGATGAACATGTTGATAATAAGTATTAAAATGTTGTTATGAAAATAAATTAACTTAGTGACTATAATAGCAATCCTTTCACATAGCCACTTATGATCATATACATTATATATACATGTAATAAAAATGCTACATATTCAGTCAATTTTACATGAACAAACAGATATTTTTTAAGAAATATAAAGAATAAAAAGAATAAGAAAAGTAGAACAAACTTTGCTTGTGCAAAATATTTAATTTTCAGAATCATTTAAAATGATATTTAATTGCATAATCATCATATTTTAATTATATTTATATGGTCATTTAATTATATTAAAATGGTCACTTAGTTATATTTACACAATTTCAGGAGGCAACAAAGATGGCAAGTTCTCACTGACCACTGACACTGGGGTGTTGTCCTGTGTTAACCCCTTGGATCGTGAGGTGCAGGCTGTCTACACACTCACTGTCCAGGCCACAGATGGTGAACACGCCACTAGCGCCACTCTCAACATCAGGGTGAAGGACCTCAATGACAATGACCCTGTGTTCGTCACAGATCGCTACACTCGCTCCCTGTATGAGGATGTTTCCGTGGGAACCACTGTGGTGATAGTGAGTGCTGAGGACAAGGATCTCGATGAAAATGGTCAAGTGTCTTACTCCCTGCACAACAACTCAGATGCAGGAGTCTTTGAGATTAATGCAACTACTGGACTCATTACAACAAAAAGGTGAGCGCTGTGGTTGAAAATATTGTTGTCTTTATTTGGACTTGCATGTTACCAATTGGTCCATTCAAAATGGTCTGGGTTTTAACTTTCAATAGACTTGACTTTACTAGATGTCAACACACTTTTTGATTAACCTATATATCAGCCATGCCTAGTCATCTTTATACTAGCTGTGAATTACACATTTCAGCAATTTTGATCGTGAGAAGCAGCCTAGTTACTCATTTGATGTGGTGGCCAGTGATGGAGGGCTGTATGACCCACGATCCAACAAGGTGCGAGTGGACATCACCGTTCTTGATGTGAACGACAACCACCCAGTGTTCCAGGAGGTGCCATATCGCAGAAATGTGTCACATGACCTCAGGGCTGACATGTTGGTTGTTACTGTGGTAGCGACAGACAAGGATGAGGGCCGAAACAAGGATGTCGTGTACCAGCTGTTGCAGCCCTCGCCCTTCTTTAAGGTGGACTCTAGTGGTCAGGTCCGTACCAGCGTCAGTCTAGGCTCAGCAGCTATAGGCTACCACAACCTGCATGTGATTGCTACTGACAGCGGAGTCCAGCCCCTTTCATCTACAGGTACATGTCAATGTGCGCTACCACAGTTGCACAGTTTGTGCTGGGCCTTTTAAATTTCTCCTCTTCGCACACATTATGTGGGTTGTTTATATGTTTTCCCCTATGAAAAATCTCCAAAATAAATGTTTTTCTTTTATTTGTAATAAACTGAAATCTCCTTTTTAAAAAATTAATATTACTTATTTTGTTATGATCATGTATATTACAGACTATGTTTTACTATCTGATATTTTTTCTTACCTTTTTTTGACTTAATTTGTCAGGAATACCTATGTATCCCTGGAAACATCCATATACTTTCTAGAACTAAAGTTATCTTCCCATGGTATAGGTGTGGTTGAGATCATGGTTGGGTCAACTGGTTCCAGTCAATCTCTGCAGTTCCGTAACAATAACTACACAACCAGTCTCCATGAGAATGCTGCAACTGGTACCCGAGTCCTCACAGTTGAGCTGATGTCTAGTCTCTCTTCAGTCACGTTTAGTTTTGCAAGTGGCAATGAAGGGCAGGCCTTCTCTATAGCTAACACAGGTGAGAACTATATTACTCATGTACAAAAATAACTCACATAGAGCCAATCTAACAGATAATGAAACATCTGAAGCATAAGATAATAGCTTAAACAGATAAAAAAATGTCTAAATCAGGCCCCGTGTTCACAAACAAAACTTAAGTCTGATTTTGCAACTCAACTCAAAAGCTTACTCAAAATCTGACTTAAGTGGAGTCAGATTTTTAAATTGGAGTTCACAAAATAACTCAACTCAATTACCCGACTCAAATCCTTGAGTTGAGTCTGATAATTTGAGTAAGCTTAAGAGGTATCTCAAATTATCAAATGTAACTCATACTAGTATATGGCCGATTTTATGAGGCGACTCCGCCGCCTAAACATTGCCAATATTTTGAGTTATTTCTGAAAATTTAACTCAGTTGAGTTCGGACTTAAGTCGCTTTGGAGAACACGACTCAAGTCACAAACTCAGTTGAGTCTGAAAATGGAACTTATGTGTGAGTTGAATTTCATCTTGTATAGAGTTGAATTTTTTTTTTACGTGAACACCGACCCAGGTCACAAGTATTTATATGAAGTTCAAAAATGTCTTATCTAGGTGGGAAAATGTCTAACGTCAAGCTTTTGACCATTTTATCTTATAATTTCTTGTATATATTGGAGTGACCCATTTACCAATGCTTTTACTTATAGACTTGCAAAGCCTCAAACTTTCCCATCATGATTTTGGACTTTGGCACAACGTTCCATAGAATTAGATCTTCCACTGGATCTGCAAGCCAAAACAGTGGTTTTGCTAAGATTTGTTTGAGGTTATTATCCAGTTATAAAAGGAGTAAGTCAACATAAAAATAAGATTAAGGACTATAACAGGGTCTGATGAGCTTCTATGTGAAAACTACTGGTAACCAACACACGTGTTCCTTTATTGTGCCCCAATGCATATGAGCCTGCTGTATTCCAGGTGAGATTCGAGTGAACAACCCTGGACCTATTGACTATGAGGCCAGCCCAGTAATGCGGCTCATTGTGGAGGCCTCGTCTGCTGGGACCTTTGCCTATACCACAGTGTGGATAAACCTGATAAACATCAACGACAACAGGCCCAAGTTCTCTCAGGACAGATACACAACCAAGGTGTTTGAAGAACAACCCAAGAACACCTATGTTATGCAGGTAAATGGTTTGGATAGAATCACATGGTAATTAAATCAGTGATGATGTATTAGTTA
Source organism: Sinonovacula constricta (assembly GCA_007844125.1). Lineage (NCBI taxonomy): Eukaryota > Metazoa > Mollusca > Bivalvia > Cardiida > Solecurtidae > Sinonovacula > Sinonovacula constricta. The sequence continues at coordinate 23,795,465 of CM017558.1, read as the reverse complement.
TAATAATAGCATGTATATATTTATTAATGATTTTGTTGAAAGCAATTTCTATTATCATGCTTTTAAAATTCTTTTAAATTGTTTATATTATATTCATGTCATATTCAATGTTTATATACCTTTGCCTGTTTCAGATGTCAGCACTTTCTCTAACTACCTAATATTATCATTAATCCCAAATTAAACTAAACATTGAGATAACATTCAGACAAACAGTTAGTGGATGATCTAATTTTCATTAAATGATGAATTGATGACATACTAGACCAATTAATAAGCATGAAAATTTTTTTTTAACTCACATTTAGTTGTAGATTGACATTGTTAATTATATCTCTCATTAACTATTATTTTTCATAAATTTACTTTCTCATTTTTGTTGTTGGGAATCATTCCGGATAATACTTTATTTAATTATATTCATCCTGATTCACTAATTGATAATGGTTTACTTTCATTAATTGATCTCAGTTATAACCGGACCTGGTCGCGCAATTGGTAGAGCGTCGGCTCCAGATATGGGAGGCCCCGGGTTTAATCCTAAATCAAAGCCGCTACATACTGAAGTCGTTAAAAATGGTAGTTGTATAGCTCCCTTGCTAACACTCTAGCAAATATAAGGGTAGTTCCACGACTGGTTGGCCCAGTGTTAGGATAATGTTGCCTGGGTGTGGTATTCACACATGCTATACACAGTGAAGGCAGCACTATATCTGCTTCAAGTGGACACTGTCTCAAGATAACTGAAGTACTGTTGGTGGGACGATAAACCCAATAAACAAACAGACCTCAGTTAAGTGTTATTAGTTGACATTTTACGTCTGTTTATTGATAATTGTTTACTTTCAATAATTGACCTCAGTCCAGTGTAATTATTTAACATTTTATGTCTGTTTGTTGCAGGTGACCGCATCTGATGCTGATAATCCTGGACCAAACCCTGACATCACATACAACATCATCCAGGGCAACACTGACCAGGCGTTCATCATTGACCCTCCAAACACTGGCATCCTAAAGACTAACCTAATAGTGGACTATGAAATCCGTTCATCGTACAGACTGATCATTGAAGCCAAAGACTCGGGAGTTAATCAGACCCTGTCTAGCACGTGCACAGTGAAGATTTCTGTGATCGATGTGAATGATAACCCACCTAAATTTCCTAAGACACCTCCTGTGAATGCCAGTGAAGGTAAGATTTTATGATTAAAATAGGAAGTCAGTGGAGTCATTTTGTCTGAACATCCGGAAATAAGATTTGACCTGTTTAATTTGTTTAAACATTTTAACCCTTTCACTCATGCATGTGCCATTTTAGGCCTCTGTGAAGCCATCACAATGATCAGTCTTATCTTTAGTAGAATCTGCATTTTTTAGGATTTATTTGTTGACTGGTTTGAAACTGTATTTACTATTATATGATGAAACATACATGCATTAGAAATTCTTTGAACTGTTTTAAAGAAAATCAAAAGAATTAGGTAAAGTTTCAAAATCATATACAAGTACTATTAATAAAAAGGATAAATGGATAAGGGAAACAATCATCAATCTCACTAAAGTCAGATCTTACAAAATGTACCTGCAGATTCTGTCTAAACGAAAATGGTTTTCACTGATTACTAATTTAATAACAGCCAATCAGAGAGTGTAATGCATAACAGTTTCTGTAGGAGTCGCCAAATCGCTGCTTTCGATGGTGCAATACAAAAGTTACTCAGTTTATCTTTGTTCTGCAACTGCTTGTTTGTTAACTTTGGACCTAAAGATGTTACTGATGTTGAGACAAATGGGATACCGCATACAACACACCTGTCTTCAGTGAAGTCTTGCGCGGAATGTCCATGTTTACATTTCTTTGTAAATGGGCGCAGCCATTAAAATGATATGTTCGGAATGTTTTGGATAATCATTTGCTTTAGCGATTTTGTAGGTGACAGTCTGATTGATTGGGAAGGTTTTATTGACTTTTCATCAGATCTGATAGTGGGGCAGTTTTCAGGATATGATTTTTATCAGATTGAACAATGATCTGCCAAAGAAAAAGTGTTGATCCTATTGTGGGTGAACTTTAAATAAAGAGTTTGTATAAAGAACCAAAAACAAAAACAAAAATAACAACAATTTGAAAATACTTGTCTGAGGATTTCAGGTGTGTCTTAAACTGATTTTATACCTTTATAGAATTTAAATACTCATTCAAACAGATGTTTTCATTTCATGTCATTCATGAAATTTTTTGTGGTTGTTATTTCAGTCCTCATTTACTTTTGAATTTACTTTGTTCGTTAGTTCTGAAATTTTAATTGGCTTGTTTTTGTTCCTCTAGCCACTGAAGTTGGATCATCTCTGACGATGGTGACTGCCAATGATGTTGATATTAGTCCGCCAATCACGTACAACTTCAGCTTGAATGGGAACCCGGATGGTATGTTCAATATTGACCGGTACCACGGCATCATCCGACTGGCCAAACCACTGGATCACGAGAGGCGAAGTCAGTACACTATAGGGCTACAGGTCAGCGATGGCACTCACATGGACTACACCACTCTGCAGCTGAATGTCCTCGATGAGAATGATAACACTCCAGTCTTCTCGCAGCAGAGTTACCAGGTATGGGCAAGAATTGTATGACAAAATCCCTTCCAGACAAAATTCGCCTCGTTCAAATTTGCCATTGGTGTAAAAATAGGTTGTATTATATACCTTCAAAAATGAGTTTACTTTCATTTTTTTTGTCTCACCAAAGTTGAGCAGATCTACTAAATTTGTAGTGCATACCTATGATAAAGTGTGTTTTGTACCTGTCAGAAATGTCGCCATCCACCATAGCTCTATTTTCCCTTATATGGACTAAATACCATATCATTTGTAGTATGTACCTACTACATTGAGTTGCACTCCACAATTCTTGTTCTGCATTTTTGCATATAAGCCAAAGGTACTGTGAAAAATACTGTAGAATTCACTTGAAATTGTCAAAAGTACTGTTACAGTGTAAAACACTGTAAAATTCACCAGTAAGTGTTATAAGATAGGTTTTCCTCCACTTTGCTGTCTTAACTAATTTGAGCCATGTTCTGTGTAAAACACTGTAGAATGTATAAAATTATAAGAGTCTCCTCTAAAATTAAGTTGTAGACTTGTATACCATTTGTAAATATAAATAATATAAATATTTTGTTAATTGTTCATACATAAAACAAAATCATAATTTTAATAGAAAAACAGATGGGAATGCTATTGTCTAATATTTCTTCAATTTAAAAATATATTTGTTTTAATTGCTCTTTTTTTAGATATTCATTATATTGAAAGTCTGGTGTTAGTTAATAAGCTAGATGCTCCTTTTTATGCCAAAAGTAATCTAATTTAGGTAAGCCTAGAGGAGATGACCCCGCCAAATGTCCAGGTGCTTCGAGTAAATGCCACCGATGCCGACTCAGGGAAAAATGCTGCCATCACCTACAGTCTTGCTGTTGTCCCCTCTCTTGGCTTCTACATCAATCCTACAACAGGTATACTTTCTCAAACCCATCTTGCAAACATTAAATCCATAAAAACAAATAGTGTTAACAAAAGAAAACATGTACAAAACAATGGTATGCCATGGGACCGGAAAATGCATACAAAACCTCATTTGGGATAACTGAAATACTGCTGGTGGGACGATAAAACCAATTAACAAAACCTCATTTATTAGTTCTACCTGAAAGGTTTAAGTTATTATGTGCCTGTCCTGTCCAAGTCAGTAATAATCTTTGCTTTGTCTTTGGTAAAATTTGTAAATACTGTGAAAAGCACTTACAGTCAAGAAGAGTTCTAACTAGTGTAAGTAAGAAGCACATGGAGGATTGATTTCCTTCTCTACACAAAAGAAAATGTGCAGTTTGGGAAACTGTTTATGAGCACCCCAAGTTGTAGTAAATTTAAACTCAAAATAACTATAAGCAGAGAAATCATCTTTTACATATTTCTTTCACTTTTCAAAGCACTTGTTTGTTTATTCAACCAATTCCCTTTCACTTTATTTACAAGTCCTAGTCAGAATATATTTAGATTAATCTTAGAGGGAAAATGTTGTATATTATGCAAATATATAAAATATAATGTTATTTGAAGCAATGTTTTGAGCTAATTGCTTGTATTTTGCGGTAAAATTACTTGTAACGTTGTATTGTGTGGTGTGTTTTTCTGATATTGCCAACCCATGTGTGTTTGGTGTTGCCAGGCATCATCTATACCAATGAGACTGTGCAGTATCAGCAGCAGCATGAAATCATACAGCTTGTTGTCACAGCAACGGATGGTGGTAGCCCCGCCCTCTCTTCTGTAGTCGCTGTTTACATCCAGGTGACAAGCATCAACAAATATCCGCCGGAATTCTCTGCCAAGAGCTACAAGTAAGATCGGAACTTAAATTCTTCCTTAAGCTTAGTATTGTAATCTAAGCCTAAAACAATTATATGGTCAGCACACACATTGGATTTCAATTAAACATTCAGGCATTATGATAACTTCTTCTACTAGGAAGGATGATGGGTCATACAAATGTAGCTATTAATAGGCTGGTAATGAGAGCAATTTTCACATTTGCAGCAGCATCCATAATAATACTAGTAATGTGAATCAATGTAAACTAATGCATAAAACAAAAGATATAAAAGTTAAAAGAACTTGGGTAAGAGTATGCTTACAAATGCAATGTGTAGTATTTTATTATTATTTCTTCTTACATTTCTTCTGAATCATTATTACATAAATAATATTTGATTTTTTCAGGACTACCATAAATGAAGATGCAGAGCGAGGTTTTGTTGTGATGCACGTGGAAGCCATGGACAGGGACCTGTCTGGTAGGAACAAGGAAATCGACTACAAGATTGTTCTGGGCAATGTTGATGATGTGTTCGTAATGGATCAGAAAGATGGGAGAATAATCCTGAACCGGGAGGTTGACCGGGAGCGTATTGCAGAGTACAACTTGCTGGTGATGGCACAGGACCGTGGGTTGCCTCCTCGCAACTCTACTGTCACTGTCCATATTATCATACAGGATGTCAACGATCAGGTGCCATACTTTGAATACAGTGAATACTTTGTCCAGCTGAATGAATCATTTCCTTATGATAAAGTTTTTCTCACTCTTCATGCATTCGACAATGACATTGATGCAAATTCTAAAATCTACTATGCAATCACATCAGGTAATGAGGAGGGTTTATTCATTGTGAACAATCAGCTGAGTGCCTGGGGAGCTAGTTATAACGCCTAACCTCGAATTAGATTATGAAAAGCATTCTAGTCACAAATTGATCATACGAGCCCAGGATTGTAGCGGCTGTCCAGCAGACAGACCAAGGTTCTCCAATGTGACAACTGTCTACATAAATGTCACTGATGTCAATGAATTTGGGCCAGTGTTTCCAGTCAAGGCTTACTACAAAGGAGTGAGGGAAAACCTGACAATCGGTTCTATAGTGTTTGAGGCCCATGCTAACGATCTGGATTCTGGAAAATTTGGGGTAGTGCAGTATAACTTATCAGGAAGCAACAAGTTTTCGATCCACTATCGGACTGGTCTGGTTACAACTAATGAGATGTTTGACTATGAGACAGCCACACAGAAAGAATTCTCTTTCCAGATTACAGCTGAAGATGTGGGAGGTTATAGTGCTTCTGTACCAGTGTATCTAACACTGGTAGATGTTGACGAGTCAGCCCCGGTGTTTGATAGAAGTGTTTACATATTTGATGTCTTAGGTAATGCTCTCAATGGTACAATTATTGGCAAAGTGTCAGCATCTGATGCAGACAAGGGCTCAGCCGGCAAGATTGTGTACCGATTGAACCCATCGCAAGATTACTTTGGGATCAACTCTGCTACAGGGGAGATTCGTGTCATCTACGATCTAAACAAAGATATTCCCCATGATGATAGAAGACAGAGACGAGAGGCAGTGGTGATGAGGGTCGAGGCGAGTTCAGGACTGGATGATTCTTTAGTGACCTCAGTGTCACTTAACATCAGCGTGGATCGCAGCTGTGTAGGCTGTCAGGTGGAATACATAACTGTGGGTCCAGACAGTGTCAATGGTTCAATAAGTGTGGCCATTATCATTGCTATCGTTGTCTCGATACTGGTCATAGCTTTAAGTGTGATCATAGGTTTCCTGTTGTGCCGCAGACGCTACTATTCCAAGTCTCCACCGCCCAGTGAGACAGCGATGTGCGGGCAGACGGATGACTTTGATTCCATTCCACAACACCAAACAGGGCTGCGTAATCCTCCAGCATATAGTGACGTTATTAGGTTTGGTAACCACATGAACGTCACAACATCGTCCGATATCTCACACCAGTCCCACAGATCTGGGTCAAGTGGGCGTGGCTCTGCAGAAGATGACGAGGACGAGGAATTGGCCATGATCAACTCTAGCTCCCCTTCATATCTAAACAATTCTAATGGCTTCCGTAAGGCCATGCCAGATAGTGGTATTCAGGATGATGATAATACGTCAGAACCGTCGGTTCAGAATCATCAGGACTATTTAGCTAGACTGGGAATAGATACAGCCAAAATTAATTCCAAAGCCAAGTCAGGATTAAATCACTCTGTTGAAAGTATGCATCAGTTTTCGGACTCTGGTGGAGGCGAGGGGGATGGATTGGACATGGATGCAGTGGACTATAACAAGATGCATGGGCCTGGTGTGGACCATACTTCACTGATAAATAAAAACAATGGGATGGGCTTCCAGGAACCTGAGAACCACATGGTCGGCTCTCTATCCAATGTGATAAATAGTGAGGAGGAATACAGTGGCTCATACAACTGGGACTATTTGCTAGATTGGGGACCACAATATCAACCTCTTGCACATGTGTTTTCAGAAATAGCTCGCTTAAAAGACGATACAATACAGCCAAAGCTTCAGGCAGTTCAAATAGTTCCACAGAGACATGGTGGCAGCACAAATCAAGTGCGCACAGTGCCCCCTCCCATGATTACAAATGCTCCTCCAAAGGCAATTGTTCCCCCATCGTCTCGATCAAATAGATCTAGTCATTCCTCAGGAGGTTCTAATTTAAACTCTGCTCGTAACAGCACGATCAATACATCCCTTCCCAGCATGCCTCGCTCACCCATCAGCCATGAGTCAAGCTTTACATCACCTGCTCTGACTCCATCGTTTACACCTTCTTTGTCTCCATTAGCAACAAGAAGTCCTTCCATCTCTCCTGTCAACAGTGGGCGGGGTCTCGTTTCATCCAATCATAGTTCAGGACCTGTGACCCCTCAAGGTCGTTCATACAACAACAATAATAATAAATATGGATTCAGTTCATCCAGTTCAGAACAAGAATTGAGAATATAGGAAACATGATTGTTATCTGGATTTTATTAAAGTATAGTTTAATCATGTCTAAATAACCAAAGACAGTGAAAGAAATACATAAAAGTTTACTGACAATATAAATTATATTAAAATGTTCAGCTTTAAAAGTTGAGTGCAGAAAGTTCAGAAGTTCCTGATATTTTTATGTTCCTGATGTAATCAGTGCTAGGAAAATAATTGCTAGGAAAAATGTGTGTATGTGTCATTGAGAAGGTGTTAAGGAGATATTTTTTGTCTACAAAATCAAAACATGTGATATTGTATGTATACTAGTAGAGATGAGTAGGGTGTTCACAGTATCGTGGACTAGTAGCATTAGAATACCTCTTGTTATAACTGTGTATTTTATTGGCAATGTTTTGTCAATAATTAGAAATAACATATCATTTGTTTATTTTACATTGACATCCCTTGTGTTTAGATTCTTTTTTTTATTGTGTTTAACAGAATATTTCTTCTTGAAATAAAGAGCATGACTAATAATTTACATTTTCATGAAAATTTAGCAGTTTTATCTAATAATCATATATCATTTTAAAATTTGTGAGAGCATTTATTTATAAGAGTTGTGATTTGTGTCAGATGAAGGGAATTTTACTGTCCAGTAAAAACTACAAATGTTGTTATCATATTTTCATTCTTTAGTAAGGTTAGTGACATCATTAGGACAAAAACATTGAACTGGTAAATACATTAAAAATTAATTTTGTATTTTAGATCCTTTTTATGAAGTTGTGATGAATTTAAAATACTAAAATAAACCTTCAGGCATATCCTTGTTTGATTATAAAAAAATTCTTTTGAATGCATGTTTTCAAACCTTTTAACTTACAAATATAAGACTAAATATCTTACCTCTTTTAAATAATAATTGGTTGTGAGTATTTATTTAGATATCACTGTTATATTTAGATATCACTGTTATATTATTGATGATATGTTTTTAAAATTTCTGAGACTACTTTTATTTCACAGATTGTTTTAGATGATGTTATTTTCATGATTTTCAGTTTTAAATATTTTTTAAGAAATATTTCATTCAAAGAACTGCATGTTTGCACATGTGTCACCAAACCATTTTAATTATTCATTTAAGTTCTTAAGTATATAATACAAACATTTTAATATTTTTCTTACAAGCATAAAGCTTCAGGTGCAATAATTGGTTGCACTAAAGACATTGTATTTTTTTACATTCTGAATTAAATACTAACTATACCCCGTTACACTCACACAGGTATTCTGAAGTAAAAACAGACTTAATGAGGTAAAATATGGTCACACACATTATTGTATAAAATTGTTCTCTCTGTTACCATGGTAACATCAAATTCCTTAGCAATGAAATGTATAGTTCATGCAGAGGTTCTTTACCATCAAATAGGAACCATTTCCCTAAACATACCTGTCATATTGACCTATCAGCTATAAAAACAGTTTCCCTTAACATACCTGTCCAATTGACCTATCAGCTATAAGTACATTTTCTCTAAACATAACTGTCATATTGCCCTATCAGCTATGAATACAGTTTCCCTAAACATAGCTGTCATATTGATCTATTAGCTATAAATAAAGTTTCTCTAAACATACCTGTCATATTGACCTATCAGCTATAAGTACAGTTTCCCTAAACATAGCTGTCATATTGTCCTATCAGCTATGAATACAGTTTCCCTAAACATAGCTGTCATATTGACCTATTAGTTATGAATACAGTTTCTCTAAACATAGCTGTCATATTGTCCTATCAGCTATGAATACAGTTTCCCTAAACATACCTGTCAAATTGACCTATCAGCTATAAGTACAGTTTCCCTAAACATACCTGTCATATTGCCCTATCAGCTATGAATACAGTTTCCCTAAACATAGCTGTCATATTGACCTATTAGTTATGAATACAGTTTCTCTAAACATAGCTGTCATATTGTCCTATCAGCTATAAATACAGTTTCCCTAAATATAGCTGTCATATTGCCCTATCAGCTATGAGTACAGTTTCCCTTAACATACCTGTCAAATTGACCTATCAGCTATAAGTACAATTTCCCTAAACATAGCTGTCATATTGCCCTATTAGCTATGAATATATTTTTCCTAAACATAGCTGTCATATTGCCCTATCAGCTATGAATACAGTTTCCCTAAACATAGCTGTCATATTGTCCTATCAGCTATAAATAAAGTTTCTCCAAGCATACCTGTCAAATTGACCTATCAGCTATAAGTACATTTTCCCTAAACATAGCTGTCATATTGTCCTATCAGCTATGAATACAGTTTCCCTAAACATACCTGTAATATTGACCTATTTGCTATAAATAAAGTTTCTCTAAACACACCTGTCATATTGACCTATCAGCTATTTAAGACAGTTTCCCTAAACATACCTGTCATATTGCCCAATCCCTGTCATATTGACATATTGACCTATCAGCTATAAAAACAGTTTCCCTAAACATAGCTGTCATATTGACCTATCAGCTACAAATACAGTTCCCAACACCTGACGAAGATGTTGAGCTTTGTCTTCTTTTGTTACCTTTTCATCTAGATGTAGAACTCTCATTTATTTACATAATTTATGATCAAATATATATATATGAACATTTTCTTTTGTACATTTTTATACAAAACAATGTAAAAGTCAATAAAATGATATGAAATACCTGGGCAATTTTTGTGTCTGTATGCTACCAAATCTGTTCAAACGTCAGTTATTTAAATTGTATATTATTATTCACCTTAACTGTATCACCACCATGCTATTTTAACCCAAATGCCACAAGCTAATTTATTACAGATAAAAAATATTTTCCGATTACTAATTAAAATGAAGTTTTTATAGAGAAGTAACCAACAAAAGATTTGCTGATATACAAATATTATTATAAGTCAGCTTTCAACAATTAATACTTTTCTGCGCAATGTTTCGTTACTAACCCAAGCCATAATAAACTAGCTAAATAAGATCGAAGCTCAATTACAAAATTCAACTTTAAAAAACTTGACTTTAAAATTAAGTTAAATTAAATTAAAATTGCATATAAAAATCCAATTTAGATATTTAAAGTTTACATGACACTTTAATAAAAATAAAAGTATGATAATCTTGAAACAATTTGCATTGCATTTTTATAAGGCTATTGGCTATAAAAGCCCCAATTAGATTATTAAATTACATGTTATATTAATTATGTTTTAATATATATAAAAATATTCATATGCTGCACTCATTTTCTGATTTCATCATTCATCGTGTGGAAAACGTGACTTGTTTAACTTTAGCAACATTGATACAACAAACAATCTAGGTAAACATTATATGTCTAACACATCGAAAGTAAACTTTAAAATGTCCTAACGTGAAAATATGTCATACATTTGTTATGAATAATGAACAAAATTAAAAACATGAAATAAGCACTTAAGAAAAATTATGTTCGATTTAAATACAGACGAATGACGTGAATAAAACACATGTTTCATGAACTTCCTGATAGATCATGAAGAAAATGGCCATACTAGGTCGGCCCTGAATAAAACATATATTTTCTAAATATTTATAAATTTTTAAACTGTTTATTTAGCAACCGTTATATATTTTAAACAGTTTAATATATTAACCTCTTTTCAATTATAGTTCACATTATTTTAACCTGGTAGATTTTTATATTTTTTCTATATTTTACTTAGTTTAGTTTTAACCTGATTATTCTCTAGTCGCATTAAACTTTAGTGTATTCGGCGCCGTATGACCTGTTAAGTGTCAGTGTGCAATAAAACCCAAATAAATATATATTAATATTTTAATAACATTTTCTTTGTTAAACACCGATCTAGTATTTTATTTATTTATCCGATGATTTGTTTTTTATCAAAGTGTTGAGAAGCAGCATTTTGCTTAATACATCGTAGACTATTTACATAACATCAGCTGACAACATAAATTATGTATATGACGAAAACAGCAATCCACCTTAACGCATGTGCATCTATTCTAAGTAGTCCTTACGTCGGCACTACTTCACGTATTTCATGAACGAACTTTACTACAGTCACAAGGCTCATGCTATAAACGATCAAAACAATGAGAAAGTATGACAGCGCCCATGTACATTTGCAAATATGTGACAAGAGCCGTTGTTTGTGTTTAACTCTTGAAAAAGGCAATTTGCCAGAAATTTGAACATAGTGTTTTGATAGGAAACAATATACTACAGTCCCAGTGGAACATTTTACAACATTGTAGAAGATTATTGATATGCATAAAGACGCGTCACACCCATTTATCCATTTCAGACAGTTAATCTTCACATGCAACCTATTGAATCTAAATGATAAATACACATATTTCTAATACACTATATTTTATTTTGCAATGTGTGCACGTTTATGTACGGCACAAAGGTTTACATGTGTGCACTTTAATGTCGGTAAATAACATAACCGTTAAAGCAAATTTTGCATTACATTAATAGTTAATGACATTTAAACAATAAATTAAATAATTTTAGTTTAGTATGCGTTTTGTATTTTGGGTTTTACGGCACACCGACAGTAAGCAGGTCATTTTGTGCCGAATACGATGAAGTTTAACTTAAATAGAGTATAATCTGGTTAAAATTCAAATAGGTGTATAGAAATATAAAAATCTTTCAGGTTAAATAATATGAAAAATAATTAAATACAACTTATTCAGAACACCAATCTCGTTCAGGAAGCAAACAAGCTTAGAATTGACATTAAAATACTTAGAGCGAATATGGTCTGTGTCAATACAATGTAATAAACATTATCTAATATCTGTGGTGATATCACATGGAACCTTAAATTAGCTTATGCCTGTGGCGATATCACATGGAACCTTACATCATCGGATGTCCATGGTGATATCACATGGAACCTTACATTATCTAGTGTCCATGGTGATATCACATTCAAGCTTACATTATCTAATGTCCATGGTGATATCACATGGAACCTTACATTATCTAATGCCCGTGGTGATATCACACTGGACCTTACATTATCTAATGTACATGGAGACATCACACAGAACCTTACATTTTCTAATGTCCATGATGATATCACATGGAACCTGACATTATCTGATATCCATGGTGATATCACATGGAACCTTACATTATCTTATGTCCATGGTGATATCAAATGTAACCTTACATTATCTGATGTCCATGGTGATATCAGATGAAACCTTACAATATCTAATGTCCATGGAGATATCACATGGAACCTGGCATTACCTAATGCCCGTGGTGACATCCCATGAAACCTTACAATATCTAATGTCCATGGTGATATCACACGAAACCTTACATTATCTAATGTCCATGGTGATATCACACGGAACCTTACATTATTTGATGTCCATGGTGTTATCACACGAAACCTAACATTATCTAATGTCCATGGAGATATCACATGGAACCTTACATTATCATATATCCGTGGTGATATCACATGAAACCTTACAATATCTAATGTCCATGGTGATATGACATGGAATCTTACAGTATCTCATGCCTGTAGTGATATTACATTGAACCTTACATTATCTAATGTCCGTGGTGATATGACATGGAATCTTACAGTATCTTATGTCCCTGGTGATATCACATTGAACCTTACATTATCTAATGTCCGTGGTGATATCACATTGAACCTTACATTATCTAATGTCCATGGTGATATCACATTGAACCTTACATTATCTTATATCCATGGTGATATCACATTGAACCTTACATTATCTTATGTCCGTGGTGATATCACATGGAACCTTACATTATCTTATGTCCATGGTGATATCACATTGAACCTTACATTATCTCATGTCCGTGGTGATATCACATTGAACCTCACATTATCTAATGTCCATGGTGATATCACATTGAACCTTACATTATCTTATATCCGTGGTGATATCACATTGAACCTTACATTACCTTATGTCCGTGGTGATATCACATGGAACCTTACATTATCTAATGTCCATGGTGATATCACATTGAACCTTACATTATCTTATATCCATGGTGATATCACATTGAACCTTACATTACCTTATGTCCGTGGTGATATCACATTGAACCTTACATTATCTAATGTCCATGGTGATATCACATTGAACCTTACATTATCTTATGTCCGTGGTGTTATCACATTGAACCTTACATTCTCTTATGTCCGTAGTGATATCACATTGAACCTTACATTATCTAATGTCTGTAGTGATATCACATTGAACCTTACATTATCTAATGTCTGTAGTGATATCACATGGAACCTTACATTATCTTATATCCATGGTGATATCACATTGAACCTTACATTATCTTATGTCCGTGGTGATATCACATGGAACCTTACATTATCTTATGTCCGTGGTTATATCACATGGAACCTTACATTATCTTATGTCCGTGGTGATATCAAATTGAACCTTACATTATCTTATGTCCGTGGTGATATCACATTGAACCTTACATTAACCTATGTCCGTGGTGATATCACATTGAACCTTACATTATCTAATGTCTGTGGTAAGATCACATGGAACCTTACATAAGCTTATGCCCGTGGTGATATCATATGGAACCTTACATTACCTCATGTCCATGGTGATATCACATGGAACCTTACATTATGTAATGTCCGTGATGATATCACACAGGACATTACATTATCTAATGTACATGGAGACATCACACAGAACCTTACATTTTCTAATGTCCAGGGTGATATCACATGGAACCTGACATTATCTGATATCCATGGTGATATCACATGTAACCTTCATTATCTTATGTCCATGGTGATATCAAATGTAACCTGACATTATCTGATGTCCATGGTGATATCACATGAAACCTTACAATATCTAATGTCCATAGAGATATCACATGGAACCTTGCATTACCTAATGCCCGTGGTGACATCCCATGAAACCTTACAGTATCTTATGTCTGTAGTGATATCACATTGAACCTTACATTATCTAAAGTCCGTGGTGATATGACATGGAATCTTACAGTATTTTATGGTCGTGGTGTTATCACATTGAACCTTACATTATCTAATGTCCATGGTGATATCACTTTGAACTTTACATTATCTTATATCCGTGGTGATATCACATGGAACCTTACATTATCTTATGTCCATGGTGATATCACATTGAACCTTACATTATCTTATATTCATGGTGATATCACATTGGACCTTACATTATCTTATATCCATGGTGATATCACATTGAACCTTACATTATCTTATATCCGTGGTGATATCACATTGAACCTTACATTATCTTATATCCATGGTGATATCACATTGAACCTTACATTATCTTATGTCCGTGGTGATATCACATTGAACCTTACATTATCTAATGTCCATGGTGATATCACATTGAACCTTACATTATCTTATGTCCGTGGTGTTATCACATTGAACCTTACATTATCTTATGTCCGTAGTGATATCACATTGAACCTTACATTATCTAATGTCTGTAGTGATATCACATTGAACCTTACATTATCTAATGTCTGTAGTGAAATCACATTGAACCTTACATAATTTATATCCGAAGTAATTGAAGAGCAAATATCAGTAAAACTGGGTTGTGATGAGCAGCCAATTAGGGTAAATATCCTCACACACATAAAAGAAGACACATGTCGGACGTTAAAATCCTTTAAGCGACAACACTCTTGCACACTTACAAACACACACACGCTCTCATCCAAGCACGCACACTCACATGCACGAACGAACGTTTGCACAAACGCACTTACCCGCGTGCGTACATCAACACTTACCTGCACACCAACATACACCGCATGCGCGCCCCCACACACACAGACCAACAGCGCACCCGAGCGAGCACACCCGCATACAAGCACACACAAACATACACACTCACGCACGCGCGCATGCGCACACACATCTTTTATATAAATATTATATATATATATATATATATATATATATATATATATATATATATATATATATATATATATATATATATATATATATATATATATATATTCAAATTACTATAACACAGGGATAGCAACGGTTTACTGGGTAATAGAATAACGTTACTGCCATAATGAAACACATGTGTTAACAATAATTCTAACATAAACAACACATATACTTTATAGACATCGAAGGCTTTATCGTTTATTCTATGTCTACATATGCACGTCAACACCACCAAACCATTCTTGTTTTTTTAAGACAGATTTTTAAATAGTGATCATGTTTAGTAGACCTTAGTCTAGTCTCCCTCAAATTTATTTCGTGCCGACACATTGATACTCTACAGCATAAAGTTATTTCTACCTAAAGCGGGCTTAGCGAATTTACTAATATTTCTTTTTTGTAAAAACACATCAACAAATGACGTCATACATGTTATATTGTTATATCAACGATGTTAGTAACAGTCATAGTCAAAGAAAACGGAACGGTCAATCCACGTTTGATACACAATCTTATACACTATCCTAAAAAGTTAACAGTTGCCTTTGTAACGGCTCCGGTTGATTCTTCTTCTAGGGCCACATCGATTTCTGTTCCTCCAAAAGTCATTGAGACAAGGAATGTTTTGTTCTTACCCTTTTTAATAATGTTCCCACTTATTCTTCCAATTTTCATACAACCAGGTTCAGTTACTAATTGCGGAGTTTTTGTCGTTGATGCATATATGTCTACGAACAAGCTATCCTGGTCAGCGTAAAGTGGACAGCATTTGGAAGCATTCTGTTTTGTCCCAACCTTCACATGGGTCCCCATCTTGACATTCACCCAAAATAAATCGCAACAAATCATATCTCCATTCTTGCCGTTTTCCCGACGACATACAGGGTGGGAACCTGTAGAATTAAATACATGACCTGTCGCAAAGCCGTACGTGTACCTGACGACCCGTTCACAGACCCTCAACGGATCATGACCGTAAATGACAGCCCCTTTCAGCACAGCTAGGCTGGCATCCTGAGGCACAATGATGGCCAACTGAGGGAATCTTTGCCTCACGGCGTCCCTGTAGATAGAAGACTCGGACAGTCCACCCACCAGAACAAGTGTTGTCACGCCTAAAGCGTTAGATTCTTTGAGAATATTGGATATAGCACTTACCGTTCCAGCTATTGATTCAGTGAAGAAATCACGTATTATATTTGGGCTAATTTTAAGTTTGTCTTTGCTCAACTTAAGGTCGTTGCCAAACTTCGAAGAAGGTATATCATCAGCAAGAGATCTGCCATGCTCCTTCGTGTATATCTCGCACAAGGACGATGGCAATTGAAATGTAACCTGCGAACTTGTACTGTTCGTAACTGTTCTCTTCTTTGTTTCAAAGTCCCGAAGCAGTCGGAATCTATCCTCCATTTCTTAGTCATTGAACATTTCTATTACAGATTGTCCTGCAAAACACAGACTTGTATACAGTAAACTAAATACTCATCGTTTATAGTACATAAAAAGGGTCTGATTCGTTGGGACGACAAAGATTGACATACTTTTGAACTACAGTTTTGCAACATCTATATATTTCCTATTTAAGTAGAAAGAAAACGTTTAGCTAGTCACACGGGCATAGTTTAGAATGGGGACTTTGCCAATGGCCCAACCTACCGAACAATTCCTCCAGGAAGGCGAAGAAGGCTGCATCCACCCTGGTACCTCCCCAGGCCCCACCGCTGGCCTTACACAGTTCACGTAGCTGCCCAGTCTCCATTACCTCGTGAACTGTTATGTCAACTGTCCCACCTGTAATACAGTTCTGTCTATTTGCATACAAATATAATAAATGCAATGAAGAAATTGCGATAATATTGCTTGTAATAAGAACACATCAAAACAATAATTGGATTCGAATATTAATATTAACAGTTAGTTATTTTTAGAGAACGTTTGATACCAAAAACCATAAATTGTGAGAAAGAAAATATTTCCTGCCTCCAGCATCTACAATCATGTATCTGGACCCGGCTGAGAACGCCTCCACAGAATCGATGTCCGAACCCATCACCAAGGGAACATGGTGGCATAGGATCGAAGCACACTCCGGTTCTAGTGCAATAGACAGTCTGTTGTGGGCAATACCTGCCTGCAAAATAGGCAAATACATGAGAATTCTTTATAAAAACTTGAATGGGCTCCGTGGTCTAGATCTACCAATGCTTATATGGTCATCAATGATTAGTAAGATATCTCACGCCCTTCCCCGCCTCAGGTTGGTCACTGGACTACTTTGATACGTATGTATATGTATACAAATGCAGTTATAAACCAAAATTATCTAAAACTTTGAGTAGGCAAGCTATAACGACATATTGCGGCGATATGAATTTACTTTGAAACTACGTGTATAGCTCGACGAGTGGTAATATTTCATAAACATTTTACCAAATAATCGATTTTTCGACTTTTACTTCTATTTGTTTCATGACGACTTACCCACTCGGCGGCCTCTCTCATGAACTGTTTGGCGGCGTCTGACCAGATGGTAGGAACGGTCAGCACCCAATGGACGTCTGTCTCTTTTAAACCAGAAACGCGGATACGGCTAGTTATCATAAGATCATCCTTTAGGAACCGGATACTAAGGCCAAACACTGTAAGGGCTGATAGAAGCTTCCCAGACGCATCATTAAGCATGAGGTCTCGAGCTAGTCTCTGCAAGTAACAAATGCATGGAGCAGACTGAGCAGTTTTCAAAATATACGATTGGTTACTATAAAATTAGATAAACATCGTTGTAAAGATCCTGAAGATAGGATTATTAGACTATAATCTTTAATACTATTATTTTTAACAATATTCCACAAGGTCAGGTTACCTGATCAGTGAATAACATCATCTTAAAGCGCCTGAAGAAGAACCAGTCGGCATGAACGTCCTCATCCAGAAGCTCTGCATATTTATCTTCAGCCTCGATACCGAATGAATGGAGTGTCTCGCCATCCGGATGGATAAGAATGGTCGTGGGTGCTGACGTTAGTATAAATACAAGAATCGGTATAAACATTCTGCTAAACATGGCAGTGCAGTAAACAACTTTTGCAGTCGTGGTAAGCCTCAAATATATTTGATAACAAACGCAATTATCTTAAGCAAGGACACGTGCAATCCAATTAACACGTTTTCCTTTATACGTAACTTGAATATATTTACACATGGTTATGGGTTGTCCGAGTCATAAGTTCAGTGCGTTGGATTTTCAAATCAATAACATGTATTTGTTCTATGTTGTAATAAAGACGCGCGTCGTTATGGCCGTAAATGACCAATCGACACTTTAAACTGCCCCAGGCCAATCGAAATTCGTTTAATATCCGATTAACATTGCAAGTCGTCAAATTATTAAAAAAACAAACAAAACATATACAATCTTGGACTACAGAAAAATTACGGAAGCTAATCAGCAGACAATCACTTAACATCTCCGTTTTCGAAATAATCAAAGGCAAACAGTCCAATAAAGTAAGGCCATGCGCATAGTATAGGATTTTCATGATAATATAATTTTGTTTGGTTAAATTCTGATTTTCTATAAAAAAATAAAAGCGTTTGAGTGGAATAAATCACAAGTATAAAGCTTTATTTATTCTATGTTAACGGCTGGGTTTAATGCTTAAAAACTCCTGTATTGTTTTACACTGTTTATATGTACGCACCAGCATACACTGTTCATGAAAAGTTTGCAATATGATAAACTTGTTACATAACTTTATCAGTTACCAAAATACGGTCCCCTCTCGAAGTAGATTCTTATTGGAGCTTCAATGGGACAGCATGTCGCCAACACCCAACATAACATTACACTGACCAAATGCCGACCAGTCATGGTATTATCTTTATATGCTAAGCATAACCCTTTTCAATGTCACCATTGCCTGAAGTTCTACCCACAGCGCATGCCAACATCTTACCTTTCTTTGATGAAAACAATTATATCTTTGGTACTAGATATGCATTTGGAGTTAATTTATATACGTTTATTCACATCAACAGACAGATATTAAACGCCGAACAATGCACGTAGTTATCACATGAAACATTTTTTGTATCTCTTTACCACACGTTACAAAAAATAAAACACACAGCGTAATTACTTTTCATGGACATTGTTTCGCCCCCAGGCCAGTTCTTCGTTTCAAGTTTTGCAGGATTAATATCATAGGAATACTTAAATGAGAAGGCCCAGCTGGAGTATGCTGTGCCAAAGTCAATTGCAGCCACGATCAGTCGGTTTCTGGGCTCCGTCTATGGGACAAATATAAACATAAATGCCAAACCACTGATGTGTAAAGCAACTAAATAAAGATAGACAGTGGGACAAACAAAGGCATCTGCAATTGCAGTCAATCAGTTTGTTTGTGAAGACCTGCGGCAGGAAAAATCTTCAGTCAAAAGATGCTTCACCACCCAGTGGGTACTTTGGGCAATATATGAAGTAAATTCGGGAATAAGATACTGTACAAACTGTGTGACAAGTTGGGTTCGTATGATTCAACTGAACAAATGTTAACAGTGTATAAATATTTCTCATGGAAATGTGCCTTTTAAAGCACAAATGGTAAGTATTATTTTCAATTAGGATTAATAACTGAAATGGTGTGAAGGTAAGTGAAGTTTAGGTGTACAAATAAAATTTCTTCCATTTAACAAATTTGGCGTTAAAGAGCAAAAAAATATAAGCTAGACCTATTATAATTTGATGCAAATGTAAGCAAGCAGGTGCTTTTTTAGATAGAATAATAGTTGTTTAGAACAAAGTTTTGTCCAGATGACTTAAATCACTGTAAAATGTTGCAATAACTTTAGGTGGGTAACTGTAGACTACTGTGGAACTAAATTGTACAAAAGTCAATTTTGCCTCCAACGGTGGGTAACTGTGGTCTTACTGAACCAATAACTTAACACTATTTTCTAATAATACCACCTGGTTAAGGTGTTGCGGTCAGAAAGAAGACGAAGAAAAGATGAAGTCTGTTCTGTCTGTTCTGTGAATCTCGTCAGGTACAGGAATCTCTCATTGGCAAATGGGTCTACAGAAATCAATCTTATGTTGACGTTTCTTTAAATAGCAGTCCAACATTAAACTCTAAGTGGACATGTATCGTAAAGGAAAATAATCACACTCACCATTTTCTACCGGTACTAAATCATACAAAGAAGCAGTTCTCGATATCTGTCACTTTCTTGTTCAAAATGTAGACCACGTTAAGGTTTCAGCGATCTGTTGTCTGTAAAGCAAGCGAATATAAAAACAATTTTCGGTTAACACTTCTATGCGAGGTAAACTACGATTTACAACATTTAATTGCAAACCGTTCAGTTTAAAGTTCAGATAATATGAAACAACAAAGGTTTACACATACATGAATAAACACGCACCATTATTTGTCGACACCTATGACAAAAAGTATCTATAGCTTTGAAAGAAGCTAGTTCCAATTAGAGTCAACGCTGCACCTTTGCACCTCGGCCAAGTAGGAGGTTATAAGTTATCTGATTAGAAACTTGACTTGTAGTGAAATCTACACATAGGACTATGATATCATTTTTGTTTCAATATATTTATATATCCCATTTGTATCAAATCGAAATTACAACAAGCATTTGCACACCTACATTACATGTATTTAGTTCACCTTAAGCCATTCAAAACAGAAACGTAATGCTTATAAGATGTCATCAAGTCGCTATCTGTTACTTTAGATACATTTAATAATAATCATTTCAACAAAACATTAATGCGACATGCTATCGGAGACCATTCAATTTAATGCCCAAACTTGTTTGGTGGCATTTTAAATCGAAGATGTGTATGACAAATTAACATGTATGACAAATTAACAAAACCAAAAAAATAGTGAGAGAGATAGTCATGAACATGGCCGATGATGGATTCTGAAAGGTTTCATAACAAGCCCAATTCTAATAACCATTGAATCTCAAAAATTCAAAGAAAGGATTTACCTTGCGCACATTAGTGATAATATGTTGTTAGGACATGATTTCCTACACCATTTAGGAATCATGTTTAACATGAAGAATGATACACGGGCCGTGAATGGAGAGGGGATAAATTTGACCACCAACTATCAAGAAGGCAGTCATACAGTAGGAAAAGTCTCGCTGCAGAAAAAAGTTTCCACCTAATTCTGTGGCAATGGTAACTTGCAAGATGAATGCACTCTTCCAGAAAGACTACTGTATAGAACCACAAGAACAATGCAAACTGATTGTTCCCAGAATAGTACGTGTAGCTAACACAGTGCCTATGGTATGAACAGAACAGAACAATATCAAACTCTCAAAAAGGGCCCAGTGATTGGGAACGCTTGTGAGATAAAAGTACATGTAGTTGAATCAGAAATCTGAAAAGTTGTATTTCACAGTGTCAAAGATCGGTGAAAACGCCCAGTAAGACAGTGTATCAGGAAACCAGCCCGAACGATATGAGATTCTAGAACATGTTCAATGTCTATATGACAATTCGTCTCGTAATATGAATGAAGAGCAAGTTATTAAGCTCTCTAGGGTTCTGGTGGAAGTGGAAGCGGAAGTAACGACAAGGGCAACCATCGATGAATTCTTCTTTCGATTCGGATTCCCTCTCCAGTTATTTTCAGACCAAAAGCGTAACTTCGAATCAAAGGGAAGCCATTAGGTGTTTTCTTGGAGTGTCACCAAACAAGTTGGATCTTCACATCCAGCAAATTGCTTCAGTAATCTGAAGCACTGGGTTTAGTCCAAATAAACTCATGCTAGGTAGGGAGGTGAACACCCCTGTACAACTGATGTTCCCAATTGCTCATCCAGATCATGAAACCCCAGAAACATACGTTCATGATTTATTGAAAAACGTGAAAGAAGCCCACCAAGACGCCAGAAATACATTGAAAACATCACTCAAGCGTATGAAACGCGATTATGACCTCAAGGGTCTTCTAGGTCCTTATGAGGAAGGTGATGCTGTGTACATACTGGACACAGCAGTGATCAAGGGCAAGAGTAGAAAACCAACTCACCCTGGAAGGACCGAGCTATCAATCTGAAAAAAACTGTCCCCTACTTGTACAGGGTAAAGTTGAGGTTTTTGTGGCCAATCATGACAGGACGACCCCATGTAGAAAGAACATCACCCGCATGGATCACCAATTTTCGGAGTGCCCCAATTGACTCCCTTCCAACTGAGGAAAACAGCTCCAATGTGTATTGCACCTTTAGGAAGCTCTACTCTGATCGATCTATGATCCAGTCCGACTTCTGTCAAGAATGGTACCATGGATCTTGTATCAACCTGACAGCTACTGAGGCGTTGGATGTTGATAAGTTTAAGTTCCTATCCTCTAGGTAGTTAACTAAATCTGCTCATCTTTGTCTCATTTCAGTAATATAACCACAACCAAATATCAGTGCATGGCCTCCAACATCACAGACTTCCTTGCTACAACCAAGTGCTACATCAAGGAAAATGAGATCTACCGACGTGCTTCTAACTTTGTCAAGAAACTTGCCCTTAGTAAAAGCTGCATGGGATTGGAGAGAAGGAACGTCCTGCTTGACACAGTACTGCAGATGTTACAGTTGGTGAAATCCAAACAGGCAAAACCGGGAAGAAGACAACATAAGAAGAACCTCCAGTCATGGTTGAAGGAGACAGACCCCACAATGGACTTCTTGGACCTTGCTGGCCGTGACTAGATCAGTTCTAAAGTCCATGGACTCCCGGAACGCAAGAAGAAAGAGAGCCAGCTGTACGATCCGACAAGAGGACGTCGGGACATCCGGTTCTACCCCAGCAAACCGGAGGAAGCCTTGGCACAGCTATGGTTAAAGTTCAGGAACACCCGCAGAGGAGAATCGGGACATCTTGGAGGTGGAGGACATCGATGAAGATGTTTTACTTGCTTCGCCCCTATCCTCCTCCAGTCCCCAGTCGTCGCCAAGGCGATCCGCTAGGAAATCCCCAATACGATCTCCCAAAAGATAATCTAGGAGATCGACTACGCGCAAGGCCACCGGAGGTCACAAGATTATGCCGAAGAAACCTATGCAAGCTGTAAAGGATCAGAAAAGGAAGCAGCTGCTTCCAGTGCCATCCCTTTGGTGAACCCGACAAGGGGACCAGTAGCTTCCAGCGCTGGTCCTTTAGTCAAGACAGTGCGGTCAGGAGCTTGCAGCACTGCCCCTACACCCTCCACATGTAGCAAAGGCTCGGGAGCTTTCAGCACTGGCCGGACCCAAAATGGATGAAAGAGGAAGGTCACAGGTGATGGGCCAAACTTGGTGGTCTCTGCTCCAGTAGCTAAAAAGCTCAAACCTGTTGACCTTATCCAGAGGGCCAACGAAGCTTCCACCACCATTAGGAATAGGGAAAGGAGGAGGGCGTTCAGATTCAGATTCCAGGCTGCAGTCAGGAGGCGATGTAACCGAAGGCCGACTGCTTTCAGAAACACATCCCACACGTCTTTGACGAGCGTCTGAATCCATCGGATGAAAGGATCATACGCCTAAGGATTTCGGCACTTCGCCAAACCAGGCGGTGGTTATTAGGGCTATGCGTCACGTTAGACGAATAAGTCGACTTCGTCAAGGCCCCAAAGCTCCTTAGTGCAGCTGACAATATCAACTGTCTGAGCGCCAGCGGACGGCGATGACGGAGATGTGCCATTTCCTGAAAGCCCCTGTCCCGACAAAGTTCTCCCTTCAACCCTGCGAATCCGGGACCATACTGTTGCATTGGAAGGTGTTGACACTGCTCGCCGCCAGTTGATCCGCCGATGGACGCCAGGACTGGAAGAAAATGTACGGTCTGCCAGAAGAAGTAGCAGTCGTCGGGGAAGAAGAAGGAACTCCTAAGGAAGTACCAGGAGATAACTGTAAGCATTTATTGCCCACTTCCATCTGGACAGGACCACTAGAGATTTGGAACGCCCTAGATAAAGCTCATTGGATTATGTCATCAAAGCAGATCCAGTGGATAAGTCCAAAAGCGTCACATTTATTGGTGCTTTGGCCATTTACTGTGATCCGTATAACTATCCTAGCCGGAAAATTCTGGACAGACTCCCCGCCCACATTAAGGTAGGAGCTGGGATTCATCCCATGGAAGCAAAGAAGGATGCCACCTCCGTGAGGATGTGTAGCGACTCCGGAGAATGCTACAAAACCCCAGGATTACAGTCTTCGGCGAAGTTGGTCTTGATCACTCTGTCCCTATGAAGGAAAGGCTGCCACAGGTGGAGTTACTGGAACGGATCCTGCCACTAGTGGAAGACCGCCACGTGCTGGTTCTGAATTGTCGGGTCAAGAGTGGGGACTGTGGAACTGAGGCATTTATACTATTACTTCGCTTCTTGAAGAAATCTTGAAGTACCATCAGTCGTGGCCCAGCGTTGGGTAGAAGAATTCCTGCGGATGTACTTAGGTTTCACAATGGGAGTACGGCACTTCAACAACAGTCAGATCGAGGGCGTGAAGTCCATCTGTGAGGATCTCTGGTGCTGGAAACAGATGCACCCTATTTCCCCCGACCAGGCACCAGAGTATCTACCCCGGGACAATTATTCTACACGGCGGAGTACCTGGGAACACATATCAACCCCCCTGCAGAAAAGATCCTGGAGATCACCGCCGCCAACGGCCCCCATTTCTATGCAGAGTCGCAGTAGCTTGACTTGATGGTACCTTCGGTCCATCGTGGTTAACTGACTGGACTTTCCATAGCCAGAAGAACTCAGCCAATCATATGGAAGGTCACGTTGGTTTGATTTAATGGTGCCTTTGGTTCATCAGATTTAACCATGTGTGTGCCTTCCATATCCATATGAGTTGGTACAGTTGCATGAGGAATTACATTTGTTAACCTAGATGGAGTTTATGGCACAACTATGGTTAAAGCTCAGGAACTCGTTATGCCCAGTAAAAGCTTCCAGTTGTATGAGGAGCCATACTTATTCGCCAGGATGGAGCATATGGCTCGTTTATGTTAAACTCTCCAATCATTCTTCATACCCAGACGGTTGGACCCCCATAGCTTGATGGAAGCCTAAGCCTGTTAGATTTTGAAAGGAGCTTACTGTCCTCCCCATGTTCGACCATCCAGGAGTTCAAGTACACCGGCAAAACGTTCAGCCTACGGTAATAGCCGCCGTTCATACACACCAGACAACGGTGAGCTAACAGCAACGTTACATCCTTTCTGAACATGGGCTAGAAAGGATGACTCCAGTTCTGGGATCCTAGTGCCTTTGGTCTATGAAAACATTTTCTAAGCCTTGTTCTATCTGCTTGGTTATTGCTGTTTAAATATTATTTACCTATGTTCCAGACGTTTTAAGGTAAATTTCATATTTACACACATTGATGTATGTATGGCTTCCTACTTTCGCTTTTAAAATGGGATTTTCGAAAAATATGTTGAAAAAAAAACCTCGAAAAAGTAAGTACGACGTAAATGTTGAAATGTTGCCTATTGCCATTATTATACTTTTCCAATTTAATTTTTAAAATTTATAAGTCCTGTCATATTTGAATTTTGCATAATTCCAGCTACTACTGTCACGCTTGGGTATAAATCACACAACCATAGCACTTTCAACATCCGCTTTTGAAATGTATTTACCAATAACCAAAGTAACATATTAGTCACTTAAACCTAGATAGCAACGTTTTTATTACAAAATACCAAAATTGTAATTAAGAGAACAAGTAAATATTTAGTCTTACCTGCACAGCGAACCAACAGAAAGGAAAACAAGATGACTCAGTTTACAATTGGAACATGCGTACTTAACATAGTTACGGTCTTACGTGATAACAAGAAAGTACGGTGACACATTCTCGCCACCACTTCACGAATACTTTTCGTGAGAGATCAGATAACGTAGAAGTACATGCAGATCGGTACCGATTAATGGAAAGATAGGGCATGTTAAACATTTATATCTCTGCTACATAAAGATTATCTCGCTCATTAGATAGAAACGTCTAAATGTTACTAAACATAACATGGAAATGTTATTCCTTATGGGTAAAGCACCCGAATATTGTATTGCACTTATTTTTCTACAGGACGAATGCTAATAGTGTTTAAATATTTTTCCACTGAAATGTGCCTTTTAAATCTCAAATGGTTTCTATTATTCTAATCAGGATAAATAATTGAAATGGTGCGAAGGTAAGTGACGTGTATATTACAAATAACATAAAATAATTATGACGTTTGTTTTCGGTCATTTAACATATAAGACATTTCAGAGTAAAACTATAAGCTGGATTGTCAAGTAAGTGTGTTCTTTATTTCTTTAAGATAGTAGATAAGTACCACGAAAAATTCTAAACCTTCCGTGAAAATGTTATGCAATTATTAATGAATAATCTTTAATTATATTAATGAAAGCGGTCAAATATCTGGAGGCGATAATACTACACCGTCATATCGTAATGAGGTTATGATACGTTCAGGAAATCTATTTTTAAAATCGAAACTAGGAACGTACATGTATTGAATAAGTTCATTTGATCTTTTACAGATTTTGAGGTCTAAATGTTTGTGACTTTGATATGGCCAGATGTTAATGCATCCCATTTCGGTTTTCTCAGATATTAAGAACTCATGGGAATCCTTGATAAGAAGATATATGAAAAGCACGAATGACTACATTTAATTGTAATTTACACAGTATCACATATTAATGCATATGCCTATGCGTTTCAACATTCGCTTTTAAATATGGATTTCCCAAAAAAAATATGTTGAAAATAATCTCGAAAAGAGTAATCATGACCTAAATGAAATTTGGCTTATACCTGACTTTTCCAGATCTTTAAAAAATATTTTATGTTTTATTAAAATCTTGTAATATTTAAATTTGTTTGGCATCATTCCAGCTACCGCTGTCAAACGTAGGCATAAATCACGTAACTATAGTGTTTGTATTTGTATTTACAACACCCGCTTTTGGAATATGTGTACCCATATTCTGGGTAATATTTGGTCACTTACACATAGATAGGAACGTTTTTATTACAAACATACCAAAAATGTAAAAGATTAGTGCAATTTTGGTTTAGTTGATTTATACATAAGTTGTCGTGACAGGAGTCTCATTAATAAGTGAAGATCACTGTGGATGATCAATAACAGTCAAACAGTTGCATGTATGTGGTGAATAGTTTTGCCATTTAACGGATATCTTAAACGGCTAGCTGGATTAAACGTCATATGGTAATCAACCAAGTTACATTTATGTTTGTTTTCAATTGTTCTCAGAGAGTTACTCGTACATGTATAACACATCATTAATATTCAGTTCAACTCAAACTTAAGCACAAGTCGCTTAGAAATTTATTTTTCGGATATAAGTGAATTTATAAGTAAAAATGTTGTCTTAAATGCACACAAAAATCAATAAAATAGTATAAAAAGTATACATACCCTTTTCAAAAAAACAGTTATGGTCATTGAGGAAAGCGTGAGTGACTAAAGAGTATCGAAATTTCAAGACCGGTTTAACGTAGCAATTTTATTGTAAAGCAGTTGTGATTAAGGTTCAAAAACAGGTTGACTTATTTTATTCGCCGGGATTCTCGGTTGTGCTTCGGTCTTCCTACATCGTTAAGTAGCTCCTGCACATTTGAAGAAAGATGGGTTGCTACTTATAAACAACCAAATAATCAAAATGGCTTATTTTGAACAATGCTTAGGATGTCCACATTTAGACTGTATAGTTAATGCCAAGTTTTAAGCTCAAACAAGGACTACAATATGCGAATCGGTGCTGTAAGGTCCGTGCGGATTCTAAAAATAGAATTTGCGTATACGTTTTAAAGACCTGTACACACGTGTACAGTCCTAATTTATATCATACAGACTGCGTTTATAATGTCACTTTCTACCTCATATAACAAAAGATAGACCTGTTGTATCATTTCACATAGTTTGTGATTGTTGCACACATATCCTATCGAATAAATAAAACAACTTGATAAGAATCGTTTTTTCTCTTTGCTCTCTCTCTCTCTCTCTCTCTCTCTCTCTCTCTCTCTCTCACACACACACACACACACACACACGCACACACCATCGGATCTTTTCAATATTTTGTTGTAAGAGTTCCATTTAGCAACATATTGAGCCTAAAGACTGTGTATCAAGGTCTTTGAATGGTTGGCTGCCATCTTGCCGGGCTACCTTTCCTCCATATTACCTCCGAGGCCTATTTCTAAAGTAAAATAGCCGAGGTGATCCGAATGAACTTAATTTACAATTCGCTCGTGCGCAATATAAAAAAATCGCTGATATGAAAAAAGTACGGTTTCATATACTCGCCGCCACTTCACGAGTAATAGCATTTGTTAGACGTTGCTTATACGTTTAAATATCGTTATGCTATAATATTTTGGTATGCAATATCAGATGTAACTGTCTCCTGAAAGGCACGAGGCCTACCATTAGGGTGGACATTTTACAATCACTTAAAGCGACTCTTTCTGATAGTGATATCTACTTTAGAGTTTACAAATCCTTCTTATACAACGAAACAATGATTATATATGATTTTGAAAGACCTATATTCGTACAACATATCGACCTTGAAAATATAATCGCACCTTGATGAAGAGCATCCAAGCCGAATCCGTAAAACCCCAGTTTATAAATAGCTTTGTCCGAGTGAGCGCGACACATCACGTGACCAAAGTACCTGTCTATTTCCAGAAATGACATAAGCGTCAACTTCAACGTTGAAACGTTAAGTCTAATTTATATCAGACAAGGAAAGATCTTGTTAATAAGACCTATTTGTTAGCCTGCAATTAAATAGCCGGGTTGCTTTGGTTGCTTATAGATCTAATAATGCAAATATTCTTGTTATTTACATATAGGGCATGTTTAAAGAGACATTTTTTTCCAAAGAACTTAAATGGGTATCATTCACTTAACATGATTAAGGGTATTCTGAAATCGGTTGTTTTATTGTTTTATTTAACATATTTATATTTGTCTAATAATCTCTCAACATTTATTTGGCCAATTTTCCTGCCTTTGTCACCAAACACTATACTGATTATGTAGAAAGGTTATTTAGGCAACACCGTTTATATTGCTTCATTGTGTACAATTGTTCTATCTGCTTGGTTATTGTTTTTTAAGTATTATTTACCTATATTCCGCCATTGAACATGTGAGGTGTTGTTACTAGAAAATATTTGCTTATTACCTCTAGATGTTGTCAGTGAGTAAGGCACATTCAGACTGAAAGGTAATATCAGTCAGTGGATATAGTGTACAAAGTAAAAGATCAGAGACAGAGATGGTAGGTCATTTTATATTTCTCTGATAAATTTTAATTGTTCTGTGTTGTATTTTGATTTTAAAATAGTCATTTCGGTATTGGAGAAAAATGTTAGTTTAGATACTAAAAAATCTTGACTACGAATGCCATAAAATCACGGTGTAATAAAATCATCATCACTTCTTGATAATTGTAACATTCTATAGAATGTCATAATACATGTAGCATGATGTGTCTCCTAATGTATACAGAAAACAATGTTTTATCTGTTTACCCCTTTATCCATTTATATTGTCAATAAAATAAAGTACTTTGCATAAACACGTCACATTCAAACAAAAGTCTTTCTGTCACATGAGTACTGATTATTTAAAATTACCACATATGCAAATGAGAATTACTTTATTCCATTAGTTCTCTTTATTTTTGTAATAAGATCTAATGGAGACTGAAAGCTGCGATAGCAATACCATCAAAATGTATACGGAGCAAGAGTCTGAAAAGCCCAGATGTTGGAGGGTATTGAGGTCAACAATCTTGAACAGTTCAAGAAGCAAATGACAAGAAGATGCAGATGTAAGTGTTAATGAATACTGCTTCAATGATTTCTTATTACAGCAAGTGATTTTTTTTTTTAAATGTCAGAGACAGATAAGTCTTCAAATAAGGAAGACGCAGAAGAAAGTCCCAATGAATCCTGTTTTAATGATATCTTGTTTCAGCAAGTGAAATGTTTTTTTAACAATGCAATGGATTAAAAAGTCGTCAAATTATATGCTGAACATGTAAGGGCGTGTTCGCACAAAAGTGCACATACATGTATAATATTCTAAAACCCTCTACTGTATCCTTGGGCAAATATTATTAATATTTTATACCTATTTTGATATATTTAAATGATTTATGATTAGCCTGACCCTTTCCAGTTTTGTTAATTTTGTGGAAGTCCTAACTTGATTGTTAGAATTTGCTTTGTTAACTTCTTTCGACATAACTACCACTCAAATCTGTGTCTTAAGCCTAATAGAAAAGCGTTTTTACAACTTACAGGTCAGTTAATTGTTATTTTGTTCTATTATGAGAAATTTGTCAACCAACTTACAGAGGAGCTGGGAAAGGGGCAGCCGATGGAAATGGTTGCCAAATGACCATCTTAAATGGTAAAGTAATGTTACAAGGTATAAATGGTAATATCCGAAAGTTTGCTAAATATCAAGTGCATGTAAAAAGTGCATTTAACAATGTTTGGCGAATTTGGCCATGCTTTTTGCATAAACTCATATCTTCGATTTTAAACACTACCTTAATTTAAATAGTGCAAGTGTGAAAGAATTGCTTTGAATGATCACTCTGTCTAAGTATAATAAGCAAGCTGGGAGGTTCAGCTTAAAATAGTTTTCAATGACACAGCAGATTACCGGGGTTATAACATAATATGATTCTTTTTTCACATATAGGTGTCAATAAACATATAGGTGTATCCCATGTAATTATTTCAGTTAACAGTTTTCTCTTGGCTGTTTAAGGTGCAAAATTTAGACTAAACCATTGAATACACCCTTTATAGCCATTTTTTTCAGGACGGGAACACTGAAAAAATAGTAACATACACTCTTGTCTAAAATGACCACTCTCCATTGTGCTCTATTTAAATGGATAAGAAAATGAGACCATTCACATTCATTATGAAGTTTATTCACATCTATCATGAAATTTTAAAAATACTTTTTAATATTTCAGGAATGGAACTGGTCATAATTCATCCGATGGCACCACACTTGCAACATGCTCCATTCATGGTTATCAGATTCACCTATGAAGTACCTTCTCACAGGGGAGATAGTACATTGCAATTTGACCCGTAAGATTGCCCCCTCATCATCAAATGATGGGAAGTTATTCAAACATAGTTGTCAGTATTATCAGGCCTTTCTAGGTTATCTCTGATGCCCAACACTGGACACTTTATTTCTTTTTTTTATTACAACATTTAGCTGTGTAGTAAAGATTAAACGAACAACAAAATCATACATCATGTGGGATATTTGAAAAAAAAAGTGTTTATGAAATAGTTACATTTTTATTGTAATATCAGTAAAGGATTCAGTATAGAGTTAGGTAATTACTGTATTATTGTTATAATTATGTAATTATGAAATGTAGAAACAAGTTAGAAAGAATACAATGTTGTTGTTTTTTTAACAAGGTTTTTCTAAAAAGGTTTTTAAGGAATAGTATAAGTCAAAAAGTGTTTCATCATTTAAATAAATTTTGTGGTATTATCCTTTACATTCTTACTACTTTTCTTAATTTTCTGCATAACTCTGCTTCTTTTTTTACATTTTCCAAGCATTTTGTGTTTTTTTCACAAATTTTATTGGTTTCACAGCATTTATTAACCAGCTTTAGATCACTTAAAATTGTTGGTGGGATAATAAACCCAACAAACACATAATCAAAACAATAAATTTCTTTTTGTACAATTTCTTTGTAACAACTTACTCTTGGTCTTGTTGTTACACAGGTAAATGCCTAGGACCCTGACTGCGGTGTTAACGGTCAGATCCGCTACTTCATCTCACCAGACTCTCACTTGACAAGCGACTGGTTCTACATAGAGGAAATCCAGGGCAGAATCTGTGTTAAGAAGCCTCTTGATCATGAAACCAACACCATACATGAGTTCTCGATTGTTGCCAAAGATTCAGGTAAGTATATGACATCTTACATCAGTATTTGATCACGAGTTTTCAGACAGGTTTTTTCGGGATTGTGTTGGTGAAAGTTGTCAATCAGTATATCCAGAAAATAGGCAGTTGACCAAGAAATGAATTTAGTGTAATGTAATGTTTATAGTTGGTAACTGAGTTCCTTTATCTTCTTCCCATCAAAAGATGAAATAAGTATTTAGCACAATTTTTATTACCTGATCAGTTATTTTAGTCTTGACTTCTTTTCTTAAGTTTGCAAAATTTTCCATCAGCTTTGCACAGATCTCCATTTTTATCATGTCCTTATCTTATGATCATGTTACATTAAATATGATAAAATTGTCTATAAATACTATATAGATGCCCTCTTGGCTGTTTCAGGTGATTTCTCATCCACCGCCAATGTACGTATCAGCATTGTTGACATTAACGACAACCTGCCCGAGTTCTATCCGCGGAACTACAGCAAGAACATCCTCTACAGCACAGCCCCAGACTCGGAGATAATCACGGTTCAGGCCACAGACGATGATGATGGTGTGTTCGGAAAGGTCTCCTACTTCATACAAAGTGGAAACACAGATAATTATTTCACAATCAATGAAAATACAGGTATGTTCAAATGTTTACACAAGAAGTCATTATAGCCAGTAAGTCTAAAAAATCAAATTTTAAAGGTGGTATTCGACACCCTAGACCGAGTTTTGTTCTCCAACCAACCAAATAAATTCTTAATACCTGAGATGATCCCACGAAATGCTGTTTAATTGTGGCCTATATCCATATGAAAAGTAAAACCTAACACTGAACATGTCATTATAAAAATGTATTTCCTATCTGAGCTACTCTACACAGTAATATACTTATAATGAAAATCATGTGACCACTTGCTTTTGAACTCACATTACATGATTGTCCAGGTAATCAACTCTGATGTTGATTTCTATTTTTTAGCTGAAACCCCTATCAGGCTTGTTTATTGACTTGAAAATGAACCTCTATAGGATATATTTCATGATTTCTAGCTATAAATTTTAGAACGTATTTGTTCATGCAGCAATTATGCACTAATTCCCTGAACAGGGAATGTTGCATGTTCCAGATAAAGGCAAACTGTTGGATACCACCTTTAAGATAATCTCAGGTTGATTAATGAGAATATGGGTGTGTTCTATACAATTTGCTGTAATTTATAATCAGTCTTGTAACTTATGCGTGATGTTTGTTAGCAAAAAATTTTGAACAAATAAAGGCCAAACTAATCATTTTTAAGCATAAGTCGGGAACACAATTCATTATCGTCAGGCATACAAAATAAAGTTGTTTTAGGTATTCTTAATGTGATAAAGCTCATTATAGCTAAGCTAAGGTACCAAGCACAATTTCAGGTATGTAGCATAATGTACTTTAAAGATATTGTACATTGAAAGTCATGACTTAAGCAATTTTTCTTTTTTAATGTTTGGTGATTACACATCTTAGTATGGATAATGAACCAGTGTTGCAGGGCGAAACTGTCAACAACATACAAAAGTTCCTGATTCAATGTTTATACCCGTGTTATACAGGTGCCATCAGCCTGCGCAGGGC
This sequence comes from Sinonovacula constricta, assembly GCA_007844125.1. Classification (NCBI taxonomy): domain Eukaryota; kingdom Metazoa; phylum Mollusca; class Bivalvia; order Cardiida; family Solecurtidae; genus Sinonovacula; species Sinonovacula constricta. The sequence goes on along the minus strand of CM017558.1, from coordinate 23,761,400 downwards.
CCTTCCAGCTCAGGAACACCTGTACAAATTGACAGTATCAGCTTCTGACGGCGGTGGGCGCTTTTCTTACCTGTCAGCCGAGGTGTATATCAGCGTTATGGGAACCAGTTACAGCCCACCACAATTTGAGCGGTCTATGTACAGGTCCAATGTGCGGGAGGACAAACCAGTCAGGAAGACGCTAGGCACTGTTCGTGCCACATATAATGGACAGACCAATGGTGAGTGAAGGTCCTCTTTATGTGATACTGTTGTATCTTTTCTGTTTAGTTTTGAATAAACATGTTAATGCAATTTCCATTTTACCTTTAATTGATGTGATACTATAATTGATCTGGTACTTGTGAGAAAAGACATGGTTCTACATTTAAGCTAAGGACAGATGACACTGGGAAGTCAAATGTATGTTCCAAATAACCATTCTTGGAACAATTTAAAGTTAATTTGTTGAGGATAATTAGTGTTGCCCTTAATTCAGTTATGCTTCCTATCATGGGAGCATTCCACTCATTTGCAAATACAATTACAAATTATGATGTGTAGATAAAAAAAAATTCTTGAATTCTAGCTCATTAAAATGTCCAAACACAAAATTACTCCAAAGAATAAATGTATGTGCCACTGTTACTATTGTGCTTTTTTTCTTTGTTGCAGGTATGAAATATTCCATAGCATCTGGAGATAGGAATGCTTTCTTCAGCATTGACCCTGTCACAGGCGTTATTCGCTCGGCCAAACCCCTGGATCATGACAGGTTCCCCCACATCCTGTTGAACATCATGGCAGACGTAGGCAGTACTCCCCTGTATGGAAGCACCCAGGTACGTGCTGAACAGTGAAGTGGTTGATTTTACTTTAATACAATAAATGATGGGGCACCTATGGTCAAGTAGTTAGTGTCGCTGACTTGTAATAAAAATAAATGGATTTAAGGTGCATCTATTCTGTGGCTAGTGAGATGGTTGTATTCTCTTAAACAAATCAGGAATGAATTTCTTCCATCACACTTTTTGCAAAACAGTTTCTCTCAAAAGTATGATATAAAAATTAATATCTGTCTCTGCTTTCTGTATAACATTAAAACATTTATTTTAAATGTAGATGTGGCATTATTTTCTTGGCATTTTTATTTGTCATCTGTCTTGAATTGACAATGGTTTGATCTAATAATGTCTTCCACTGTTGTAATTTTTTTAATGTGTAAACTATTAACAGCATATCTGTATATACCTCTTACAATTAAATAACCAAAAAAAACCTATATATCATTTCTCATATTTATTTTTCTAAAAACTTCATATAATAACATTATCAAGAATATCTATAACATAATTCTTTAAATACCTTGTATCACTTATAGGTTGACTTCGCACAGATTAATTTCTACACCTACATTTTGTATTTCAGGTGAACATTACTATAGAGGATGTCAACGACAATGCTCCTGAGTTCAGTAGCAGTCATGTGACCTCCTCCGTCTCTGAAGCCATAACCTCATCTGTCAACATTTACACTGCCCACGCTATCGACAAGGATAGTCGTGCTAATGGTAATGGAGAAGTCCGTTACCGGTTTGTTGACAACCCAGACTTTCTTTTTGTCATTGACCCTACCAGTGGAGAGGTGTCTCTGGCACTAGGGAAGCGGCTGGATTATGAGAAGGTGACCAAACACACATTACTGATTGTGGCATCTGATCAGGGCCAGGAGAAGCAGCTGTCCTCCACACTGACACTTGATATCAATGTCCAAGATGCCAATGATAATGCTCCCATATTCAGCCGTGTTTTTATTGAGTCAGTCTCAGAGTCAGATCCTGTTAATTCCAAGTTTCTGCAGATCCAGGCATCTGATTTGGACGATGGAGACAATGGGCGACTGACCTACAGTCTTGTGGAATCAGAGTTCTCTTACAAGTTTGGGATCAACCCACCAGATGGGATGATGTTCCTGCGTGAGCAGCTAGATCGTGAAGAAAAAAGTGAGTACCAGCTGCAGGTGATGGCCCACGATCACGGCCAGCCTTCTCTGACTGCCACCACCTCTGTGACAATATTTGTCATCGATGCCAACGACAATACACCCATGTTCTCACAGCCAGAATATCACTTTTACATCGAGGAGAATCTACCATTGGGCACCTCAGTTGGCCAGATTATCGCAACTGATCGTGACAGTGGTAACAATGCCCTGTTACAGTATGACTTTGCCAACTTGCAAAATGACTTCTCTATATCCAACACGGGTCTAATCAGTAGTACGCGGTCCTTGGACCGCGAGAATACATCCAGCTATAACATTGAAGTGGTAGTGCAGGATTCTGGATCGCCAGTTCAACAGGCTAAAGCCCGTGTGGTGATCACAGTAACTGATGTAAATGACAACAAACCATTGATCAAGAATTCAGCTGTAGTGGAACAAGTGGAGGAAAATCGGTCTAAAGGGGTCCGCGTTGTCCAGATACTTGCAGAGGATCCAGATGCAGTTGAGAATGGAACAATCAGCTTTTCTCTCACAGATGGTATGTACTCTAATGTGTTTTTTAATGGTGATTCCATTTGTTTTTAAACCAATTTGAACGTGACCAATGTACATATTATTTAAGTTTTTTATTTATACCTAAGCCAAGAGCTGACAAGAGCTGTCACAAAATGATTGTTACCTTTTTTTTTTATTTGAAAAATGAATGGTTAGGTATTGGTGGATATTTTCATGTAACAGTTACCAATATACATAACTGGAAAAAGCAAAATGCAAAATGAAATGCTGCATTTCTTATAAGAGTGTTTAATAATTTTATATGAGAGAAATTTTAAAGAAAGTGTTGTTATTTTTTGGCACATGTCTCATTCTTATATGTCCTTAACTCTATTTCAGAGTCAAATACAGAGGTTCTGAAATTTTTTTCTATTCACTCCAAGACGGGTTGGATCACAACCAAGGAGGTGTTGGACTTTGAGACACGGTCATCGTACAAGTTCCTGGTCGTGGCATCAGATGGTGGTTCTCCCAGCCTGTCAAGTTCTCTGCATTTTGAGATTACTGTGAAGGATGACAATGATGAAGCGCCAGTGTTTCAAGATGTCAACATGACATTCTACATCGTGGAGAACATTCCAATAGGCACCACAGTGGGACAGGTCCAAGCCTATGATAAAGATGGTGGAGAAAATGGAAGGGTATCCTACTATATTATCAGTGGAAATCACTTTGGGCTGTTTGCCATAGATCTTGAAACTGGTTCGATTTACACAATCCGTGAGATAGACTTTGAGGAGTCTTCCTCCCACACTGTAGGGATACGAGCTGTAGATAACAGTGTGTATAATCCAAAGAGCAGTGTAATTACTATCAAGATCTTTGTCACTGATGTGAATGACAATGCTCCACAATTTGAGCATGATCCAGTATTTTTAACTGTACGTGAAAACACTGCTATATCCACGGTAATCCATACGTTCACTGCAATAGACGCTGACTCTGGTAATAATGGGACAGTGAAGTATGAAATCAGGAATACATCGGCAGAGAAGAAGTTGGAGATTGACCCCTACACCGGCCGGCTGAGCGTGGCAGCGAATATTGACTATGAGGCGATCAGGGACATCTCAATGGTAATTCGGGCGTATGACCTGGCGCCCACGCCCCAGAGTCAGCTGTTCTCCACGGTAACCGTGATGATTCTAGTCCTGGACACCAATGACAATGCACCAGTGTTTCCTACCTATCAGGAACCATTCAAGGTTCTGGAAGATGAGCCAGTCGGATACAGAATTGCATCCCTGGTTGCTAGGGATGCAGACGGCAATGTGAACATGAGCAACAACAATCGTGTCCTTTACTCCATCATTAGTGGTAACTACGGTGATGCTTTCCAGATTGAGGAATCCACAGGTAAGTTTTAACAATTAACAATGTTAATTACTTGCCTTCTCTTGCTTAAAATTCTTCTACAGAGTTGTTTTTGGACAGGAATTTCTGGCCTGGAGATAATAAAATTCTGAGCTGAACTCAGAAATCATTCTTAAGCATCTGACTGGTCATTTGTTAGTTCAAATTTAAAATCTGACTATCAAACCCTTGGTATTAGAAAATACTGACCTTTTGAGAAACCAGGCTCAAAGTTCGAGACATCTTGTCACTGTGCAGCACTTTACATGTTCCAAGTGAAATAACTCTGTATAACTTAAACATTTTGTCGAGGATTTATGCCTTAACAGGTAAAAGACATTTACTTGTCAGAAAAGTGTATTTTTTGAATATGTATATTCTTTTTAATTTCCAGGAGTTCTTAGAATTCGATCCCCACTGGACCGAGAGAAGAATGCCAGCTACTCATTGAGGGTTCGCGCCCAAGACATGGGTGTGCCAAGCCTGCAGTCTGATGTGACCATTGTCGTCCAGGTTCTGGATGTGAATGACAATGCCCCTCGCTTCAAGCAAACTCTATATCAAGCTAATGTGACAGAGAACAGTGTACCAGGCATTTTAATAACCAAACTGTCGGCCACAGACCCTGATCTAGGTACAGTTGATCCTAAGTTTCTAAGCTTGAAATTTCTTTATATACTTAGTATGAGTATAAGCCTTTAAGCTCATGTCTAAGTTGCTAAGCTTAAATGTAAGCTTCTAAGCTCAAGTCTAAGTTGCTTAGCTTGCATATAAGCCACTAAGTTCATTTCTAAGCTGCTTAGCATGAATAAAGGCATTTAAGTTCTTGTCTAAGTTGCTTAGATTGAGTATAAGCCTGCAAGCTCTTTTCTTAGTTGCTTAGCTTGAGTATAAGTGTTCATTCTCATTTATTAGTTGCTTAGCTTGAGTAAAAGTGAGATAAATATGTATAAAAATTATTGAAAAATCAAATTTGGTCTATTTATTCAATTAGTAAAGATGCTGATTAATTTTGATCATTGAAATTTGTTATTATATATAACTACTTTAAATGTTATTTCTGTCTGTAGGGGTGAACCAGCAGTTGACCTACATGCTGCCTGAGGGTGTGGCCAATGGTAACTTTGAAATTGACCCCATGACAGGGGTCATCACTCTGGTAACAGAAAACCTGGACAGAGAGGTCAAGAGTTCCTATGTACTCACAGGTGAGTCGCTTGTCTGCAAGGAGACCAAAAAATATCCAAGCATTACTGACATTAAATTTGAAATTATTTAGAACATTACAATATACATTGCTCATGTTGTGTTTTGCTGATGATAAGGCCAATTGATTTCAGCAACACAGGATGCAAAAAGCCACTTGTCATATATTTTGCCAGGGGTGACAATTAAATTTATTTGATTTTCTTTTGAGTTTTTCTCCTTGAAATTGGTAAAAAAAAAAATTCTTGCAATAGTGAACATAAATGAATATCAATCTTCAAAACAAGCCTAAACAAACCTGGTAGGATGAATAAAAAATCTATGTACTGATCCTACAAGATGGCTTAAGATGGTTTTAATTTTTTGCTGCCGAAACATTGAGGTGATTTCAGATGTTAGATGTAATATTGTATATGTTTCAATATGGTTTTTTTAGCAAGTTGTTAATTATAACAAAAATAATAATCTTTTCTTTTTTAAAATTTATTATTTCATATCAAATACATGTATTAATTTGTAATTCTACTTTGGCAGATGGCTAGAGATTACCTCCCCCACCAAATATTATCAGCCAGTCATGTAAATGACAATATCTGTCAGTAAAAAGAAGAATATATGATAATCAGAAGAATGATATGTTATACAATATATGACAGTCAGAAGAATGACATAAGTTATACAATATATGACAGTCAGAAGAATGATATAAGTTATACAATATATGACAGAAGAATGATATAAGTTATACAATATATGACAGAAGAATGATATAAGTTATACAATATATGACAGTCAGAAGAATGATATAAGTTATACAATATATTACAGAAGAATGATATAAGTTATACAATATATGACAGAAGAATGATAGAAGTTATACAATATATGACAGAAGAATGATATGTTATGCAATATATGACAGATATGTTATGCAATATATGACAGAAGAATGATATATGTTATGCAATATATGACAGAAGAATGATAGAAGTTATTCAATATATGACAGAAGAATGATATGTTATGCAATATATGACAGAAGAATGATATGTTATGCAATATATGACAGAAGAATGATATGTTATGCAATATATGACAGAAGAATGATATGTTATACAATATATGACAGAAGAATGATATGTTATGCAATATATGACAGAAGAATGATATGTTATACAATATATGACAGAAGAATGATATGTTATACAATATATGACAGAAGAATGATATGTTATACAATATATGACAGAAGAATGATATGTTATATAATATATGACAGAAGAATGATATGTTATACAATATATGACAGAAGAATGATATGTTATGCAATATATGACAGAAGAATGATATGTTATGCAATATATGACCGAAGAATGATATGTTATGCAATATATGACAGAAGAATGATATGTTATACAATATATGACAGAAGAATGATATGTTATGCAATATATGACAGAAGAATGATAGAAGTTATGCAATATATGACAGAAGAATGATAGAAGTTATGCAATATATGACAGAAGAATGATAGAAGTTATACAATATATGACAGTCAGAAGAATGATATAAGTTATACAATATATGACAGAAGAATTATATAAGTAATACAATATATTACAGAAGAATGATATAAGTTATACAATATATGATAGAAGAATTATATAAGTAATACATTATATGACAGAATAATGATATGTTATGCAATATATGACAGAAGAATGATATAAGTTATGCAATATATGACAGAAGAATGATAGAAGTTATGCAATATATGACAGAAGAATGATAGAAGTTATACAATATATGACAGTCAGAAGAATGATATAAGTTATACAATATATGACAGAAGAATTATATAAGTAATACAATATATGACAGAAGAATGATATAAGTTATACAATATATGACAGAAAAAAAATTATGACAGTCATATTTCAGCAACCCCCCAAACCCCACCCACCCCCACCAACCTTAAACTAGCCAAAGCCTTTTCCAAGTGTTATTATTTTTCAATTTTCAGCATATGTCCAGGATTCAGGCACCCCCACACTGTTTGACATGACTACCATCATCATCAATGTGACTGATGTGAACGACTCTCCACCAGTGTTCAAGGATAACTCATTCTTCCTCGAGATCCCAGAGAACTCTGTTCAGGAGATGATTCATACGTTTGTGGCACACGATGCAGATGTAGGCATCAATGGAGAGGTCCGCTACAGTATCACAGGTATGGGGCTCAGTCAGACAGGACATTGTTTATATGCCAGACCCCCAACCTTTAACAGTATTACATCTTAGTTATCTGCAAAAAATGTCTCAGAAAACTACTTTGTAACAGATAGACTTCACAGCCTTTTGCAAATACTAACAAATATTTAATCACGATATTTTTCTCAACTTTGAAGTCACCACAATATTTAGAAATAAAGTTTCTATCATATTAAAATGTAATACTGCGAGTTGTGTCCAAAATACATAACATTTGTGGTCATCAATACATAATAAGGAATATAATTCCAAAGTTAATTTAATATTTAATTTAACATACTATTCAGTGTATGAATAATGCTTACGTTGATGAACATGTTGATAATAAGTATTAAAATGTTGATATGAAAATAAATTAACTTAGTGACTATAATAGCAATCCTTTCACATAGCCACTTACTATCATATACATTATATATACATGTAATAAAAATGCTACATATTCAGCCAATTTTACATGAACAAATAGATATTTTTTTTAAGAAATATAAAGAATAAGAAAAGTAGAACAAACTTTGCTTGTGCAAAATATTTAATTTTCAGAATCATTTAAAATGATATTTAATTGCATAATCATCATATTTTAATTATATTTATTTGGTCATTTAACTATGTTAAAATGGTCACTTAGTTATATTAACACAACTTCAGGAGGCAACAAAGATGGCAAGTTCTCACTGACCACTGACACTGGTGTGTTGTCCTGTGTTAACCCCTTGGATCGTGAGGTGCAGGCTGTCTACACACTCACTGTCCAGGCCACAGATGGTGAACACGCCACTAGCGCCACTCTCAACATCAGGGTGAAGGACCTTAATGACAATGACCCTGTGTTCGTCTCAGATCGCTACACTCGCTCCCTGTATGAGGATGTTTCCGTGGGAACCACTGTGGTGATAGTGAGTGCTGAGGACAAGGATCTCGATGAAAATGGTCAAGTGTCTTACTCCCTGCACAACAACTCAGATGCAGGAGTCTTTGAGATTAATTCAACTACTGGACTCATTACAACAAAAAGGTGAGCGCTGTGGTTGAAAATATTGTTGTCTTTATTTGGCCTTGCATGTTACCAATTGGTCCATTCAAAATGGTCTGGGTTTTAACTTAATAGACTTGTCTTTACTAGATGTCAACAAACTTTTTGATTAACCTATATAACAGCCATGCCTAGTCATCTTTATACTAGCTGTGAATTACACATTTCAGCAATTTTGATCGTGAGAAGCAGCCTAGTTACTCATTTGATGTAGTGGCCAGTGATGGAGGGCTGTATGACCCACGATCCAACAAGGTGCGAGTGGACATCACCATTCTTGATGTGAACGACAACCACCCAGTGTTCCAGGAGGTGCCATATCGCAGAAATGTGTCACATGACCTCAGGGCTGACATGTTGGTTGTTACTGTGGTAGCGACAGACAAGGATGAGGGCCGAAACAAGGATGTCGTGTACCAGCTGTTTCAGCCCTCGCCCTTCTTTAAGGTGGACTCTAGTGGTCAGGTCCGTACCAACGTCAGTCTAGGCTCGGCAGCTATAGGCTACCACAACCTGCATGTGATTGCTACTGACAGTGGAGTCCAGCCCCTTTCATCTACAGGTACATGTCAATGCATGCTACCACAGTTGCACAGTTTGTGCTGGGCCTTTTATATTTCTCCTGTTCGCACACATTATGTGGGTTGTTAATATGTTTTCCCCTATGAAAAATCTCCAAAATAACTGTTTTTCTTTTATTTGTAATAAATCTCCTTTTTAAAAATTTAATATTACTTATTTTGTTTTGATCATGTATATTACAGACTATGTTTTACTCTCTGACATGTTTTTTTCCTTTTTTTGACTTAATTTGTCAGGAATACCTATTTATCCCTGGAAACATCCATATACTTTCTAGAACTAAAGTTATCTTCCCATGGTACAGGTGTGGTTGAGATTATGGTTGGGTCAACTGGTTCCAGTCAATCTCTGCAGTTCCGTAACAATAACTACACAACCAGTCTCCATGAGAATGCCGCAACTGGTACCCGAGTCCTCACAGTTGAGCTGATGTCCAGTCTCTCTTCAGTCACGTTTAGTTTTGCAAGTGGCAACGAAGGGCAGGCCTTCTCTATAGCTAACACAGGTGAGAACAATATTACTCATGTACAAAAATAACTCACATAGAGCCAATCTAACAGATAATGAAACATCTAAAACATAAGATAATAGCTTAAACAGATAAGAAAATGTCTAAATCAGTCCCCGTGTTCACAAACAAAACTAAAGTCTGATTTTGCAACTCAACTCAAAAGCTTACTCAAAATCTGACTTAAATGGAGTCAGATTTTTAAATTGGAGTTCACAAAATAACTCAACTCAATTACCCGACTCAAATCCTTGAGTTGAGTCTGATAATTTGAGTCAGCTTAAGAGGTATCTCATATTATCAAATGTAACTCAAATATGGCCAATTTTATGAGGTGACTCCGCTGCCTAAACATTGCCAATATTTTGAGTTATTTCTGAAAATTTAACTCAGTTGAGTTCGGACTTAAGTCGCTTTGGAGAACACGACTCAAGACACAAACTCAGTTGAGTCTGAAAATGGAACTTATGTGTGAGTTGAGTTTCATCTTGAATAGAGTTGAGTTTTAACTTGAGTTTTTTTTACGTGAACACCGACCCAGGTCACAAGTATTTATATGAAATTCAAAAATGTCTTATCTAGGTGGGAAAATGTCTTACGTCAAGCTTTTGACCATTTTATCAATAAGTTCTTGTATATATTGGAGTGACCCATTTACCAATGCTTTTACTTATAGACTTGCAAAGCCTCAAACTTTCCCATCATGTTTTTGGATTTTGGCAAAATGTTCCATAGAATTAAGTCTTCCACTGGATCTGCAAGCCAAAACAGTGGTTTTGCTAAGATTTGTTTGAGGTTATTATCCAGTTTTAAAAGGAGTAAGTCAACATAAAAATAAGATTAAGGACTATAACAGGGTCTGATGGGCTTCTATGTGAAAACTACTGGTAACCAACACACGTGTTCCTTGAATGTGCCCCAATGCATATGAGCCTGCTGTATTCCAGGTGAGATTCGAGTGAACAACCCTGGACCTATTGACTATGAGGCCAGCCCAGTAATGCGGCTCATTGTGGAGGCCTCGTCTGCTGGGACCTTTGCCTATACCACAGTGTGGATAAACCTGATAAACATCAACGACAACAGGCCCAAGTTCTCTCAGGACAGATACACAACCAAGGTGTTTGAAGAACAACCCAAGAACACCTATGTTATGCAGGTAAATGGTTTGGATAGAATCACATGGTAATTAAATCAGTGATGATGTATTTGTTATAATAATAGCATAAATATATTAATTAATGATTTTGTTGAAAGCAATTCCTATTATCATGCTTTTAAAATTCTTTTAAATTGTTTATATTATATTCATATCATATTCAACGTTCATATACCTGTGCCTGTTTCAGATGTCAGCACTTTCTCTAACTACATAATATTATCATTAATCCAAAATTAAACCAAACATTGAGATAACATTCTGACAAACAGTTATTTAGATGATCTTATTTTCATTAAATGATGAATTGATGACATACTGGACCATTTAATAAGCATGAACATTATTTTAACTCACATTCAGTTGTAGATTGACATTGTTAATTATATCTCTCATAAACTATTATTTTTCAGAAATTTACTTTGTCATTGTTGTTGTTGGGAATCATTCCCGATATTACTTTATTTAATTACATTCATCCTGATTCACTAATTGATAATGGTTTACTTTCATTAATTGATCTCAGTTATTACTGGACCTGGTCGCGTAATTGGTAGGGCGTCGGCTCCAGGTATGGAAGGCCTCGGGTTTAATCCTAAATCAAAGCTGCTACATACTGAAGTCGTTAAAAATGGTAGTTGTATAGCTCCCTTGCTAACACTCTAGCAAATATAAGGGTAGTTCCACGACTGGTTGGCCCAGTGTTAGGATAATGTTGCCTGGGTGTGGTATTCACACATGCTATACACAGTGAAGGCAGCACTATATCTGCTTCAAGTGGACACTGTCTCAAGATAACTGAAATACTGTTGGTGGGACGATAAACCCAATAAACAAACAGACCTCAGTTAAGTGTTATTAGTTGACATTTTACGTCTGTTTATTGATAATTGTTTACTTTCAATAATTGACCTCAGTCCAGTGTAATTATTTAACATTTTATGTCTGTTTGTTGCAGGTGACCGCATCTGATGCTGATAATCCTGGACCAAACTCTGACATCACATACAACATCATCCAGGGCAACACTGACCAGGCATTCATCATTGACCCTCCGAACACTGGCATCCTAAAGACTAACCTAATAGTGGACTATGAAATCCGTTCATCGTACAGACTGATCATTGAAGCAAAAGACTCGGGAGTTAATCAGACCCTGTCTAGCACGTGCACAGTGAAGATTTCTGTGATCGATGTGAATGATAACCCACCTAAATTTCCTAAGACACCTCCTGTGAACGCCAGTGAAGGTAAGATTTTATGATTAAAATAGGAAGTCAGTGGTGTCATTTTGTCTGAACATCCTGAAATAAGATTTGATCTGTTTAATTTGTTTAAACATTTTAACCCTTTCACTCATGCATGTGCCATTTTAGGCCTCTGTGAAGCCATCACAATGATCAGTCTTATCTTTAGTAGAATCTGCATTTTTTAGGATTTATTTGTTGACTGGTTTGAAATTTTATTCACTATTATATGATGAAACATACATGCATTAGAAATACTTTGAACTGTTTTAAAGAAAATCAAAAGAATTAGGTAAAGTTTCAAAATCATATACAAGTACTATAAATTAAAGGGATAAATGGATAAGGGAAACAATCATCAATCTCACTAAAGTGAGATCTTACAAAATGTGCCTGCAGATACTGTCTATAAATGAAAATGGTTTTCCCTGACTACTAATTTTATAACAGCCAATCAGAGAGTGTAATGCATTACACTTTCTGTAGGAGTCGCAAATTCGCTACTTTCGATGGTGCAATAGAAAAGTTACTCAGTTTATCTTTGTTCTGCAACTGCTTGTTTGTTAACTTTGGACCTGGAGATGTTACTGATGTTAAGACAAATGGGATACCGCATACAACACACCTGTCTTCAGTGACATAAGTCTTGCGCGGAGTGTCCATGTTTACATTTCTTTGTAAATGGGTGCAGCCATTAAAAAATGATATGTTCGGAATGCTTTGGATCATCATTTTCTTTAGCGATTTTGTAGGTGACAATCTGATTGATTGGGAAGGTTTTATTGACTTGTCATCAGATCTGATAGCGGGGCAGTTTTAGGATATGATTTTTATCAGATTGAACAATGATCTGCGAAAGGAAAAGTGTTGATCTTATTTTGGGTGAACTTTAAATAAAGAGTTTATATAAAGAACCAAAACCAAAAACAAAAATAACAACAATTTGAAAATACTTGTCTGAAGATTTCAAGTGTGTCTTAAACTGATTTTATACCTTTATAGAATTTAAATACTCATTCAAACAGATGTTTTCATTTCATGTAATTCATGAAATTTTTTGTGGTTGTTATTTCAGTCCTCATTTACTTTTGAATTAACTTTGTTCATTAGTTCAGAAATTTTAATTGGCTTGTTTTTGTTCCTCTAGCCACTGAAGTTGGATCATCTCTGACGATGGTGACTGCCAATGATGTTGACATTAGTCCGCCAATCACGTACAACTTCAGCTTGAATGGGAACCCGGATGGTATGTTTAATATTGATCGGTACCACGGCATCATCCGACTGGCCAAACCACTGGATCACGAGAGGCGAAGTCAGTACACTATAGGGCTACAGGTCAGCGATGGCACTCACATGGACTACACTACTCTGCAGCTGAATGTCCTCGATGAGAATGATAACACTCCAGTCTTCTCGCAGCAGAGTTACCAGGTACGGGCAAGAATTATATGACAAAATCCCTTCCAGACAAAATTCGCCATGTTCAAATTTGCCCTTGGTGTAAAAATAGGTTGTATTTTATACTGTCAAAAATGAGTTTACTTCCATTATTTTTTTGTCTCACCAAAGTTGAGCAGATCTATCAAATTTGTAGTGCGTACCTTTGATAAAGTGTGTTTTGTACCTGTCAGAAATGTCGCCATCCACCATAGCTCTATTTTCCCTTATATGGACTAAATACCATATCATTTGTAGTATGTACCTACTACATTGAGTTGCACTCCACAATTCTTGTTCTGCATTTTTGCATATTAGCCAAAGGTAATGTGAAAAATACTGTAGAATTCACTTGAAATTGTCAACAGTACTGTTACAGTGTAAAACACTGTAAAATTCACCAGTAAGTGTTATAAGATAGGTTTTCCTCCACTTTGCTGTCTTAACTAATTTGAGCCATGTTCTGTGTAAAACACTGTAGAATGTATAAAATTATAAGAGTCTCCTCTAAAATTAAGTTGTAGACTTGTATACCATTTGTAAATATAAATAATATAAATATTTTGTTAAATGTTCATACATAAAACAAAATCATAATTTTAATGGAAAGACAGATGGAAATGCTATTGTCTAATATCTCTTCAATTTAAAAATATACTTGTTTTAATTGCTCTTTTTTTAGATATTCATTATATTGAAAGTCTGGTGTTAGTTAATAAGCTAGATGCTCCTTTTTATGCCAAAAGTAATCTAATTTAGGTAAGCCTAGAGGAGATGACCCCGCCCAATGTCCAGGTGCTTCGAGTAAATGCCACAGATGCCGACTCGGGGAAAAATGCTGCCATCACCTACAGTCTTGCTGTTGTCCCCTCTCTTGGCTTCTACATCAATCCTACAACAGGTATACTTTCTCATACCCACCTTACAAACATTAAATCCATAAAAAACAATAGTGTTTACAAAAGAAAACATGTACAAAACAATGGTATACCATGGGACCGGAAAATGCATACAAAACCTCATTTCGGATAATTGAAATACTGTTGGTGGGACGATAAAAACAATAAACAAAACCTCATTTATTAGTTCTATCTGAAATGTATAAGTTACTATGTGCCTGTCCTGTCCAAGTCAGTAATAATCTTTACTTTGTCTTTGGTAAAATTTGTAAATACTGTGAAAAGCACTTACAGTCAAGAAGAGTTCTAACTAGTGTCAGTAAGAAGCACATGGAGGATTGATTTCCTTCTCTACACAAAAGGAAATGAACAGTTTGGGAAACTGTTTATGAGCACCCCAAGTTGTAGTAAATTTAAACAATCAAAATAACTATAAGCGGAGAAATCATCTTTTACATATTTCTTTCACTTTTTAAAGCACTTGTTTGTTTATTCAACCCATACCCTTTCACTTTATTTACAAGTCCTAGTCAGAATATATTTAGATAAATCTTAGAGGGAAAATGTTGTATATTATGCAAATATATAAAATATAATGTTATTTGAAGCAATGTTTTGAGCTAATTGCTTGTATTTTGCGGTAAAATTACTTGTAACGTTGTATTGTGTGGTGTGTTTTTCTGATTGCCAACCCATGTGTGTTTGATGTTGCCAGGCATCATCTATACCAACGAGACTGTGCAGTATCAGCAGCAACATGAAATCATACAGCTTGTTGTCACAGCAACGGATGGTGGTAGCCCTGCCCTCTCTTCTGTAGTCGCTGTTTACATCCAGGTGACAAGCATCAACAAATATCCGCCGGAATTCTCTGCCAAGAGCTACAAGTAAGATCGGAACTTTAATTCTTCCTTAAGCTAAGTATTGTAATCTAAGCCTAACACAATTATGAGGTCAGCACACACATTGGATTTCAATTAAATATTCAACCATTATATTAACTTCCTCAACTAGGAAGGATGATGGGCCATACAAATGTAGCTATTAATTGGCTGGTAATGAGAGCAATTTTCACATTTACAGCAGCATCCATAATAATACTAGTAATGTGAATCAATGAAACTTATGCACAAAACAAAAGAAATAAAAGTTAAAAGAACTTGGGTAAGAGTATGCTAACAAATGCAATGTGTAGTATTTTATTATTATTTCTTCTTACATTTCTTCTGAATCATTATAACATAAATAATATTTGATTTTTTCAGGACAACCATAAATGAAGATGCAGAGCGAGGTTTTGTTGTGATGCACGTGGAAGCCATGGACAGGGATCTGTCTGGTAGGAACAAGGAAATCGACTACAAGATTGTTCTGGGCAATGTTGATGATGTGTTTGTAATGGATCAGAAAGATGGGAGAATAATCCTGAACCGGGAGGTTGACCGGGAGCATATCGCAGAGTACAACTTGCTGGTGATGGCACAGGACCGTGGGTTGCCTCCTCGCAACTCTACTGTCACTGTCCATATTATCATACAGGATGTCAACGATAAGGTGCCATACTTTGAATACAGTGAATACTTTGTCCAGCTGAATGAATCATTTCCTTATGATAAAGTTTTTCTCACTCTTCATGCATTCGACAATGACATTGATGCCAATTCTAAAATCTACTATGCAATCACATCAGGTAATGAGGAGGGTTTATTCATTGTGAACAATCAGCTGAGTGCTGGGGAGCTAGTGATAACGCCTAACCTCGAATTAGATTATGAAAAGCATTCTAGTCACAAATTGATCATACGAGCCCAGGATTGTAGCGGCTGTCCAGCAGACAGACCAAGGTTCTCCAATGTGACAACTGTCTACATAAATGTCACTGATGTCAATGAATTTGGGCCAGTGTTCCCAGTCAAGGCTTACTACAAAGGAGTGAGGGAAAACCTGACCATCGGTTCCATAGTGTTTGAGGCCCATGCTAACGATCTGGATTCAGGAAAATTTGGGGTAGTGCAGTATAACTTATCAGGAAGCAACAAGTTTTCTATCCACTATCGGACTGGTCTGGTTACAACTAATGAGATGTTTGACTATGAGACAGCCACACAGAAAGAATTCTCTTTCCAGATTACAGCTGAAGATGTGGGAGGTTATAGTGCTTCTGTACCGGTGTACCTAACACTGGTAGATGTTGATGAGTCGGCCCCGGTGTTTGATAGAAGTGTTTACATATTTGATGTCTTAGGTAATGCTCTCAATGGTACAATTATTGGCAAAGTGTCAGCATCTGATGCAGACAAGGGCTCAGCCGGCAAGATTGTGTACCGATTGAACCCATCGCAAGATTACTTTGGGATCAACTCTGCTACAGGGGAGATTCGTGTCATCTACGATCTAAACAAAGATATTCCCCATGATGATAGAAGACAGAGACGAGAGGCAGTGGTGATGAGGGTCGAGGCGAGTTCAGGACTGGATGATTCTTTAGTGACCTCAGTGTCACTTAACATCAGCGTGGATCGCAGCTGTGTAGGCTGTCAGGTGGAATACATAACTGTGGGTCCAGACAGTGTCAACGGTTCAATAAGTGTGGCCATTATCATTGCTATCGTTGTCTCGATATTGGTCATAGCTTTAAGTGTGATCATAGGTTTCCTGTTGTGCCGCAGACGCTACTATTCCAAGTCTCCACCACCCAGTGAGACAGCGATGTGCGGGCAGACGGATGACTTTGATTCCATTCCACAACACCAAACAGGGCTGCGTAATCCTCCAGCATATAGTGACGTTATTAGGTTTGGTAACCACATGAATGTCACAACATCTTCCGATATCTCACACCAGTCCCACAGATCTGGGTCAAGTGGGCGTGGCTCTGCAGAAGATGACGAGGACGAGGAATTGGCCATGATCAACTCTAGCTCCCCTTCATATCTGAACAATTCTAATGGCTTCCGTAAGGCCATGCCAGATAGTGGTATTCAGGATGATGATAATACGTCAGAACCGTCGGTTCAGAATCATCAGGACTATTTAGCTAGACTGGGAATAGATACAGCCAAAATTAATTCCAAAGCCAAGTCAGGATTAAATCACTCTGTTGAGAGTATGCATCAGTTTTCGGACTCTGGTGGAGGCGAGGGGGATGGACTGGACATGGATGCGGTGGACTATAACAAGATGCATGGGCCTGGTGTGGACCATACTTCACTGATAAATAAAAACAATGGGATGGGCTTCCAGGAACCTGAGAACCACATGGTCGGCTCTCTATCCAATGTGATAAATAGTGAGGAGGAATACAGTGGCTCGTACAACTGGGACTATTTGCTAGATTGGGGACCACAATATCAACCTCTAGCACATGTGTTTTCAGAAATAGCTCGCTTAAAAGACGATACAATACAGCCAAAGCTTCAGGCAGTTCAAATAGTTCCACAGAGACATGGTGGCAGCACAAATCAAGTGCGCACAGTGCCCCCTCCTATGATTACAAATGCGCCTCCAAAGGCAATTGTTCCCCCATCGTCTCGATCAAATAGGTCTAGTCATTCCTCAGGAGGTTCTAATTTAAACTCTGCTCGTAACAGCACGATCAACACATCCCTTCCCAGCATGCCTCGCTCACCCATTAGCCATGAGTCAAGCTTTACATCACCTGCTCTGACTCCATCGTTTACACCTTCTTTGTCTCCATTAGCAACAAGAAGTCCTTCCATCTCTCCTGTCAACAGTGGGCGGGGTCTCGTTTCATCCAATCATAGTTCAGGACCTGTGACCCCTCAAGGTCGTTCATACAACAACAATAATAATAAATATGGATTCAGTTCATCCAGTTCAGAACAAGAATTGAGAATATAGGAAACATGATTGTTATCTGGATTTTATTAAAGTATAGTTTAATCATGTCTAAATAACCAAAGACAGTGAAAGAAATACATAAAAGCTAACTGACAATATAAATTATATTAAAATGTTCAGCTTTAAAAGTTGAGTGCAGAAAGTTCAGAAGTTCCTGATATTTTTATGTTCCTGATGTAATCAGTGCTAGGAAAATAATTGCTAGGAAAAATGTGTGTATGTGTCATTGAGAGAGTGTTGAGGAGATGTTTTTTGTCTACAAAATCAAAACATGTGATATTGTATGTATACTAGTAGAGATGAGTAGGGTGTTCACAGTATCGTGGACTAGTAGCATTAGAATACCTCTTGTTATAACTGTGTATTTTATTGGCAATGTTTTGTCAATAATTAGAAATAACATATCATTTGTTTATTTTACATTGACATCCCTTGTGTTTAGATTCTGTTTGTTTTTTTATTGTGTTTAACAGAATATTTCTTCTTGAAATAAAGAGCATGACTAATAATTTACATTCTCATGAAAATTTAGCAGTTTTATCTAATAATCATATATCATTTTAAAAATTTGTGAGAGCATTTATTTATAAGAGTTGTGATTTGTGTCAGATAAAGGGAATTTTACTGTCCAGTAAAAACTACAAATGTTGTTATCATATTTTCATTCTTTAGTAAGGTTAGTGACATCATTAGGACTAAAACATTGAACTGGTAAATACAGTTAAAAATTAATTTTGTATTCTAGATCCTTTTTATGAAGTTGAGATGAATTTGTAATATTAAAATAAACCTTCTGGCATATCCTTGTTTGATTATAAAAAATTCTTTTGAATGCATGTTTTAAAACCTTTTAACTTACAAATATAAGACTAAATATCTTACCTCTTTTAAATAATAATTGGTTGTGAGTATTTATTTAGATATCACTGTTATATTTAGATATCACTGTTATATTATTGATGAAATTTTTTTAAAATTTCTGAGACTACTTTTATTTCACAAATTGTTTTAGATGATGTTATTTTCATGATTTTCAGTTTTAAATAACTTTTAAGAAATATTTCATTCAAAGAACTGCATGTTTGCACATGTGTCACCAAACCATTTTAATTATTCATTTAAGTTCTTAAGTATATAATACAAACATTTTAATATTTTTCTTACAAGCATAAAGCTTCAGGTGCAATAATTGGTTGCACTCAAGACATTGTATTTTTTTACATTCTGAATTAAATACTTTCTATACCCTGTTACACTCACACAGGTATTCTAAAGTATAAACAGACTTAATGAGGTAAAATGTGGTCCCACACATTATTGTACAATAATGTTGTCTCTGTTACCATGGTAACATCAAATTCCTTAGCAATGAAATGTATAGTTCATGCAGAGGTTCTTACCATCAAATAGGAACCATTTCCCGTAACATACCTGTCATATTGACCTATCAGCTATAAAAACAGTTTCCCTTAACATACCTGTCAATTGACCTATCAGCTATAAGTACATTTTCCCTAAACATAGCTGTCATATTGCCCTATCAGCTATGAATACAGTTTCCCTAAACATAGCTGTCATATTGACCTATAAGCTATGAATACAGTTTCCCTAAACATAGCTGTCATATTGATTTATTAGCTATAAATAAAGTTTCTCTAAACATACCTGTCATATTGACCTATCAGCTTTAAGTACAGTTTCCCTAAACATAGCTGTCATATTGTCCTATCAGCTATGAATACAGTTTCCCTAAACATAGCTGTCATATTGACCTATTAGTTATGAATACAGTTTCTCTAAATATATTTTTTCCTAAACATAGCTGTCATATTGCCCTATCAGCTATAAGTACACTTTCCCTAAATATAGCTGTCATATTGCCCTATCAGCTATGAATACAGTTTCCCTAAACATAGCTGTCATATTGACCTTTTAGCTATGAATACAGTTTCCCTAAACATACCTGTAATATTGACCTATTAGCTATAAATAAAGTTTCTCTAAACCTACCTGTCATATTGACCTATCAGCTTTTTTTAAGACAGTTTCCCTAAACATACCTGTAATATTGACCTATTAGCTATAAATAAAGTTTCTCTAAACCTACCTGTCATATTGACCTATCAGCTTTTTTTAAGACAGTTTCCCTAAACATACCTGTCATATTGACCTATCAGCTATTTAAGACAGTTTCCCTAAACATACCTGTCATATTGCCCAATCCCTGTCATATTGACATATTGGCCTATCAGCTATAAAAACAGTTTCCCTAAACATAGCTGTCATATTGACCTATCAGCTACAAATACAGTTCCCAACACCTGACGAAGATGTTGAGCTTTGTCTTCTTTTGTTACCTTTTCATATAGATGTAGAACTCTCATTTATTTACATAATTTATGATCAAATATATATATGAACATTTTCTTTTGTACATTTTTATACAAAACAATGTAAAAGCCAATAAAATAATATGAAATACCTAGACAATTTTTGTGTCTGTATGCTACCAAATCTGTTCAAACGTCAGTTATTAAATTGTATATTATCACCTCAACCGTATCACCACTATGCTATTTTTACCCAAATGCCACAAGCTAATTTATTGCATATAAAAAATATTTCCCGACTACTAATTAAAATGAAGGTTTTATAGAGAAGTAACCAACAAAAGATTTGCTGATATACAAATATTATTATAAGTCAGCTTTCAACAATTAATTCTTCTCTGCGCAATGTTTCGTTACTAACCCTAGCCATATTAAACTAGCTAAATAAGATCGAAGCTCAATTACAAAATTCAACTTTAAAAAACTTGACTTTAAAATTAAGTTTAATTAAGATAAAATTGCATATAAAAATCCAATTTAGATATTTAAAGTTTACATGACACTTTAATAAAAATAAAAGAACGATAATCTTGAAACAATTTGCATTGCATTTTTATAAGGCTATTGGCTATAAAAGCCCCAATTAGATTATTAAATTACATGTTATATTAATTATGTTTTAATATATATAATAATGTTATATGCCGCACTCATTTTCTGATTTCATCATTCATCGTGTGGAAAACGTGACTTGTTTAACTTTAGCAACATTTATACAACAAACAATCTAGGTCAACATAAGACTAACACATCGAAAGTAAACTGTAAAATGTCCTAATGTGAAAATATGTCATTCATTTGTTATGAATAATAAACAAAATTACAAACATGAAATAAGCACATAAGAAAAATTATGTTCGATTGAAATACAGACGAATGACGTGAATAAAACACATGTTTTATGAACTTCCTGATAGATCATGAAGCCATACTAGGTCAGCCCTGAATAAAACATATATATTCTAAATATTAATAAATTTTTAAACTGTTTATCTAGGAACCGTTATATATTTTAAACCGTTTATTATATTAACCTCTTTTCAATTATAGTTCAATTATTTTAACCTGGTAGATTTTTATATTTTTTCTGTATTTTACTCACATAGTTTAGTTTTAACCTAATTATTCTCTAGTCGCATTAAACTTTTTTATATTCGGCGCCGTATGACCTGTTAAGTGTCGGTGTGCCGTAAAACCCAAATAAATAAATATTATTAACATTTTCTTTGTTAAACACCGATCTTGTATTTTATTTACTTATCCGATGATTTGTTCTTATCAAAACAGTGTTGAGAAGCAGCGTTTGCTTAATACATCGTAGACTATTTACATAACATCAGCTGACAATATAAATTATTTGTATGAAGAAATAGCAGCCAAATATCCACCTAAACGCATGTCCATCTATTCTAAGTAGTCCGTACGTCGGCACTACTTCAAGTATTTCATGAACGAACATTACTACAGTCAGAATGCTCATGCTATAAACGATCAAAACAATGAGAAAGTATGACAGCGCCCATGAACATTTGCAAATATGTGACGAGCTATTGTTTGTGTTTACATGTTGAAAAAGGCAATTTGCCAGAAATTTGAATATGAGTGTTTTCATAGGAAAAAATATGCTACAGTTCCCCATGGAACATTTTGCAACATTGTAAAAGATTATTGATATTCATAAAGATAGGTCACGCCCATTTATGGATTTCAGACAGTTAATCTTCGCATGGAACCTATTGAATCTAAATGATAAATACACATATTTCCAATACACTATATTTGATTGTTCAATGTGTGCACGTTTATGTACGGCACAAAGATTTACATGTATGCAACTGAATGTCGTTAAATAACATAACCATTAAAGCAAAATTTGCATTAGATTAATATTTAATGACATTTAAAAATAATTTTAGTTTAGTATGCGTTTGGTATTTTGGGTTTTATGGCACACCGACAGTTAGCAGGTCATATTGCGCCGAATACGATGAAGCTTTACTTAAATAGAGTATAATCTGGTTAAAATTTAAATAGGTGAGTAGAAATATAAAAAATCTATCAGGTTAAAATAATATGAAATATAATTAAATACAAATTATTCAGAATACCAATCTCGTTCAGGAAGAAAACAAGCTTAGAATCAGACACTGTCTTAAACAGTTCGTGCATGTTATTGACATTAAAATACTTAGACCGAATATGGTCTGTGTCAATACAATGTAATAAAATATGATTAACTGTTAAAGTTCCCGGCAAGGAGCACATTCGGTTTGAACGTTTCTTATTAAATGATATGAATGCGTTAATCTAGTATGTCCAAATGTGACAGCGGAAAGAGCGGAACCTTACATTATCTTATGTCCATGGTGATATCACATTCAACCTGACATTATCTTATGTCCGTCGTGATATCACATGGAACCGTACAATATCTAATGTCCATGCTGATATCATATGGAACCTGACATTATCTTATGTCCATAGCGATATCACATGGAACCTTACAATATCTAATGTCCATGCTGATATCATATGGAACCTGACATTATCTTATGTCCATAGTGATATCACATGGAACCTTACAATATCTAATGTCCATGCTGATATCATATGGAACCTGACATTATCTTATGTCCATAGTGATATCACATGGAACCGTACAATATCTAATGTCCATGGTGATATCACATGGAACCTTACATTATCTAATGTCCATGGTGATATCACATGGAACCTGACAATATCCTATGTCCATGGTGATATCACATGGAACGGTTCAATATCTAATGTCCATAGTGATATCACACGGAACCTTACACTATCTAATGTCCATGGTGATATCACATGGAACCTTACAATATCTTATGTCCATTATGATATCACATGGAACCTTACATTATCTTATGCCCGTGATGATATCACATGGAACGTATATTATCTAATGTCCATGGTGATATCACATGGAACCTTACATTATCTTATGTCCATGGTGATACCACATGGAACTTTACAATATCCAATGTCCGTCGTGATATCACATTGAACCTTACATTATCGTATGTCCGTGGCGATATCACATTGAACCTTACATTTTTTTATGTCCATGGTGATATCACACGGAACTGTACATTATCTTATGTCCGTGGTGATATCACATGAAACCTTACACTATCTAATATCCGTGGAGACTTCTTACGGAACCTTACAATACCTAATGTCCATGGTGATATCACATGCAATCTTACATTATCTTATGCCCGTGGTGATATCGCATGGAACCTTACAATATCTAATGTCCGTCGTGATATCACATGGAACCTTACATTATCTCATATCCGTGGAGATATCATATGGAATCTTACATAATCTTATGTCCATGGTGATATGACACGGAATCTTACAATATCTTATGTCCGTGGAGACATCACATGGAACTTTACAATATCTAATGTCTTTGGTGATATGACATGGAATCTTACACTATCTTATTCCGTGGTGATATCACACGGAACATTACATTATCTTATGCCCGTGGTGATATCACATGGAACATTACGTTATCTAATGTCCATGGTGATATCAAATGCAACCTTACATTTTCTTATGTCCGTGGTGATATCACACGGAACCTTACATTATCTTATGCCCGTGGTGATATCACATGGAACATTACATTATCTAATGTCCATGGTGATATCAAATGCAACCTTACATTACAGTCCTGGCACCGTACCAGTTGTCCAAAACATCGTATATCGTGCGTATTTCTATCGTAAACGTATCGTATGGTAACGTAACGTATCGTGTAACGTAATAGGCCTATCGTGAAGTAACGTAACGAACCGTATCGTAAATGGTACATCGTATCGTATCGTATCGTATCGGACCGTAACGCTTATGACAAGACCGTGGTATCGTAACGGAACGTATAGTATGGTAACGTAACACAAGCAGAATTGCACTGTGCCTTCTCATAATTCTTTGATACAAAGACACATATATAGTGACATTTTTCTAATGACATTATCATGCTCATACAAAAGTTCACAGGAAATTTAAATGTCATAATAAATGCTTTACAAATGCAAAAAGAAGTTTATAAACAGAAACTTAACTATATATTACATTTCCGGTACATGCATACTATCGATGAGCAAACTAATATTGCACACCTTCGAACTTATTACTTGAATGACAATATGCGTATATTGAATATGAATGGACGTTTAGGAAAATATTCGTGAAAACTAGGATTCTGGTTATTTGCCCACGCTTTTATGGAAAATAAAGAGCAGTAAGACGTAATTGGAATAAACATACAGCTGGAAAAAACTAGCTATAACATAATCTAGCTCTATGTCAGGTTATGGATAAGAGGTTTGTCTCAAATATGGTATTCAGTTGATACGGCTCATATACAATGAACTTTGTTAATAAATGATTGGACCGATTGGAATCATCTCTGATATTCCGACAAGGTAATTGTAAAGCTAGCTTACCTATGTCATCGCTGGGCACAATCAACACTGATAAAGTTTCTTCGCCAATTATTTTAAACGCGTAAATTTTATTCACATTTATGCGAATTTAAATAAATAAATAAAAGCAATTCAGTGCTCGACGAAAATTAAAAAAAGTACGTTCACAAGTGTAGCAAAAAAAAATTAATATAACTATTCTTCTGCCAGTGATGTGATCAAATGTTTAAGGTAGGAATGTGTTTGTCAAAACAATGTGCTAGTATCATAAATAACAGTACACATCTGTCATCATGCCTTCTTAATTTCCGTACATTTTCCCGCCCTGCCAATCACGTGCACGTGTGCTAATTCCAATAAATTGGTGACACTTTTATGACACCACTAATCTTAAAGGAAGTAGGATTTTTAGCCGTTCGTTATGTTGATTGGTTTGATCTTTAACGTGTTGACCGGAGGTGTTAATTGGTCTGTTCTTCAATCGATTGATTTCCTCTTATAACGAAATGGTCCTTTGTAAGTCTTTTTAGGATGATGAAGCCATTTACATACTCTCCTAAAATAACTAGCGTACATCGGCATGTACCTTGACGTCAGTATGGATACTGAAAAGAATACCGTTGGAGTTACAATAGAAAATGATATGATATCTAATCATTGCAAAATCAAGCAAGTCAGCATACAAATATAGTCTTTACAGTCTCCTGTCAAAAAAACCTCAATGCCTTTATAAAACTAGGGTGGATACCAAGTCATGGAGAAAGAGCTACGTATAATTAATAAAATAAATATAATAAATAACGCACAAAATCAGATATCTGGATATGTTGGTAGGACTCTAAGTTCAATATTTACTGCCACAATAACGTTAGTTTAAATAGTTTTTTTAAAATTAAAACGAGGATCAAGCTACCCTGGTAAAGAATGCAAGTTCACCAATAGGAACTGTCCTTACTGTGACATAGAGAAATACTTTAACCCCGTGCTGTTTTTGCTAAGGCAGCACACAATAGCAAGAGATTAGCTACAAAAACCTATATTATTCACACGTGTCTTTGCTTTTTGTACCAGCGGAAAAAGGCAGATTTAATAAAAATGCAACACTTTAATACCTAGAAGATAGTAAATACATTAAATAAATTTAATTCTCTACTAAAATATATATTATATACGATATACTAAACTAACTGAATTACCAACCCAAGCTTAACTACTCACACACTTTTCCCGTACTTTTGTCACTTTAAAACATCCTCGTAGTTCAAAAAGTGCCAGCTCTAATCAGGAGTAGAAAACATTTCAATGGTGAACATTTTAAGAAACAGTTTCTTAGAGGTGTAATGCCTTTAAACAAAGAGCAGTCATAATCTTCCGCCAAATTGGGGTCCAGCCAATCAGAGAATGGGTTTATTAGGAATGTTTTGATTTTAAAGAGATTTCACCCAATCACGTGTCTTGTGGGTTTTGAAACTTTAGTTATTGTTTGATTTGGATATGATATCGATTGGACATTGTATTAATTCAGTTTATGTAGGTGTTATCCTATATTATTAATTAAATATTTAATGAAATGCTTTTATTCTAAAAAAGATTAAGAGCGCGTATTATTAGTTCTGCTTTGTCGGGGGCGGGGGTGGGTGGGAGGGGGGATTTACTTACTTCAGCTAGGTAGCTGGATCCGAGACTGAGTCTAGAAATATTTAATCATGGCCTATATTATGATGGTGAGTTCCAATCTCCAAATTCATATTAGAGATTTTGCTTAACATTTGTATTTTAGTATTTTAATCTATATATTTCTTTAATTAGTTCTTGTCTATTCTTTCCGTAAATTGTCTGAAATGCTTGTAAATAACTAAGAGAGCCGGGGTAAATATTTATTGTTGATCGGCAATTTGCTCTATATGAACAAATTTTATGGGTTATAATTAACAGTTCGCATCTAAATATAGAATGTCTAGTGTTTAGTTTTATTTTGGCCTTGTTTTTTTTATTCTGTTGATTTTCAATCATAATAACTCATGCTCATATAGCATTTTTGTTTGTATCCTTGCTACCGTCGGTGTAGATGTGGATGTGGGTAGCGATATCTCAGTACTCAGTATTTGAGTTGAGTTTAACTAAGGGAATAATCTTATCAATTAAGTCGATTACTACTTCTAAATTTGTTTTAATGTTAATGGATTTGATACCTACATGGAAAGAATTAAGTGAAGGTGTTAATTTGTCAGTTGTTAGTCCTATTTTGTCTCATAATAATATAATTATTATTTGATAGCCCTGTTTCTATCTTTTTAGTTTGTTAAGTTTTTTCCCGATTGACCCATATTCTACTATTCCTTACCGATTTTTTTATTTAAATAGTGGTTGGAAAGGGGTTGAGTATGAGACAATGGTATGTTTTTGATGTTATTTTTTTCTAGCAGCTAGTCCATTTATGTAAGTTATTCGGTACATGTACCTACAATTCACGCGAGCGATTATAAGCCCCCACACAGATTGCCACTTTTATGACACAACGCTTATATCAAATTAGACGGGCAGTGGTCATTTAGGCTGTAGTGCACAACAACTGCATCCGGTCTGAAGACATGTCATACATGTATGAAGATCCCAGCACACATAATCTGGCTGTGAAATTTCACTTCAGTAAAACACAGATACGGATGCGGGGAATAGGGGTAGAAAATTGAAATATACGTGTATAGAAGAGTGGTGTAAGAATGTTGGGAAATTACAGATTTATATTAATTTGTCTTAACATGGTACATTTTACACACTTGTTCAATGTTTAAGCAGGCTATCATATTGGCGTCACTTATTTATCATTTGCCTACACAGTTTACCATTTAGATGGAAATAGGTGTATTGTCTCATTTGAAAGGTGTGAAAACATTACCGCCTATATGCGCTGGAAGTGGGCCGATTGGGGAGAACGATTTGGACAAAACCGAGTAGGTACAGTATAAATAGGCTGATTGAACCTTTACTTTAACAACATGCCGCATTTGCCATGGTATTTCGTGTAACGTGACGTAAACGGAAACAGTACAGTATGTTGTATCGAAGCGTACACCGCATCGCATCGTAACGTGTAGATTTTCTATCGTAATGCATATCGTGTATGGTATCGAACCGTAACGTGTATGGTATCGTGTAAAAACCGCACATGGTATCGTACATCGAACGTAATCGCACCGTACGTATATCGTATCGTGTGACAACTGTTACGGTTCCAGAACTGTATCTTATGCCCGTGGTGATATAACATGGAAATTTAAGTTATCTAATGTCCATGGTGATATCACATGCAACCTTACATTATATTATGCCCGTGGTGATATCACATGGAACGTAACATTAGCTTATGCCCGTGGTGATATCACATGGAACCTTACATTATCTTATGTCCGTCGTGATATCACACGGAACCTTATATTATCTAATGTCTGTGGTGATATCACATTTAACCTTACATAATCTAATGTCCGTGGTAATCGAAGAGCAAATATCAGTAAAACTGGGTTGTGATGAGTTCCATCTGTATAGATGTATTTTGAAGCGATATAAGTAAACTGGAAAACGCGAAATCGTGACGAGAGACTGCTAAATAGTAATCAATATAGTTAGAATTGATTTTGCACGTTAAGTTTGTTTACGTTAAGTTTGTTTCTTTTATTGTTGGAATGCAGATTGCAATAACTGTAGTTCATACTATTCATTTTTACAATAATTGTACCCATTGATGATTAGAAACGATAAAATTAGTGATATAACTACAGTGAAGGAATACGGATTGTTGCCTCTGGTAATCGTGTATTTTCTAGTCCGTTCTGTGAAACCGCATTGTGAGACACGTTCAGTCAAACTCCTCTAGAACTAAACACAAATGTTCATCTAATGTACTGGTATCCCCTTTTCCACAAAGTACTATCTTTAATTTGTAATTGTTTCATGTAAGATTCATCTAAATTTTTAAACAGTATTTTGATAATCACACGCAAACTCTTCAGTTTAGATGCAAAGATTGATTTATTTTACCTCACATATGAAAAAAATACAAGTTGGGTTATAAAAGAAGATAACCAATGATGCATTGATATTTTATTTAACATATGCAGCCAATGAAGGTAAATATCCTCACACACATATAAGAAGACACATGTCGGATGTTAAAATCCTTAAGCGACAACACTCTTGCACACTTACAAACACACACATGCTCTCATCCAAGCACGCACACCCATGCTCGCGCGTACGCACGAACGAACGTTTACACACACGCACTCACCCGCGTGCGTACATCCACACACCCGCACACCAACATACACCGCATGCACGCCCACACACACAGACCAACAGCGCACCCGCGCGAGCACTTGTGTACGCGCAAACAAACACACTCTCTCACGCACGCACTGGCACACACATCTTTTATATAAGTATTATATATATTCGAGATACTATAATACAGGGATAGCAACGGTTTACTGGTCAATGAATTAACCTCTTCCAAAGCAGGTTATATTTACAACAGTAATACAAAGAAGAGGTGGGTGGTTGAGGGTGCTTAAACACTGTCATGTAATGTTTTAATGAAGTAACTGCCATAATGAAACACGTGTGTTAACAATAATTCTAACATTAACAACACATATACTTTATAGACATAGAAGGCTTTACCGTCTATATATGCACGTCAACACCACCGAACTATTCCGGGTTTTTTTAAACAGATTTTTAAATAGTGATCATGTTTAATAGATCTTAGTCTAGTCACTCTCAAATTAATTTCGTGCTGACGCATTGAGACTCTACAGCATAAAGTTATTTCTACCTAAAGTGGGCTTTGCGAATTTACTAATATTTCTTTTTTATAAAAACACATCAACAAATGACGTCATACATGTATATTGTTCTATAACCCCATGTAAACATCTGCATCCCTTTTATAATTTAACATTCATCTTAACGTATACAGTGAATGCAAAAATAGTGTACTCCGTAATAATGGTTATTGGTATAAATGAGCCAACACAGGAGATATAATAGAGCCACATATATTATAACTTGCACTGTTTATATATATATATATATATATATATATATATATATATATATATATATATATATATATATATATATATATATATATATATATATATATATATATATATATATATATATAAACAATCATTCGACTGTAAGTAACAGTCATAGTCAAAGCCAACTATTAATCCACGTTTGACACACAATCTATCCTAAAAAGTTAACAGTTGCCTTTGTAACGGCTCCGGTTGATTCTTCCTCTACGGCCACCTCGATTTCTGTTCCTCCAAAAGTCATTGATACAAGGAATGTTTTGTACTTTCCTTTGTTAATAATGTTCCCAGTTAATGTTCCAATTTTCATACAACCAGGTTCAGTTACTAATTGCGGAGTTTTAGTCGTTGATGCATATATGTTTACGCAAAACGCATCCTGGTCATCGTAAAATGAACAGCATTTGTAAGCATTCTGTTTTGTCCCAACCTTCACGTGGGTCCCCATTTCGACATTCACCGCAAATAAATCGAGACACATCATAACTCCATTCCGGTCGTTTTCCCGACGACCTACAGGGTGGGAACATGTAGAATTAAATACATGAGCAATCCCAAAGCCGTACGTGTACCTGACGACCCGTTCACAGACAATCAGCGGAACATGACCGTAAATGACAGCCCCTTTCAGCACAGCTAGACTGGCATCCTGAGGCACAATGAGGGCCAACTGAGGGAATCTTTGCCTCAAGGCGTCCCTGTAGATAGAACACTCGGACAGTCCACCCACCAGGACAAGTGTTGTCACGCCTACAGCGTTAGGTTCTTTGAGAATATTGGATACAGCACTTATCGTTCCAGCTATTGATTCATTGAAGAAATCACGTATTATGTTTGAGCTAATTTTAAGTTTGTCTTTGTTCAACTTAAGGTCGTTGCCAAACTTCGAAGACGGTATATCATCAGCAAGAGATCTGCCATGCTCCTTCTTGTATATCTCGCACAAGGACAATGGCAGTTGAAATGTAACCTGCTGACTTGTACTGTTCGTTACTGTTCTCTTCTTTGTTTCAAAGTCCCGAAGCAGTCGGAATCTATCCTCCATTTCTTTGTCATTGAACATTTCTATTACAGATTGTCCTGCAAAACACAGACTAATATACAGTAAACCAACTACTAGTCGTTTATAGTACATAAAAAAGTCTGATTCGTTAGGACGACAAAGATTGACATACTTTTGAACTACAATTTTGCAATATGTATACTTATCCTATTTAAATAGAAAGAAAACGTTTAGCTAGTCGCACTGACATTGTTAAAAATGGGGATTTTGCCAATGGCCCAACCTACCGAACAATTCCTCCAGGAAGGCGAGAAAGGCTGCATCCACCCTGGTACCTCCCCAGGCCCCACCGCTGGCCCTACACAGTTCACGTAGCTGTCCAGTCTCTATTACCTCGTGAACTGTTATGTCAACTGTCCCACCTGTAATACAGTTCTGTCTATTTGCATACAAATATAATAACTGCAATGAAAAAGTAAAGATAATATTGCTTGTAATAAGAACACATCAAAACAATCACTGGATTCGAATATTAATATGAACAGATCTGATGTGTGTTTGCTTTTGCGTTAAGTTTTAGAGACCGTTTGATACCTAAAACCATAAATTCATAAATTGTGAGAAAGAAAATATTTCCTGCCTCCAGCATCTACAATCATGTATCTGGACCCGGCTGAGAACGCCTCCACAGAATCGACGTCCGAACCCATCACCAAGGGAACATGGTGGCATAGGATCGAAGCACACTCCGGTTCTAGTGCAATAGACAATCTATTATGGGCAATCCCTGCCTGCAAAATAGACAAATACATGAGAATTCTTTATGAAAACTTTAATGGGCTTCGTGGTCTAGATCTACCAATGCTTATATGATCATAAATTCTTAGTATAAGATATCTATGCGCAACACGCCCTTCCCCGTCTCAGTTTGGTCACTGGACTACTTTGATACGTATGTATACAAATGAATGTTATAAATCAAAATTATCTAAAACTTTGAGTAGGCAAGCTATGAAAGTATGTGTATAACTCGACTAGTGGTAATATTTCATAAACATTTAACCAAATAATCGATTTTTCGACTTTTACTTCTATTTGTTTCATGATGACTTACCCACTCGGCGGCCTCTCTCATGAACTGTTTGGCGGCGTCTGTCCAGATGGCAGGAACGGTCAGCACCCAATGGACGTCTGTCTCTTCTAAACCAGAAACGCGGATACGGCAAGTTTTCATTAGATCATCCTTTAGGAATCGGATACTAAGGCCAAACACTGCAAGGGCTGATAGACGCTTCCCAGACGCATCATATAGCACGAGGTCTCGAGCCAGTCCCTGCACATGACAAATGCAAGGAGCAGACTGAGCAGTTTTCAAAAAATACGATTGGTTACTATAAAATAAGATAAACATCGTTGTAATGATCCTGAAGATAGGATTATTAGACTATCATCTTTAATACTATAAGTTTTAACAAGACTCCACAAGGTCAGGTTACCTGATCAGTGAATAACATCATCTTAAAGCGCCTGAAGAAGAACCAGTCGGCATGGACGTCCTCATCCAGAAGCTCTGCATACTTATTTTCAGCCTCGATACCGAATGAATGGAGAGTCTTGCCATCCGGATGGATAAGAACGGTCGTGGGTGCTGACGTTAGTACAAGAACTGGTATAAACATTCTACTAAACATGGCAGTGCAGTAAACAACTTTTGCAGTCGTGGTAAGCCTCAAATATATTTGATAACAAACGCAATTATCTTAAGCAAGGACACGTGCAACCAAATTAACACGTTACGTAACTTGAATATTTTCACACATGGTTATGGGTTGTCCGAGGCAGCATAAGTTCAGTGGGTTGGATTTTCAAATCAATTACATGTATTTGTTCTATGTTGTAATAAAGACGCGCGTCGTTATGGCCGTAAATGACCAATCGACACTTGAAACTGCCCCAGGCCAATCGAAATTCGTTTAATATCCGATTAACATTGCAAGTCGTCAAATTATAAAAAACAAACAAACAAAACAAATACAATCTAGGACTACAGAAAAAATACGGAAGACAGCTAAACGGCAGATAATCACTTAACATCTCCGTTTTTCGAAAATTTCAAAGGCCAACAGTACAATACAATTAGGCCATGCGCATAAAATCGGATTTTCATAATAATATAATTTGTTTGGTTAAATTCGGATTTCTATAAAAAAAATGAAAACTTTTAAAGCGTTTGAGTGGAATAAATCACCAGTATAAAGCTATTTTTATTCTATGTTAACGGCTGGGTTTATGGCAACATACACTTTGCTTTAAAAACTCCTTTATTGTTTTACATTGTTTATATGTACGCACAAGCATACACTGTTTATGAAAAGTTTGCCATAAGATAAACTTGTAACATTACTTTATCAGTTACCAAAATATGATCCCCTTTCGAAGTAGATTCTTTTTGGAGCTTCAATAGCATGTCAACACCCAACATGACACTACACTTAGTAACATTACACTGACCAAATGCCGAATAGTCATGGTATTATCTTTATATGCTAAGCAAAGCTTTTATCAATGTCACCATTGCCTGATGTTCTACCCACAGCGCATGCCCAGATCTTTCTTTGATGAAAACAATTATATCGATGGTACTTGATATGCATTTGGAGTTAACTACGTGCATTGTTCGGCGTTTAATATATGTCTGTTGATGTGAATAAGCGTATAAAAACAGTGTTTTTGTATCTCTTGACCACACGTAAGAAAACATAAAACACAGCGTAATTACCTTTCATTGACATTGTTTCACCCCCAGGCCAGTACTTCGTTTCAATTTTTGCAGGATTAATATCATAGGAATGCTTAAATGAGAAGGCCCAGCTGGAGTACGTTGTGCCAAAGTCAATTGCAGCCACGATCAGTCGGTTTCTGGGCTCCGTCTGTGGGACAAATGTAAACTTAAATGCCAAACCACTGATGTGTAAAGCAACTAAATAAAGATAGACAGTGGGATAAACAAAGGCATCTGCAATTGCAGTCAATCAGTTTGTTTGTGAAGACCTGCTGCAGGAAAAATCTTCAGACAAAAGATGCTTCACCACTCAGGGGGTACTTTGGGCAATATATGAAGTAAATTCGGGAATAAGATACTGTACAAACGGTGTGACAAGTTGGGTTCCTATGATTCAACTGAACAAATGTTAACAGTGTATAAATATTTCTTATGGAAATGTGCCTTTTAAAGCACAATTGGTAACTATTATTTCAAAATAACTGAAATGGTGTGAAGGTAAGTGAAGTTTAGGTGTATAAATAAAATTTCTTCCATTTAACAAATTTGGCGTTAAAGAGCAAAATATATAAGCTAGAACTATTATAATTTGATGCAAATGTAAGCAAGCAGGTGCTGTTCTCAGATAGAATAATAGTTCTTTAGAACAAAGATTTGTCCAGATGACTTAAAATCACTGTAAAATGTTCAATTGCAATAACTGTAGGTGGGTAACTGTAGACTACTGTGGAACCCAACGGTGGGTAACTGAGGTCATACTGAACCAATAACTTAACACTATTTTCTAATAATACCACCTGGTTAAGGTGTTGCGGTCAGAAAGAAGACATATAATAGAAAAGATGAAGTCTGTTCTGTCTGTTCTGTGAATCTCGTCGGGTACAGGAATCTCTCATTGGCAAATGGGTCTGCAGAAATCAATCTTATGTTTGACGTTTCTTTAAAAAGCAGTCCAACATTAAACTCTAAGTGGACATGTATCGTAAAAGAAAATAATCACACTCACCATTTTTTACCGGTAGCAAATGATACAAAGAAGCAGTTCTCGATAGCTGTCACTTTCTTGTTCAAAATGTAGACCAGGTTAAGGATACAACGATCTGTTGTCTGAAAAGTAAGCGAATATAAAAACAATTTTCGGTTAACACTTCAATGCGAGGTAAACTACGATTTACAAGATTTAATTGAAAACCGTTCAATTTAAAGTTCAGACAACATGAAACAACAAAGGTTTACACATAAATGATTGCAATACGCACCAATATTTGTCGACACCTATGACAAAAAGTATCTATAGCTTTGAAAGAAGCTAGTTTCTATTAGAGTCAACGCTGCACCTTTGCACCTCGACCAAATAGGAAGTTATGTTATCTGATTAGAAACTTGACTTGTAGTGCAATCTACACATAGGACTATGATATCATTGTTGTTTCAATATATTTATCTATACCTTTTGTATCAAATTGAAATTACAGCAGGCATTTGCACCACTACGTTACATGTATTTAGTTCACCTTAAGCCATTTAAAACAGAAACGTAATGGTTAAAAGATGTCATCAAGACGCTATCTGTTACTTTAGGTACATTTAAAATTAATCATTTCAACAAAAAAATAATGCTACATGCTATCGGGGACCATTCAATTTAATGTCCAAACTTGTTTGGTGGTATTTTATATCGCATCATCTGCTTTTTGGGTCGGCTTTTCAGATAACTTTTCGTCCGTCGGCAGGGTGCGTCATGTGGCATCAATAATTTGCTTGTGAACACACTAGAGGCTACTGTTTTTACACACTCGTCCTCAACCACGGTCAAAATGTTTGTCTGCAACAGATCTTGGATAAGTTCGTAACTGTGTCATGTGGGATCAAAACTCGATCACTAGGTCAAACTTTAGAAAAAATAACAACTTTGTGAACACGCTAGAGGTAACATTTATGTCCCACTCTTCACTAAATCAGGTCAGCATGTTTGTCTGCATAAAAATCCTGGAGCAGTTTGTAAATGGTCACTAGGTCAATTCTTAGGAAAAATACAACCTTGTAAACACACATGAGGCTACATTTATGGTCCATACTTCACTAAACACAACCATAATGTTTGACTGCAATGAACCACAGATCCGTTCGTAAATGGAATCCAAAAGTAGGTCAATAGGTTAAATATTAGTAGAACTTTGTAATCGCACTGGAGGCCACATTTATGGCCCAATATTTTCCAAACATGGCCAGAATGTTTGCCTTCAAATTTTTTGGATGGGCTCGTATCTGGATCTCGTGGGGTCGAAAGCTGGGTCACTAAATCAAATCCTTGAAGAAATTGTTATCACGCTAGAAGCCACACTCATGACCCAATCTTCAACCAAACATTTCTAAATAAATCTTTGTTAACTGACGTCAGATATACGCCTAAAAAGCCCCTTGTCCTCATGGGAGCGATTGAGGTTATCATGACCCTCTTGTTTATTATGCAAGTCATTCTGAGACAACGACAGCTTAATGCCAATTCATAGCATGTGATGCGCCAGTTTTCCCCAGTTAAGTATGAAGGCTTTTGATCGCTACCCCCCCCCCCCCCCCCCCCAGCGTAAAATGAGTGTGCACCCTACTTAAAAGATACCTACATTTGAAGTTATCTGACTATAAAATAAAACTTCATATTTTAGACACAGATGATATGATAGACACTCATTGCTTCAAATGCAAAGTCATAAATTAAAATCAAAGGGCATTATGACAGTTGTCATTTAAAATGTTTCTGGGACTTGCTTTCCAAAATCAAATATCAATAAGAATCCGAAAGTTGTCATTCTCAACCTATATGAATGTTGTGACGACTCTTACAAGGAACCGGAAGAGGGGTCCCGGATGTAAGTATAAGCTATCAGACTGGTCCCGCCGCAGACGGTCAATTGGTTGCGGGACTCCCTAAAGGTAAGCCGTGCTTTTAGTATGCTGACTTGTGTGGCTCATTCCGCGCCTCTGCTAGCTGATACCAAGGGATAAGTTTAAGTAATAGGTAAGAACTTTTTATTAACACCTAAAATAAAAAGTCTCAGTTCCACTGACCATTTAGTCCAATTTACACAAATTATTTGCACCTGGTAGCACAATCGATAGAGCGTGTGCGCCAGGTACGGGAGGCCCCGGATTCGAACCCGGGCCGCGACATATCAAAGTCGTAATAAATGTAAGTGGTATAACTCTAAAGCAAATATAAGGGTAGTTCCACGACTGGTTGGCCCGGTGTCAGGACAATGTGTCCGGGTGTGGTATCATGCCAGGTGTTTACGGCATGCTATACACAGTGACAGAAGCACCATATCTGCTTCAAGTGGACACCGTCTCCAGATAACTGAAAAACTGCTGGTGGGACGATTACCCAGCCAAGCCCAAACCCCCCACCCCCCAATAAAAAAAATAAAAATAAATAACATTGTTTTGCCTGTCAGCGGTAGGATATGAAAATCGCTAGCGACTATGTTTTAAGGTAAATTTCATATTTACACATATTGATGTATGTATGGCTTCCTACTTTCGCATTGAAAAAGGGATTTTCGAAAAATATGTTGAAAAAAAAAATCGAAAAAAGTAAGTACGACGTAAATGAAATGTTGCCTATAGCCATTAACATAATTTTCCTATCTTATTTTATAATTTATGTTTTATTAAAATCCTGTCATATTTGAATTTTACATAATTCCAGCTACCACTGTCACGCTTGGGTATAAATCACACAACCATAGCACTTTCAACACCCGCTTTTGAAATGTATTTACCCATAACCAAAGTAACATATTAGTCACTTAAACCTAGATGGCAACGTTTTTATTACAAAATACCAAAATTGTTACTAAGAGAACAAGTAAATATTTCGTCTTACCTGCACAGAAAACCAACAGAAAGGAAAACAAGATGACTCAGTTTACAATTAGAACATGCGTACTTACATAGTTAGGTCTTACGTGATAACAAAAAAGTACGGTGACATATTCTCGCCACCACTTCACGAATACTTTTCGTCAAAGTCGCATGTAACTTTCACGGCAGAGATCAGATAACGTAAAAGTACATGCAGATCGGTACCGATTAATGGAAAGATAGAGCATGTTAAACCTTTATATCTCCGCTACATAAAGAAAATCTCGACCATTAGATAGAAACGTCTAAATGTTACTAAACGTAACGTGGAAATGTGATTCCTTATGGGTAAAGCACCCGAATATTGTATTCCTGACACTTATTTTTCTACAGTTAATAGTGCATAAATATTTTCCCATTAAAATGTGCCTTTTAAAGCACAAATGGGTCCTATTATTCAAATCAGGATAAATAATTGAAATGGTGCGAAGGTAGGTGACGTGTACGTTACAAATAACAAAATAATTATAACGTTTGTTTTCGGTCATTTAACATATAAAACGTTTCAGAGTAAAACTATAAGCTGGATTGTCAAGTAAGTGTGTTCTTTATTTCTTTTAGATAGTAGATAAGTACCACGAAAATCTCTAAACCTTCCGTGAAAATGTTATTCAATATTAATGAAACCGGTCAAATATCTGGCGGCGACAATACTACACCGTCATAACGCAATGAGGTTATGAGACGTTCAGGAAATCTATTTTTAAAATCGAAACTAGGAACGTACATCGCTGATTCTCAGTAATAGGGAACACTTTGAAAAAAAAAAGTGGTTAAATGTTGATTGACCCAGAAGTTGAAATGAAATATTATAAGTATTGTTTGGAGCGTGCATCTGCAAAAGAATGAGCGCATTATTTCATTTATAAAGATTTTACGGCTGTTTAAAGAGTCCTCGTAAAAATCAATGGATATTTACGTTACAATATGGTAAGATCAAATATCAGATGGCATGTATGGGGGTTTTATCAGTAAATATTATACCCAAACGAGGCTTGTTTTTCTTCAAATGACCATACTTTTAACTTTTTTTTTCAGGACTTAACAAATAAGAAACAGTTTAAATAAACAAAAAATATTTTTCACAAAAATACAAACTTTTTCAATGCGGGTGGAATAATTAAAGGAAAACATATTCATCAAAATATGTTAACTATGTGTACTTTCTACACCGATGACCACACCCATAAGCATTTCTTAATGTCAGGAAGAATTTATCCTTTTTAACAAACTGCTAGGAAACCTGAGGTAAATGTAAAGTAGGTATTTACTATACCAATAATTTCAAACAAACAACAACAATAAACTTTTTGCATAAGCAACTTCAAACAAAGTTTAACTTGCTACAACAAATTATGTATGAGGTATGATTGTACAAAAATCATGGCGTTTAATAAGAGATTGATTCTTATCATGATATTTCACAATCAGCTTTAGAATTTGGTAAAGGAAGATGTTTTGATAATTTCATTTAAATTTATTTGATAGCTATTTTTGCTTAATTGAGATTGCTATCTCCACATCTGAATGTAGTAATTTAACCAATCATAAAGTTAAACACTTGCATAATTCCAAAAAGTTATATTTGTTTACTTTTAAACATGTTGTAACGTAAGTATTTAAATTGTAACGTAGGTATCTTACAAACGTTTTAAAGAGCTCTACACACTGTCTTAATCACTGAAAAAGATTTTGTCAGTTTTATTGATTTTAAAAAATCTTTTTAACTTTCCAGTTTGTGTGGGTTCTTGTATTTTGGTTAAGATGTTTTCCTGATTAAACCAAATTATATCTTCTGGCAGTGGCCATTTGTTACAGCCTTTTGCCAGCTCCATACAGCTAATTCGACAGTCCATCTCATCATAATCTATTTCAAGAACTTTTCCAGGGTACATTTTACCTTCATACTTAGCAGCAACATAATCACCAACTTTTATTGCACTAAAACACTTGGTTCCTTGCTGGATGTTGTCTGCAATCCTTCTGGAAGGCTAACAGGCCCATCGCTGTTTGGTTCCTTACGTTCTTGGTCAGGAAGGTTGTCAGTGTCAATACTCCCATCATTGTTAGGAAAGTGGGCTGTGTCCTGCTTTTCGCTTGCTTTAGTCAGGAAAACTTCCTGAACGTGATGACCACTGTCGGGTTCTTCACACTCTGATATGTGAATACTGGTGGTGTCCTCACTTCTTTCACTATTTAGATCGGCTGACATCTGTCCACTCTTCCCTTGCCCTTGAGTGAGATCATATTACTCTTGATGCCAGTGATTACAGAAGGTTCCATGAAGACAGAGATCGCAGTAGCAAGATGTTTCCTTTGTTCTTGCCACATTTTCATCAGCGTCAACTGCAATGGCATGCAGTTTCATGGTGTTGCAGACTCGCTTAATAACAAGTGCTGAGAACTCTGCTTGCTTCTCCTCGCATTGCTTCTTGTCTACAAATAAGAACTTGACATCTTTCATAGATGATGTACATGCCCACTTGAAGAAATCTTCCGCATTCTGAATGATAGCATTTCCCTCCCTGGTTGCTTCATCGGCCATTCTTTTTTGTGGTACCTCCTAATCCATCGCAGGCACTTTTGCCGTGCCCGGCTTTGAAATAGTTCCACTGTGCTGAGCAATTATACATTCTCCTGTGGTGTGCAAGGGTGTAGAACATGAATCGGTTTCTGTGTTGGCTGGAGGGGCTGTCTGTCCAGTAATGAACATGTTCTAACTCTGGATGGAGCTTAGCTACTTCTGGAACAATGGCATCCATAAATGCGGAAACAGTACTTGCAGAATGTACCAACGTATT
Organism: Sinonovacula constricta; assembly: GCA_007844125.1. Lineage (NCBI taxonomy): Eukaryota > Metazoa > Mollusca > Bivalvia > Cardiida > Solecurtidae > Sinonovacula > Sinonovacula constricta. Next base: position 23,720,820 of record CM017558.1, on the reverse strand, counting down.
TGAAACCAATACAAAACTCTGGTGTTTCAGAGAACCCTGTTCTCGATAGTACACTACCGTAGGATGTAGAGTAACAGATGTTAAGCTCCAGTATGCTGTCTGCACCTCATCTAATGCACGGCATGTGTAATTCTCTGCAAAATCCATTTGTACGAGAACATGTTTTTCAGGTAATGTTTCTTTATTAATTTTCAGTTGTTTATACTTGGTGCGTATTCTCATTACATGGTCACAAAATTAATTAAGTTCTTTCTTGACAACACTGAAAAAATCGTCTTTATCTACTTCTGTTTCAACGACCATTGTTCTCTTCATCTTGCTGTCTATTTCTATTCTTTTCCACATTTTGAACTTTACTGTTGAAATGTTGTCCACCTGGTCAAATAGCTGTTCAAGATTGTCCTTCTGTGTACATAAATTCTCTGGATTTTCACTAACCTTTATCCCAATTTTCCGCATTGTCTGTACTTTGAAAGCCATGTTCTGATGTTTGAGGCACTGGCAGGCATTGCGAGATATAAATCTAGCTAGCAAAATGTGGCGGGGTCGACGACGGCAAAAGGTTGACAGGGATATTTTCAGCTCTGTATTTTCTGCTGAGAACTTTTGCCACAAGTTCTTCATATAATCGGTTAGGACATTGGTTTGTTTACCTTTTTTTTACGTCCGATTTTCCCGGTTGAACACTGCAGTTATCTGTTCTTTCAAGAAATTTCTCTACTCTTTTCGTGTGTTCTTTTGATACACTTTTTCTCTCCACTTGTGATAGAATACTCTTTGATTTGGATTGGACTAGCATCCTTCTTGACAAACCTGTTTCTGAACTTATCATTTTCATGCATCTGTACTTTCTAGAAATCTTTCCAGCAACTACATTTCTTATAACTACACGTTTTTTTCTTGAGCATTTTGATTTGGCTTTCCTTACTTCAGCCAACAAAACATTACTGAGAAGTAATCTTTTTGACAATCTTCTCGCGTCGGTGTACTGAACATCTCTATTGGTTTTACTTTTAGGTGTTGTTGCTGTTTCTGTCTCTTGTGTCTCCATTGATGAACATTTACTGGGAATCTTTTTGTGTAATCTGTTCCCCAATCTTTCCAATTGCTTTGCCTTTGTCTTCAGTTTTCTTTCAAGGTCCGATTTTCGTTGTTTAAGTGATCTGATAGACTTGCGAGCTCGTGCAAGAGCTCGTACATTCACTCTCTTCGCTCCACTAGCTCTTGCCGCAGCAGTCACTGCTGGTAATCTTACGACCAAATTTTCTGATATTGGTTGATCTCCTCTTGGTTCTTTCATGCTGCCATATCCTCTATCACTTTGTTCTTCAACAACAGATTCTCGTAGAAGAAATCTTTCAAGAAGAGCCTTTTACTTTTCTCTTGACCGTCTGTTTTTAATATTTGCCTTCTCATTTGCTCATTTCTCTCCTTTCTTCTTTTTGAGCTTAACTCATCAGCTGGAATATAGTATTTTCGTACTCTTTCCCTCTCTGACCTATAGAACTCTTCTCCAAGTTTATGTTTTTTCTCTCTCTGTACTCCCTCTGTATCTCTGCTCTAGATTTACCCATCTGAAAAAGACAAAGCACACAATCACGTAAGTAAGATACCTACGTTACCGTCTTGTGTATAAAGATAAATCAGTGAGTCATTTGTAGATCTAGGAAAATTATAAATATTCTTACAACACAATTAGGAGTTTTTTGAAAATCTTCAGAATCAAAACTGGGAAAATATTTGAGTAATGAGGCCAAATAACACAAGATAAATCAAAATCAATTACAAGATGTTGAGTGTCAAATGACAATTTTATGACATTTGCTGGTACGATTTCATTTTTAATAAATCCGATTTTTTTCTAATTTTAGAATTTTCTAACATATTAAGATATGAACTTGTAAATTAAACTGTATTTTGATGACTGAAATTGAAAACAATATAACTGGTACCTACGTTATTGGTAAGTAACGTAAATGTCGTCCAGTTTGAGTCTTGCTGAGAATCTCATTGAGTTATTTGTTTTAATTATTCCACTATAAGGCAAATAAACAATATACGTAAATTAAAAACATCAACAAAAACCACTGTAATGAAAGGTTACGAACAGACTTACCTTAGATTTATTACATCGGTCCGAAACGCATTATTTCAGTCGTGAGATGCCTCGTGTTTTCAACATTTTTTTCAAAATGGCAGACTTCAGTTGTACACTTTGCTTGTGACGTCACTTGTTTTGATGACGAATCAGCTTGGGTTCATTCGTACCCTTGTCAAATCGTACCACTGGTAACGTAGGCATGAATCGCGTAGGTATTTCTCGGTACTCTTGAGGTTCTAACATTCAAAATACTAGCAATGTACCCCTAGCAATGTACACAAAATGTTTAACTGTGTCAAAAACTTTATAAAGATAAGCAGGAAAACGATGTACACTTACTATACTTTGCATAGATCATGTAACGTAGGTATTCAATATTTTGTTGACTCTTAATATCAGATCATAGACAGACTACTTTGCGACAAACTCTTACTCAGCCTATCAATGGAGTCATTTCTTGTGAAGTTTAGATACGAGTCAATTCAAGAGCTATAGACTTAAAAATTATTATTTTGTTCGAAGAAAAATAGAATACAACGTAGGTTTTCCTAATTTAGACGACAAAGTTCTAATGCTGTTTATTTTATCGTTTTTGCAAGGTTTGAAGAAAATTTACGATGAATTTCGAGTATTGTGTATTTACTACCGCATTTTCTCAATTACACGTATTTTATAATACCTATATCCTAGATTTGTATCATAATATATGCTAACTCTTGTTTGCGACAGGTAACGTAGGCATCTTTTGCACGCCTTGATGGTTAATAAAATCTTTAGAATGTACGCAATTGTTGATCTTTTCTGGTAATTTGTAGAGAGTCAAATACAAATGTTTCATATAATTTAAACGAAAAATGGTTTCATTGAGAATTTGAGTCAGTAAGCTTGTGCGACATGCGCAATTTACAAATGCTCCCTATTACTGAGAATCAGCGACATGTATTGAATAAGTTTATTTGATCTTTTACAGATTTTGAGGTCTAAATGTTTTGTGACTTTGATATGGCCAGATTTTAATGCGTCCCATTTCGGTTTTCTCAGATATTAAGAACTCATGGGATCCTTGATAAGAAGATATATGAAAAGCAAGAGTTTTAAATAGAGATTTCCCAAAAGATAAGTTTAAAATAATCTCGAAAAGAGTAAGCATGACCAAAATGAAATTTGGCTAATAATGAATACCTGACTTTTCCAGATTTTTAAAAAATATTTTGTTTTATTAAAATTTTGTTATATTTGAATTTGTTTGGCATCATTCCAGCTACCACTGTCAAACGTAGGCATAAATCATGTAACTATAGTGTTTTATTTCTATTTATTACAAACATACCAAAAATGTAAAAGATTAGTGCAATTGTGGTTTAGTTGATTTATACATAAGTAGTCGTGGCAGGAGTCTCATTAGCATTAAGTGGAGATCACTGTGGATAATTAATAACAGTCAAACAGTTGCATGTGTGTGGTGAATAGTTTTGCCATTTAACGGGTATCTTAAACGGCTAGCTGGATTAAACCTCATATGGTAATCAAGCAAGTAACATTTATGTTTTCAATTGTTCTCAGAGGGCTACACGTACATGTATAACACATCATTAATATTCAGTTCAACTCAAACTTTAGCAAAAGTCGCATAGAAATTTATTTTTCGGATATAAGTGAATTTTTAAATAAATATGTTGTCTTAAATGCACACACACAAAATCAATAAAATAGTATAAAAAGCATGCAAAACCCTTTTAAAAACGGTTATGGTCATTGAGGAAAGCGTGAGTGACTAAAGAGTATCGAAATTTCAAGACCGGTTTAACGCAGCAATTTTATTGTAAAGCAGCTGTGATTAAGGTTAAAAAACAAGTTGACTTATTTCATTCGCATCATCTTTGGCCCTTGTCGTACACGTTCAGAAAAGGACCTCGAAGGTAATAATATTAACTCAACTGGATTCTCGGTTGTGCGTCGGTCTTCATACATCGTTAAGTAGCTCCTGAACATTTGAAGAAAGATGGGTTGCTACTTATAAACAACCAAATAATCAAAATGGATTATTTTGAACAATGCTTAGGATGTCCACATTTAGACTCTAAGTTAATGCCAAGTTTTAAGCTCAAACAAGGACTACAATATGTGAATCGATGCTGTAAGGTCCGTGAAGATTCTAAAATAAAGACATGTACACACGTGTACAGTCTTAATTTATATCATACAGACTGCATTTATAATGCCACTTCCTACCTCATATAACAAAAGTTAGACCGGTTGCATCATTTCACATAGTTTGTGATAGTTGCAAACATATCTAATTGAATAAATAAAACAACTTAAGAAGAATCGTTTTTTTTCTTTGCTCTATCTCTCTCTCGCTCTCTCTCTCTCTCTCTCTCTCTCTCACACACACACACACACACACACACACACACACACACACACACACACACACACACACACAAAAACACACCATCGGTTCTTTTCAATATTTTCCTGTAAGAGTCCCATTTAGCAACATATTGAGCTTACAGACTGTGTATCAAGGTCTTTGAATGTTTGGCTGCCATCTTGCCGGGCTACCTTTCCTCCATATTACCTCCAAGGCCTATTTCTGAAGTAAAATAGCCGAAGTATCCGAATGAACTTAATTTACAATTCGCTCGTGCGCAACATAAACAAGTCGCTGATAAGAAAAAATACGGTTACATATACTCGCCAACACTTCACGAGTAATAGCATTTGTTAGACGTTGCTTATACGTTTAAATATCGTTATGTTATAATATTTTGGTATGCATATCAGATGTAACTGTATCCTGAAAGGCACGAGACCTGCCATTAAGGTGGCCATTTTACAATCACTTAAAGCGACCCTTTCTGATATTGATGTTATATTCTTTAGAGTTTACAAATCCTTCTTTTACATTGAAACAATGATTATATATGATTTTGAAAGACCTATATTCGTAAAACATATCGACTTTGAAAATATAATCGCACTATGATGAAGAGCATCCAAGCCGAATCCGTAAAACCCCAGTTTATAAATAGCCTTGTCCGAGCGAGAGCGACACATCACGTGACCAAAGTACCTGTTTATTTCCAGAAATGACATAAGCGTCAACTTCAACGTTGAAACGTTAAGTCTTTATGATTTTCTGTGTCTCACAGCTCTAAAATTAATACCAGACAAGGAAAGATCTAGTAAATAAGACCTTGTTGTTAGCTTGCAGTTAAATAGCAGGGTTGCTTTGGTTGCTTTTAGATCTAATAATGCAAATATTCTTGTTATTTACATCTAGGGCATGTTTTAAGAGAATTTTTTTTCAAATAACTTAAATGGGTATCAGTTCACTTAACATAATTAAGGGTATTCTGAAATCGGTTGTTTTATTGTTTTATTTAACATATTTATATTTGTCTAATAATCTCTCAATATTTATTTTGCCAAAATTTCCTGCCTTTGTCACCAAACACTATACTGATTATGTAGAAAGGTTATTTAAGGCAACACCGTTATTGCTTTATTGTGTACAATTGTTCTATCTGCTTTGTTATTGTTGTTTAAATATTATTTACTTATGTTCCGCCATTGAACATGTGAGGTGTTGTTACTGGAAAATATTTGCTTATTACCTCTATATGTTGTCAGTGAGGAAGGCACATTCAGACAGAAAGGTAATATCAGTCAGTGGATATAGTGTACAAAGTAAAAGATCAGAGATAGAGGTGGTAGGTCATTTTATATTTCTCTTATAATTTTTAATTGTTCTATGTTGTATTATGACTTTAAAATAGTCATTTAGATATTGGAGAAAAATGTTAGTTTAGATACTAAAACATCTTGACTACGAAGGCCATAAAGTCACAGTATAATAAAATCATAACATGACCGGCACTTCTTGTTAATTGTAACATTCTATAGAATGTCAAAACACATGTAGCATGTTTTGTCTCCTAATGTATACAGAAAACAATGTTTTATCTGTTTACCATTTTATCCATTTATATTGTTATATATATATATAAAATAAAGTACTTTGCATATACACGTCACATTCAAACAAAAGTCTTTCTGTCTCACGAGTACGGATTATTTAAAATTACCACATATGCAAATGAGAATTACTTTATTACATTAGTTCTCTTTTTTTGTAATAAGATTTAACGGAGACTGAAAGCTGCGATAGCATACGGAGTAAGACTCTGACAAGCCCAGATGTTGGAGGGTATTGAGGTTAACAATCTTTAACAGTTCAAGAAGCAAATGACAACAAGATGCAGATGTAAGTGGTAATGAATACTGCTTCAATGATTTCTTATTGCAGCAAGTGAAATATTTTTTTATAAAATGCCAGAGACGGATAAGTCGTCAAATAAGGAAGATGCAGGAGAAAGCCCCAATGAAAACTGTTTTAATGATATCTTTTTACAACAAGTGAAATGTTTTTTAACAGTGCAATGGATTAAAAAGTCGTCAAATTATATGCTGAACATGTAAGGGCGTGTTCGCACAAAAGTGCACATACATGTATAATATTCTAAAACCTTCTACTGTATCCTTGGGCAAATCTAATTAATATTTTTGCACCTATTTTGATATATTTAAAACAGTTATGATTAGCCTGACCCTTTCAAGTTTTGTTAATTTTGTGGAACACCTTACTTGATTGTTAGTATTTGCTTTGTTAACTCCTTCCGACATAACTACTACTCAAATCTGTGTCTTAAGCCTAATAGAAAAACGTGTTTACAACTTACAGGTTAATTGTTATTTTGTTCTATCATGAGTAATTTGTCAACCAACTTACAGAGGAGCTGGGAAAGGGGCTACTGATGGAAATGGTTACCAAAATACCGTCACAAATGATAAAGAAATGTTACAAGGTATAAATGGTGATATCCGAAAGTTTGCTAAATATCAAGTGCATGCAAAAAGTGCATGTAACAATTTTGTCTTCTGTTTGGCGAATTTGACCATGCTCTTTGCATAAACTCACATCTTAGATTTTAAACACTTCCTTAATTTAAATAGTGCAAGTGTGGAAGAATTGCTTTGAATGATTATTCTTTCTAAATATAATAAGCACGCTGGGATGTTCAGCTTTAAATAGTTTTTCAATGACAGAGTAGATTACCGGGATGAAGACATAATATGAATTGTTTTTCACAAATATGTGTCAATAAACAGTATTTCATGTCATTTTTCAGTTGACAATTTTCTTTTGGTTGTTAAATGAGCAAAACTTGAACCAAACCATTGAATACACCCTTTATACCCATTTCTTTCAGGGAGGGAACACTGAAAAAAATAGTAACATACACTCTTGTCTAAAATGACCACTCTTCATTGTGCTCCATTTAAATGGATAAGAAAATGAGTCTATTCACATTCATTATGAAGTTTATTCACATCCATCATGAAGTTTTAAAAATACTTTTTTAATATTTCAGGAATGGAACTGGTCATAATTCATCCGATGGCACCACACTTGCAACATGCTTCATTCATGGCTATCAGGTTCACCTAGACAAAATGCAAGGCAAGAGCAAAACTAATGAAAACATTACATACTTATCATATACATAATTTACCAAATGCTTGGATGAAGTGTCGGGAGATCAAATCTGGCTTGATGCACAAAAATCATAATTGACTAATTTTCGTAGCTCATTTCGATCTTGCCGAGGATATTTAAAGGGACCATTAGGATATTCATAATAATCTGGATATTATTTTTATCAGATCTTTCCTAAAGAACTCTCAAAGCAACAAGGCTGTAAAACTTCTGTGACATGTAGTTATTGTTTTACTTGTTACATTGTTTCTCATGATTTTTTTTCCTATTTCACTTAATTTATTAGACAGCAATTTAATGCTCTAAATTACATAAAAATAATTCATGCAAATAATTATTTAAATGAAATTTAATGTTCTAAATTGTATAAAAATAATTAATGCCAATAATTAATTAAATAATGCAGTTACCATTGGAAACAGACATTAGTGACTTTTTCCTTGATTTGTTGATAATCTTTCAAATCATTGTGAAACTGGCAGTGTTTTGAAATCACAAGGTTACGGTATTATATTCAATATCTGATTTAAATATATAAGACCTACAAGCTTAATGAAATGTCAGAAGAGAATCTGAAACTGAGAAAGGAAATGGTTTATAATATGATGAATAATGAGTGTTCCATTCTTTAAAATCAACAACGCTATTTGCATCTGCAGTTCTTCATTCTTTTAGCTTGGTCACCTGTATACATTGTACAAATTGTCAAAAGTACATTAACATAAAAGGATGTGATTTTACATTTTATTTTATTTTCTTTCATACCCTCACTCTTGTATATTGCATAATTATGTGTGCATCCATAGTTTCTAATTATTTTAAATTGACTTGGTGAGAGTGTTAACTTACACCTTTCTTCCAAACAGAAAAACTTTGTTGAAACACGATGCATAACGTGATAATGAAACTAAATTTAAAATCTTGTCACAATAGAGTATGTTGTCTTTAGGTAGTGAAATTAAAGCGTTGCAACACATTTTTAACTATTTTAACCAATTTTAGATTAAACCTATTTATTTATAGTCGAATGGGAAACAAGTTCTTTTAACTTATATTAATCCCTCTCGACTCTCCACTTCCTGGGTAGAACCAGTACTCAGGTACTGAGTACCTGGAGCAATGTGCAGTAAATAGTCTTGCTCAAGGACTAACATCACGTGGTCAGTTTCGGGGTTCGAACCCGGGACCCTCCGATCCGGAGTCCAACGTCTTAACCACTAGACCACGAACGCTCACAATTAACCAATTTTAATCCAAACAACACAGTCTGTATCTGAACTGTGCATGTGATTTGTTATTGTCACGAACCTTCGATTTAAAAAATAAAAGGATAAAATACGTCAACAAAGACAATATGATGGTTGATATGTGTATTATTATTATACACAGGATAAGTAAAGTCTTTGGTATGCAATGAGTACCGTCTTTTTTTTAATACCGTACATGTATATAATCAGAATTGACCATTCAGCCATATACCATCTGTAAACTTTTTAAAATACGGTTTTATATGAAAAACATTTAGGTGTTCAACTATTGACATTGGGATCAGAAAATGTATACATATAAAACATAAAAGATACAATAAAGATAAGGAAGTAGAGTTGGAACAATATGTTTGCTTAAATATCCCTAGTTAAAAGATATAAATTGGGAAATACCAATAACTGTATAACAAGTATTAAATTACAGGTAAACGTGACTAAAGCACTAAGACATTATACACGTAGAGAAAACCCAACAGTTTGAAGTGTTTGAACGTTCAGTTGACAGAAGGACCGACTAGGATGCTTAAACCTGGTACGCAGAGCACTAAAAACCTCGAACTTCATGAAGGTCTTTTCAGAGACAAACGGTTTAAGTAAAAATAACACATCAAAGTAAGACAACTAACAGTTAACACCTGAATCGGAAGTTAAATTGTAAATCTATTATTAGAAACAGTATAACACTATAATTAATGACCTATTAACAAATGTTCAATATAAACACACGATTAAATTATAGTTTGAAGTAAAACAACCCAAGCGATGACACAAAGTAAGAAGGAAATGATGTCATATTACATTAAAATTGAGTAACTTCATAGGTCAAATTAAAATGTACCTTTAAATAACACTATGGAAATTAACACATTTTAGCAAACAATCCAGACCTACAAGCAAAATGTACTGTTGTGAAACGATTCTGAGGTAATTATGAGATCTAAAAGTAATATTATAATATATTACAGACTTATCTTATTAACAGTGGCATGTTTAATAATAAAAGCAAACAAAATCCCTGGGTTATCTAATGCGCAATATACCGTAAAGTGCATACTGACTGGTTAAGTTTGTTTAATATATATGTTAACAGCGAACGGCAGTAGACCATAATGCGCAATCTACCATAAATGAAATAGAGACTCCTCAAGTTGTCACATGTGACGGAAACATGCGTAAAACCGCTTTGTTTTAAAAAGATGTTAACAGCGAACGGCAGTAGACACAACATAAATTTGAAATAATAAGGTATGTAAATATATTGAATATGACTCCATACTAAAGTACAAGTAGTACTTAGGACATGCTGATTTATGGATTTCCCTCAAAGGACCGTATTACAGCAGCCATTTATCGATATCTAAAAATAACCAAGCTTTATGTCAACTTTAAAACCCGCAGTTAAATCAGATATCATAGTCGGTAGATAATAGTTGTATTAGACAACTTGCTATGACCATTGGCGCCGACTGATTCCTGTAGAAAGTAGGGAGATAGTGTAATGAATAAACAAAAAGACCCACGCCCCGCTCTATAAGTCAACCCTGTTTTGCACTAACCTTATCAGTAGAAAAATATATAAAGATAAATCCCCACTGAATGTAGATACATTATCTGTGTTGTGCTAAACCATGTATTGTTTGCCAGCATAGAGTAAAACGTAAACCGTAAATATTGTACCTATTTGTATATATTTTTTCCCTTTTAGCGCATGAACGTTTAACTCTATTTCCTGTCATAAGCCGAGGACCTTCTCCTTACATATTCGATATGTTTTATAAGTGAATGGTAAAAGGGCGGTAGGATCTCGGGCGTTCAGAATATGTTAAAGAAAAAGGCATAGGACCCCTCCTTAAAAAGGGCATGGTCATAGGCAGGCCCCTTCATACCCGCCTTTTTCCTACTCTACAAACGGAAGAAATCAATTAAAGACTCATACCCTTAAAAACAAAACATTACGTTAAATTCCCCATTTAGTCGCAAATATGGGTCCATTGCTTTATAACAATAAGGTAAATCTAGGGTTAATGATGGGCAGTGAAATTCATAAACATTCATATTGACCGTTTTATAGGACAAAAATCGCAAAACCACTCTTTCTAGCTCTGTAGCTGTTTATGTCCGTACCTGACAAGAGCCCACTTTCAGCACTTTATTTAAAATCTTTAAATCATGCCTGGGCAACACGACGTGGTAACGATAAAATACGAACGTATGTGCTTACCCTTTAATAACCAGTTTATGAGTATGTGAATTAAAGTTACAAAACAAGAGTGCAACGATATGAAACTGATTCTAAAATCAATATAAATATAAATGAACAAGCGTTGTTAATGTAGTCACAAAATGCCAAGCACTTAATCAGAAGAGAGATTAAAAAGCCACGTTTAACAATCAAGGGTATAGTTATAATCAAAAGTACGACTGTACGTGCGTGTCCGACACCTGGCTATCCTAAAAAGTTTACTGTTGCCTTAGTAACGGTTCCGGTTGATACCTCTTTCACGGACACCTGGATCTCTGTTCCTCCGAACGTCATTGATGAAAGGAACTTCTGATTTCTGCCTTTGTTATTAATGTTGATGGTGAAATATCCTAATTTCAAACACCCAGTTTCTGTTATTAATTGGGGGTTTTCAGTCGATGATGCGTATATTTCTTTGGTGATTCTGTCTTGATCATCGGTAATAGGATAACTTGATAAAGTATTTCCTTCTCTTCCAACTTTCACCCGGCTCCCCATTTTGGCATACACAGAAAATATGTCATAACATCTCATGTCTCCATTCTCGTCAATTTTCCTGCGGCCTACTGAGTGGGAGCACTTTTCACAAAATGTATGAGTAGTTTCGAAACCATATGTGTATCTAACGACCCGTTCACAAACCGTTAATGGGTCATGCCCGTAAATAACGGCCCCCTTGAGCACAGCTAAACTGGCATCTTGAGGCACCACGACCGTCATCTGAGCGAAACCTTGCTTCACGGCGTCCCTGTAGATGGAAGACTCGGACAGTCCCCCCACCAGGACAAGTGTTGTCACACCTGCAGCTTCAGGTTCTTTGAGGAGAGTAGATACAGCAGTTATCGTTCCGGCAACGGATTCGTTGAAGAAATCGCGTAACATTTTTGATTTCATTCTCAGTTTGTCTCCTTGAATCGATAAATCAGGAAATGTTGAAGAAGATACTGCATCGGCTACAGCTCTGTCATGTTCCTTTTTGTATATTTTACGTATAGAGGATGGCAATTTAATTGTGACCTGTTGACAAGTATCACTCCTAACGGTTCTCTTCTTCATTTCAAAATCCCGAAGCAGGTCAATGTAATCTTCCATCTCTTCTTTTTGTAACTTGTCAATAACTGATTGACCTGGAATAGTATTGGAAACAATTATTTTTTAAAGAACACGATGTCTCATTCTACATATTAATATTCGTTAATTAAATTTCTGTTAGTCATTAAATGTTGGTCACGCGATAGGGACATGGTTTGATCAGTACGATACTGTTTTATTTACCGAATAATTCCGCTAGGAAGGCGACGAAAGCAGCATCCACCCTGGTACCTCCCCAGGCCCCGCCGCTGGCTTTACACAGCTCACGTAGCTGTCCAGACTCTGTAACCTCGTGTACAGTTATGTCAACCGTACCACCTGTAGCGACAAAGTAAAACATACTCATACACGATAGTAAATTTTGCTAAACATTTTATGAGAGGGTAAACACTTAAAGATATAAATGGATGCAAATAAATCAAATATCGACATGTTTACCAGTTTATGCCACACTAAGTATAAATTAACAGTTTTTCTTGGATATTCCCTGAGTTTATGCCAACGTTTGCAAAATAAGAATATATGACAAAGTCCTATGAGTATTGCAACATATACCAAACTCCGAAAAGGCACAGAACAAAGGTATTTCACATGCAAGCCAAGCGAAAAGTAAGAACAAATTTATGATAAGTCATTTAAGGAAAAAAGCAAACCCGACAGTTACCGCCTTGGAAAGGTCAGTCTGCAATATGGACCGACTGGGGTGCTTAAACCGGTTTTACAGAGCTCTAACCTCGCACTTCGACTCTTTTAATGGCTGTTTACTAGATTACTGTCCAAACACCATGCTACTAAACATTTAATATCGCAAGCTTTTGTTTTCGAAGACACTACACGTAACCTTGGCAAAATTACATTAGCAAAAGTAGGACAATATTTGGTACAGCCCATTGAGTAATATATATTTCTAATAAACCGTACATGAACACTGCAGTCTATTACCAGAAAATAGAAATATATATAGTTTGTGTCATCTGTTTCTACGCTGACGATCTGGCGGATCCTTCATGGAATGATTAACCAAATGGAACAACAGTTTTTTTAAACTGTCATAAATGCGCCAATTTACCCGATTATCTGTACTGGCAAAACGTTAGTTTACTTATATTGCCATATCAACAATTTAAAGCAAAGTCAGAAGACTAATAAAAGCTCAATTAAATGCCTGCAAACATCTTGACAGATAAGTGTCATTTTCCAGTAAACAATTCTTTTCTGTATGTGCACCTTTAAATAGTCTATAAAACTGTTAATTATGTGCCATTTTCTACTAAAATGTTTATATATTTTTCTGGATGGTTAAATTGTCCAGTTAATATTGGATCTTTCTTCAAAAGAAGTAGGGACACACATACACAATTGCCTTCTATGTACAACATCATACAGGTTTTGCTAAAACTTAATGCTCTCGACTTTTGACATCGTGTGTTTCTTGCTCATTTAAGCTTAATATTGCTTGAATATTACTTTATACTATCGGTGAAATAAGCCCCGAATAGGGGTAGGCATGCCAAATACCAAGAAAAACAACAGTGCGTTCTAAATCCACACATGTAATTTGTAACTACCCAGTTTGAATCTCCGTAAATGCAATCCGTTTCATATTTTTAAATCTTGCTCGTTTTAACAGCAAACTGTACTTATTACTTTTATACAACATTGAACCAATATTGTTGTTTAATTTAATAGCAAATACTGGTTAAATGTTGCATGGGCATTATGATAAAGTGGGTATCGGTATAAAGCGTATGCATTGCCCAGCTTCAAATAAGACCTGAATCTGAATGTTTATTCACAACAAATTTATTCACAACAAAAATGAACCAAGAAACTAAAGGATACTACTGATTGAAGTGATAGGTGAATTTCTGAGTGAAGTCAGTTCATATCAGATATAAAGATTCTCGTGGATCTTATTATTATAACACTTATTATCAAGGCGACCAACTTTATTTAACCAACAGATTAAAGTGAACTCCAGTCCTCTCTGGTACTTCTTATTTAGGTCACATTTTTGCATGAATTTATTTTACTCGTATTGAATATGCATGTCTTTTCTTCCATTCCACGGGCAAGCATGTAATCTTATCAATACATTTACCTGAACTGATCAGTTTTAGGATGAAAAATAATAGACTTATACTTGTATGCCCTTAAAAATAACAATTTGTTTAAATATTTATCGGTCTTATCAATTTATACATGTTAATTCTGACACGATCAGCAAAAATCACTGTGTAAATATAGAAAGATTGAACCGTGCTTACATGCATTTCCCGATATATACACGGTTTTACTGCTGCTGAACTATTTTCGGCTGTTGCAATTCCCCCGCGTGTAAGCAAAATGTCCGCTCTTCATTTATTATTTTTATTTTTTTTATTTTAAAGTGTTTTTTACTTAATTTATGAACACAGAAACTTTGAAATTATTTTGTATAATAAACATTATTAAAATTGAAGTTGTATGTTTTAAAGGTAATTTGTTGAATAAACATTTTTTTTCCAAAGCAGTATGCAAAGTACATGGAACAGCCAAAAATTATTGTATCTTCCATGCATGGTCTCGTTTTTTGATACGCCGTGTGACGTGTTTACTACAAGCGACGGGAGTATTGGTAAAAAGGTCTATTAGGTTCTCAATAACTGTAATCTAAAACAACTTAAAACCGGGTCAGATAGTCGGAGGGTTGGAGTGGAAGCTGCCCCTAGACTCTATGGGGTTAATATTATCCTATAATTTCAAACTAATATAAAATACAATGTACAATGACATACGACAAATTACGACTCGCCATTTCGGTCATACGTTTATGGAACCTCTATAAAACAACTGATATTGTCATAGTGTCACAGATGTGAACCCTACCTCCAGCATCCACAATCATGTACTTGGAACCGGCTGCAAACGCCTTTACTGAGTCACCGGCCGAACCCAGCACCATGGGTACGTGGCAGCATAAGACTGATGCACACTCGGGTTCTAGGGCAATTATCAGGCTGTCGTGGGAAATCCCCGCCTAAAAATAGGTACAGGATACAGTGTATGCATATTTTCCACGAAGGTGGGCTACTGGCGAATCAGTATAGCAAGCCTGACTACGCCCCATTCCTGGAAACAAATAAACAAATACACTGATATTGATAAAAACCAGCTTTAGGTATAGTTTTGCCAGTCTAAAACATATTGCAACGTATTGTAAGTTATACGCAATATATAAATGCATGGTTTTATTAGTTAAACTTACTTTGTGTTGTTTGTCTGCTTGTGTGGTTGTTCATGCAACTATAGTTTTCAACCACAGAACCGCTCTGGATCCGCTCTTTTAATTTTGCTCTAAGTACAGAAAAGGTATGTAATCACAAATGCCTTGAAATCATGTAAAACGATTGATATGGTTCTGATTAATATAGACATTTTCCCTTTAAAGGAGCTGTCATAGCAAACCAAGTCAACGTGTGCAAACGCGTTCTCGCAATGATCGGGTCCCGGGAAATAAGTCGGTAGGGACATGTCCGTCGGCCTTATAATTGATCCATATTTTCTCAGTCTAATAAGGCAGCTAAGTTCAAAGTGGAATACTTAAATTTCACAAAAGCTTTAGAAGATGATGTGCATATTCATTGCTTATTATGCAGAATTACAGCTATGAAATATAAAGGAGATTACAAATAAATTCTATACAAATATTAATTGATAATTATAATTGATATTAAGTCGTCAGTTAATATGTTTACACAAAAGTGTGATCAATAACAGTGTTAAATTCGATCGTCGGTATTGTTTAAAGTAATAAACATTTATCTAATATATTATTAATTTGACGATCTTTGGCTGCAAGTGTGACTCACCCATTCGGCGGCCTCTCTCATGAATTGTCTAGCGGCGTCTGTCCAGATGGCAGGCACAGTCAGCACCCAGTTGATGTCTGCGTCTTTCAGACCGGCGACGCGGGTCTGGCTCGTTTTTATCAGGTCATCTTTCATGAAACGTATGCTGAGGCCAAACACCATGAGAGCAGCCAGATTTTTCCCGCAAGCATCTGCTAGCATAAGATCTCGAGCCAGCCCCTGCAAATTGCAAATGCAATTAACTGATACAAAACTGAGGGACACATTTTATATTTTACAAATATTTTACAAATAACAGTGTGACAGTTCACGTAGACACTTTTCACACAGATATGTCTTAGCAATGTCATTGTTTATTCATTATATTGTTAAATTAGGGAAAAGGGAGGTATTACTTCACACGATTTTTTTATTATCTTCGTTCCAATCAACGTGTCTTTACATGCGATGTATTACACACATCTACAGTAATAGAAATTAAAAATGAAAACATAAGTTACTTGACCGTTTGAGTACACATTATTTTACAAAAATCGCAACTACAACTGCTCCAGATAACTGAAATACTGTTAGTTAGGGCATTAACCCAACAAAACAAACACCCCACCATTACCTTATCAGTGAATAAACTCATCTTAAAGCGTTGGAAGAAGTACCAGGCTTCATGATCGCCACTTGCCGATAGCTCTGCATACTTATCTTCTGCGTCGTAACCGAACGAATGCAGTGTCTTCCCATCCGGATGGATGAGAACTACGGTAGGTCCTGACGTTTGTAGAAAAAGTGTCATAGATGAGCAACTAAACAGACTTCCGAAATAAAGAACGTGCGGCGATAGGAAGGCGCCAAATCCTTAGTTGAAAATGGAATAAGGTAAAAATATTTATCAAAGTCACATTAATGTTTTATTGTATATACGAGCTCAGCATGTTCATTTATTCGAATATATAATCGTATAATCGTATGATTAATCTAATTGCACATTTTAACTTCGTAATAAACGTTGTTGCTATTTGCGGTTATCCATATGTGCAACGACTGATTGATTTCTATCTTATATTACTGCAATATAAATGGTACACTAGCGAGTGTTTCCATATTTATAAGACGTAGGGCATGTTGGTCAAATATAAGTAAGAAAGTTTTTTTTATTGATTGTAATTAAACAACACTAATAATTTACATACAGAGCCCAATATTGACAAGTAGTTGAACTGTGAACGCCTGGAACATTTGCTGAGTCTGTGGTCCTCATGGTGTGAGCAAAAGTTTGACCAGTTAACTTGACATGCGTGTATATAGATAGTTTCCGCATTAGTGAAAATCCCTTATCTTGGCAGCCATCTTTGATGGTAACTTCAAGGGATTTTCATATGAATTGTATAGAAGGGTAAATTTTATTTTCTTGTGATTTCTTCATTTGTGGTCGGAAATTTAAAAACTAAACACCATTGGAAAGCTCTTGAAATTCATTTTTTGAATACAATATTTTTACAATTGATTAATGCACACAGAATAAATACACAGAAATAAATAAAACTATTGGCTCATACTTAAAACAAAATGAATAGTGTATCATTTTTGGTTGTATTTCTTTAACCTTTTAAACTATCAAAGTATAGTTTTGATATTTAAAATATTTTATCAAAGCTGTAAAATTTTATATAAAATTCAGTAAAATAGAATGAAAAATAAAAACACAGTGATGAGTTTAATACAGCACATATTTTCCGATTTCGGTCTCCATTAGCTTCTGCCCACAAAGATGGCTGCCCTAAACTGTCTTATCAGTGTCAATGACATCACATGAAAACTATCTATTGATTCCAATCCATTGATAGTAAGGCATAAGGTGTCATCTCGCATTTATGGATGAAAATCGTTTTCAAACCAGAAACAAAGAACTTTGTATGTGCTAAATTATGTCATTCGTATAAAATAAATACGCTTTCATTTTCAAAAGAAACGCGATTACCTTTCAGTGATATGGTCCCGCCACCAGGCCACTGCTTGGTTTCGATTTTGGCAGGATCCTTTTCAAAACTGTGCTTAAATGAAAAGGCCCAGCTAGTGTAGGTTGTGCCAAAGTCAATTGCTGCCGTAACCAGTCTCTTACTAGGGCCTGCCTGCGAAACACAATGTGACCAAGACAATTTAGTTTTTCAAAAATAACAGGACATGGTTATAGGAGTATTGCAACAAGCCATTCAACTGCCAGTCAAACGTAAAAGTAAGACAAAACCGTGACGATACATTACATAAAATAGAAAAATCCGTCAGTTACCGCCAATGAACGGTCAGTCGGTAAAATGGCTGACTTGGGTACTTAAATTGGGTTTACAGAACCCTCTCGTGATAAAAAATAAATGTTACTTTTGGAAAATACCACAGCAACGATACAACTGTGAATATGTATTAACTTTGAACTAAAGAACCTTTTAAACAAACAGATCTTTTCAAATATAATAGTCATTATGTAAATACACAATACATGTACTTCATTTATCTTATGAACAAACATTTTAATTGATCACACAAAATATCATGTTTAGCATAAATGTATCATATAACATACTTAAAATGAAGTTAGATTTGCATTTTGCTTGTTTATGAAAATTATTAGCAAACCTTGATATAATTGCTCAATGCTGATAGTTTTAGAAAATGTATGAATAACAGGCACGAATGTGTTATATACATGTAATGTTATTCTAATTTATCATTTATGGTACCACACGATAACACTGTGATGTTAGTTTTTAAGTATCTTTTTATGTAGTATGATTTGCGATATATTTATACATGTAACAAAAGACTGGTAACAGAAAAGAATAGCACTAAATAGTTACAGAGAACGTATTTGCAATTTAATAAAAGTACATATAAGCTAATATTACTGTAATAAAATGTTTAGTTGTAGATAAATGCCTTATTGTTCATGGAATAACTTATTACGAACTTTAAGCTTATTAATACATGTAAAGCAATAACTTTCTTTTTTAATTATCATTAAGTCATAATATCTCGTAGACATTTGTCTGCAATCAGTTTAAACAAAGTGTACGGATTGGGACTAATACCAAAATCTGACCAGACGAAATGAAGTAGACCAAATGGAATACGTACATAGTTTATGAAAAAAATCCGCAATTATGGTAAAATCGTGTTAGTGATGTGTATTAATAATGTCGAAAAAGAAATATGTTTACCTGGCTATCAACTTCTATGTATATGGCTTCTTTTGCCTCTCGTTTTCAATTTCAATATATTATATATAATAATATTCACACAAATAGCATGACCTTAACAAAGAAATTAGAAGACATATTAAAAAATGTCCCTTTGCCATTATTCGAATAAACAATGTCCTACACGAAACATACACTATTTGTGTATAACTCGAAGTTGGAAATGCTTTGTTTGTTTGTTGGGTTTTACGGCACACTGACACTTGCTAGGTCATACGGCGCCGAAGAAGGAAATGCTTTGCCAGAATGTGTATTGCATAGTTTACAATAAGTGTGTACAGGTGACATTGTCTACAGGTATCTAACTGCTAGAGAGTTGTATACCTTTCTCCTATAAATTGATTTGTAACAAATGCGTAGAGGTAATGACGCCAAATTATGAAAGAAGCTTTCGTTAAACACTTTTGGCTTTAACTTTTTAACAATGGTAATATTTAATTGATTTAATTTTGCTTTGCTCATTGTCAACACACATGTTTCAGATAATAATTAGATTAATCTACATGAAGACCTCAACATGACAAAATGTGTCTTTTGTGGTTTCATCAAGTAACGATTCGATTGTAAATATCCATTAACAATGTAAATCAAAACGCTGAAAGCGCTTGGTGGGCGGTGTAATATTTACCCTGTATGCGATTAACTGTATGCAAATATTGGTCACTCTAAAGCCATAATCTCACTGTCAAGCATGTTGTATAAACTAATCAAAACAGATTTAAATGATCTGTGGTTTATACAAGAGCTAATAAGTCGATGAGAAATTGTAAGTATATATATATGACCTATGAGCATTGCAACATATACAAAAAAAAATGAAAAGGCACAGGACAACGGTATTAACATGCAAGCCAAATGTAAAAGTAAGAACAAATCTGTGACTGGAAGAAAAAAGACCAAAAAATAAGAAAACTATAAAAACAAACTTCTTAAAGTTTTATACATTGTGGCCGAAACAACGTCTACATTCAAATTTAAAAACGATCTTTGATTTTGAAGAGTTTCAACTTGCGCTTAACATTTCATTTTGATTAACGGTCGGACCCAATGTGGGTTTAATCGCTGTTATTTTGACCGTATTTTCTGCCATAAATGTCTTGTTTTAAAGGTTTTGTACCAACTGCATTGTTCGGCGAAAATATTTTGGCATTAAATTATTGCTTGGTATATCGCATGCACAACGTAATGAAAAAAAAATCAATTCTTTAATTACTTGAAAACTTTAAGCATGCCAACACTTGAAACATCTTAAAACATTTGTCAAACGAGCTGATTTTGAATTGATGCATTGCATAACAAACGAATTGTAATATAGAGTACATTTATTCAAAAGTGTGCATGTATTTTTCTAATGAAGGGAATTGCATGGAATTAACAACTGTGTTTTATCTTTTTCTAACTAGAGTTAGCATCCATACTTCTGTAATGTTGTCCAAAGACGGGATATGCAGAATCGCGCACACGCTGATTAGATAAATCAACAAACAATAGGAAGAATCAATGAGAAAATGTATTCAATGTCCGTCTCCATTGATTTTACAAACAGTGGGATTTACAGAATTTATATTTATATTTTGAGCCAAAAGTTATTGTTTTTTTTTTCGACGTGGACATGGCATTTGTCTATAAAGCAAACGGTTTGTGAACTACACTGAAGCATGGATTAGCACACGTTCTCACATAAAATAACTTAAACATCGCATTACTTAGAACTAGGTGATAAACATGAAAAACAAAGACAGCACCTAACTACGTGGAATTTGTCCCATTAAGCTGATTCGACCGGACCTGGTAGCGCAATCGGTAGAGCGTCGGCTCCAGCTACGGGAGGCCCCGGGTTCGATCCCGGGCCGCGACATACCAAAGTCGTTAAAAATGGTATAGGTATAGCTCCCTTGCTAACGCTGAAGCAAATATAAGGGTAGTTCCACGACTGGTTGGCCCGGTATCAGGATAATGTGACTGGGTGTGGTATCATGACGGTTGTTCACGGCATGCTATACACAGTGAAGGCAGCACTATATCTGCTTCAAGTGGACATCGTCTCCAGATAACTGAAATACTGTTGGTGGGACGATAAACCCAATAAACATCAAGCTGATTCGACGTTTTACGTATGACTAATTTAACTATAATTAGATCGAGGTCTAGCAAAGCCAGTGGCTGGTTGACTTCGTAATACGATCGAGTTTTGTTTTGTTTCCTGCTATCCAACTTGTAAAATATTTTTTGTTTTAAATGAACACAAATGTTTGATTTTATTGATTAGAGAACTAATTTCTATTCTTTCTTTTTTAAACTGTGAAAGAATATTTTTGTACGGGAATTTCGGTACAGGAAGCGACTGATGTAACTACAGGAAATCAGTGTTCTAACTAATATAGCAAACAAGATCGACAGTTGTTAACTACATCAAATGCCACCAATTGTGAATGGAGTATTGCTTCAAACAGCAAGAGCAACAGCAATCGAGTCAAAGTCAGCTCTGGTAGCATTGATAGTATCTCGGATTTTTCAAAACCTGACTTTGGTATTATAAACATTATGTAGTGTTGAAACCTACATTTAAAAGTGCATCACCTTTCATACACATAGACCAATGGTGTAAAGTAAATACAATTGAAGAACGTCTCCCCGTTCTTGAAAACAAGTCGCTTGATTTGGGGTCAAGAAGCCGCAGAAACAATCTAATATTTGCTTGCATCTCTGAATCGCCGAACAAAGAGTTTTTCTTAAAACTTGTAGACTATCGTAGTTGAAACTTGTGGACTAGCGTAGATATATTCTTTAAATCTCTCCATGTCCGTTTACACCCCACGTGCACAAGCTTGAACCTTATCGACGGGCAAATGTTCGTCCTGCCATTTCAAACTTTATGAACACCAAAGACTGTAAACGAGTTGTCCCACTGACCAGTCGCTTGAAAGATACCTACTTCAGCATCAACCGCGAATTCCCCTAAGTACTTTTAATCGCAATTAAATAGCTCTGGGTGAATACAAATGACCCAAGCAGACACTCGACCGGCCGCAATAGCTCAGGTGGTAGAGCGTCGGCTTGCGGATCGGGAGGTCGTGGGTTCGAACCCCGGCCGGGTCATACCAAAGACTATAAAGTTGGTAGTAGTGGCTTCCCTCCTAACGCTTGGGGCTAAGGGTACAGCATTACGCCTGACTCGTCGGTGTTAGTATAATGGACCGGCCGGGTTCAGTCCCTGGGCACCTCATAAGTGCCCCTGTGCTATAATGATAGAAATGTCGCTGCGCAGTATCGGTAAAAATGCCGGCTAATCCCAAGCAGACACTCCAATTCCAAAAGTTCAACATGGTATTTCCAACAAACGTCAACGTCGATTGTCGATTGAAGTCACGCGATCAAGCAGTGTCGTGACTAAAGCTTTAATTGCTTGTACCGACGCACGGATCACCACATAAAAACCCACACACTCTGTCTTAAGTTATTCCTCTAATAAGATCGTAAACCAACCCAGAAGCAACTACACACAGATGCATGATATGTTACAAAATGTTTATTCCTAATCTTGAACACGCCACGTTATTCTTCGGTGTCTCCCATTGTATATTGCTGCTGTTTCTTTTTTATCCGTGTTTTCACTCTCATTTTATTATTTTCACTGCTCATTGGATTATAATACTGTCACACAACAATTTATCACCACTGACTAAATTACATATACTTTTTGACATAAATACGCACCTGTTTTTCTGTAAAAGTGCTTACATAATACCTTTATTGAGATTACTCATTTATTACAGGTCCCTTTATGCAGACGTTACTCAGATTAGGTGCTGACCTTGTTTGTTTCGTAATAAGATTAATTTTTATTACAAATGTCATTTGCTTGCCCTAGATTTCAGCTATTGACAACAGAACCCTAACATCCGAATTTCACACATGACGCTCTTTTTATTGCCATAAATATAGACCTATAACAAAACAGTGTGTTCTCTCTCCCCACTCTCCATAACCTTCCCTTACCAACCCTCTTCATCTTTCATTGTACAATGTAACATGTTTTTCTGACCAGAAATAGTCTTAATTGGTAAGATAATGTATGTACTTTTCCTCATGTGCTTGAGTCGAAATTAACTATCTGGTTGTTTTCCAGCTGAGGTGTTGCCTTCTTTCCAATGCGTTTTGCTATCTATTTACCATTTACATTAGCTCTTAGTTGCAAATAATCGCTTACTTGGTTAAAGTTACATAGCCCAAACAGGGCTCTGATTATACAAATTGAATTAGCATAACGCTAAAAGTTTGACATGATATATAAAAGGGAAATACACTACAATGAAGCCGACAATTACACAAATAAATGTATTACGATCGGTTCGTGTAGGGACGGAAGGTAGATTAAGATAGCTTTGATCAAGAAAGTTAATCCTGCACTTTGGTATGAGTTAATGCAAGAATTCTTAAATGTAATACAAAGTAGAGCAAAAAGATCATCAACCTATCGTGTAAACATAGCACACATGTTGTGCATCGCTTAACCTTTTTATGAATACAGAAACATTACTTCTGTCTACTATATAGTGCTAGACGTAAGCTTTTATTAGGTTGTTTTTTTCATCAGTTTAATTATGCTATATTCGAAAATTATTTTACATATATGAATGACGGAATGCTTCTTTGTGCATTTCTGTGTTCTAAGTATTGTAAAGTACTGTGCGCATCACATAAATAACCTCTAGTAAGATGCTTGCCTTCATGCGCCTCTAGAACAGATATAGCATTGTATAGCATTTCGTCAGCTACATGTTATGCAAATATATTAGATATCGATAATGGGAACAACTTCTAACTACCCCAAAAATGTGTTACGGCAAGGGAAACAACTCCAATTGTTGACTGCTATTGCTGCACGCGTGCTATTTTTAGATAACACCCGGAACTTTGAATACCCTTTTAGCAGAACAATTTGATTTTAACCGTAGAGTCTAATGTGTCGATTCTAAATATTGTTCAGAATTATCCATTTTACCTATTTTGCTACTAATTTAAAATTGACAACCTAACCTTCTGCAAATGAATATGAGCTACATTAACGGTTTAGCAACACTGAAGCATGACCGAGAATATCGGTTAATTCATACTACCACCTTCGATGAAAGGGCCTTAGATAGTAGGAATATATACATCTCTACCTTAGCAGGGAACAAGTGAGCGCCACGCGTTTGTCACAAGTATATTGGACTCGTAAATAATGCATACCGGGTCAATTCACTCGTTCTAAAAATACTTTGAAATCTTTTTTTCGCCATTTAACTTGAGTGACTGGGCGACATGCGCAGTTCTTTTCAAGCATATTTACAATGCACAATAGCCTCACTTAAAATTCTTGTTTAAGTAGATCATAATATCAATCTAAACAATTTAAGCATGCATAGACAGAAGTGACGCGCCAAGTCTCTTGCACAGACGTTTCTGGACACTCACTGTACTTTTCCATACTTAAATTCAGTTATGAAGAATGACCGCAAGTAGTAAATGTCACGAAGGTTCAATCCTTGGTGTCCCCATTTCAATTCTTCGTCAGTCTGGAAGTTAGGGTAAGCGGCTAATCTCGCTCTCGTTAACCGTGGGATGTAATAAGTTACCCTTTCTCATGTCTGTGACAAAAATGTTCCGTATTCATATGAAATCTTAGTTATTTTCTTCCTTAAACAAAATTTTCTTAAATTCTCTCAAAAAACTCTTAGACATTTTAATGGTTTATAAATGAACTTTGAATGAATGTTTCGAAATTTAATAACATTTCTTAGTTGAAGTATGAAAGAATAGCTAAGATAGTTTATGAATACGGCCTCGGACACCGGGATTTTACACGCGATGGCCAGCTGTATGTTAGACTGTTAGACAGTTGTCAGGAAAATGTTGAATATTTCGTTAAGCGTTATGAAATTTTAAAAATCAATTCACGCTTGACTCTGTGATACTTACACGTAGGTGAACTAATATGGGACTATTTTATATAATGTAGGTTGATTTGTGTATTTAATGCGTACAGCGCTGGCATTCTGGTCTTTCATTTAAGGAAAATGCAAATGAAAACTTTTCCCCTACGTATCAACCAGTCGATGATTCTGCTGACTGTTTCTGACCATTCCATGTGTATATATAAACGTCAAAATTAATGAACTGAAGAGTGAAACTAATAAATCATATTGTAAACATAATGCATTTCTGACATTCTTATTTTCCTCTTTTTAATCTTATTACTTATGACTTAACATTGAAATGTATAACAAATATATTTATCACTTTCAATGCAGTAAAACTAAGTCGAACATTTTTCTTCTTTTACAACTTCTGGTACTCGAATTAACATGCTGCACGTCAGGCATACCAATAAAATACGGGGGGCGCCTGTTTTACACCCTGCTGCAGGCCAATCAACACTTAAAACTTCCCCGACGCTACTGATTGAAACATTTTTACACAGTAATCAACACATTTTGCACTCTAAGCAATAGACACATTTATGCCTAACATTAAGTTTGTGTAACGTAACTGAATATGATATGTACTAGAATGTTAATATTTTGTGAAGGTATTTTGTTTAAAAGGAAAGCCTCCCATTACGATGCTGAACCCGCACTTCGTAAAGTAAACTGCAATTAAAACGAGAATATAAGCGCCAAAACAATACGATAAAATCTCTAGTATAACAAATGTCTGGCACATTTTTTACCGGGAGGGTCATTTCATAGTTGTTGAAAGAATACACATTAGCATCATTAAGATGTACGATTATTATATTCAGTTTCTGGACATATTTTAACAATAGTTATGTTTTAAAAAAACACACACCATGAATTGGAAAATCAAGAAAAATTCGGATCAAATAACCATTATTATACAAAAATTGTGCATTCGTTCTATTAATTAGTAAAAACAATCTGAAAACAATCTTCATATATAAAATGCGACCACATTTTGACCATTGTGTGCCTAGCCTAGCAAGGGTCCCTCTCTAAGATGGAAGGGGCTACATCTCGTCTGACGAAGGGTCAGTTTTTGAAATGTTGCATACAAGTAAAACAACAAATCAACAACAACAAACACACCTACCATTTGTGTCAAGCAGCTGTTGTAGGCTCGTTCTCTGGCACTTTGTCGTCCAAATCCACGTTAAAATTTGAGCCAACTGGTCTCTACAAAATGTAAGATTACATTATTGGATCTACTCCACCCCTTAATCACGTGACAAAGAACCACACAGGTAGATCGCCTTGTTCTACAAAGCGACCGATGTGCCTTGTTTGGGTCAGAAAAATCAAGAAAATGGTTTGCCAACGGAAATGTGTAATAAATAGGGCGGCATGGTGAAATGAATGTTGCTGTTTTTCCTTGAAATGTTCTATGCGTTCTGATATACTATCTTAAATACACAAATGTCGATTTAATTCAAACTATATGGATAAACATGATTTGATAATGTTTTCAATATTAGCAATTCCATTTAACTCAACATAATGGAGAATTGTGGGCAAAATGATAGCACACGAATACAAAGCGATGTCGATTATCTATAAACACATCTTTTAAAAGAAAAGTGGTTCGAATTATAGTTATATTTTATATTTATCACATAAAAACATTTTATATAAAGTATGACTCTCTTCACATATAACACATCAATAACAGGATATAGACACAATCATCCTGAAATGTTTTGGCCCTTTGTGTGTTGTTTTAAATAAAACGGTATATTAGGCTTGCTGACCTCTATAAAACGCAACAAAAGAAGTATACATCGCTTTATAGACATTAATTTTTGTAACAAATATCGCAATTTACATGTCACAAAGTCAGTCCTTTGGAACAAAATAAAATCCGGAAACCATAGCGCAAAATTATTACGTTAACAAATTAAAAATAACTATTCAAGAGTTTACATTGAAAAACAAACACTTGTTTTATATATAGGTTTGCATTGTTTACTGATATTCTTGCCGAGTTATGAAATAGAATAATATCAATAAATACATTTTCAGTGTTGCTGGCAACTGTTCACGTGACAAAAGTGAACAAAGGCATGTAAAACATGTCCACACTATACACTCTTCCTAATTTGGCTATATACTTGTCATAATTTCATCTTTTCGGTGAAATGTTATGTGCGCTCATTTAAAGAAATACAACAAATGAATAACGATGGCAAGTGTGGCTTATCAAGAGGGATGCATTTTCTTTCATCGGTTGAAGTTATATTTTCTGCTTGTGTTAAACGCTTTGGGGATATCGCAGTTGTCCCACCGGCCATTGTGTTTAATTCTACTGCTTTCGCTTTGGACTTTTGATTTGTTGTTATATTGCAAAAGTGCACTCATTATGTCAGTATGTATGTATTTTACTTAAAATGTAAATATGCAATTTAAATAAGAATGGTATGTGTGTGATTAATTATCAACGTCTTTTAAAACATAAAACATCGTTGAAATAAAAACATGGGAATCTATATTTAGCAGCGGCAGAATCATTTGTGACACTCTCTGTGGAAAAGATTTTCACATCATTCAATAAACATCCTTCGAGAACCCTCTTCAGGAGATCGAGGAGTTACTTGTACATGTCTGAACGTTTTACCATTTAAGTGAGTTTCGAACAATCCCGTACTAAAACACTGAAACCCTAGATATGATAAGACCCCAAAATAAGCGCATGCGAAGAGAACACCGGTAGAAGGATCGTTTACGGCAAGTTGCGTACTTTACATAGGAATGTCGTAAGAAATGCCGCAAAAAAAGTCGCACTTGATGCACCTGAGCTAACTGACATACGTCAGCAAGAATCTTATTCCCATCCATTTCCTAAAACCATTGCAACATGAAGCTGTGTCCAGATGGGTAGATCGACCCACACCTAATAGCCTCCCCCAACACAGTAACGGTCCATTGTGTAGCCAGATATGGTGTTGACATTTCCATTATGTTCAATGCTTTTAACTTTGAAATTGAAACCAGATAGATGATCGTTTGAACAGTAGCCACCAGTACGCACATATTTTGACGGGTATCATAGAGATTAATGAAGTAAATAAATATTAACTGGTCTGATTAGGAAGAAACGTGTTCTGACCTGTACTTGGAATCTCAGCAAAAACCAGCATATCCTTCTGCCATATAAACAAAATTACCCAGTGTGCAACCGAACTATGCGCAAGCAAGAACAGGTATGAGAAAATGTGATTTTAGGGAAATCCCCCTGAAAACGAAAGCATTAAGGTACTGAAAGCAGTGGCGTGTACAGTGTCTAATATATATATATATATATATATATATATATATATATATATATATATATATATATATATATATATATATATATATATGTAGAGAGAGAAAGGAGAGAGAGAGACATAGATAGATAGATAGATAGATAGATAGATAGATAGATAGATAGATAGATAGATAGATACAGATAGATAGATAGATAGATAGATAGATAGATAGATAGATAGATAGATAGATAGATAGATAGATATAGATAGATAGATAGATAGATAGATACAGATCGATAGATCGATAGATAGATAGATAGATATATAGATAGTATAGATAGATAGATAGATAGATAGATAGATAGATAGATAGATAGATAGATAGATAGATAGATAGATAGATAGATAGATAGACAGACAGACAGACAGACAATCAGACAGACAGACAGAGACAGACAGACAGACAGACAGACAGACAGACAGACAGACAGACAGACAGACAGACAGACGACAGACAGACAGACAGACAGACAGATAGATTAGATAGATAGATAGATAGATAGATAGATAGATAGATAGATAGATAGATAGATAGATAGATAGATAGATAGATAGATAATTAAAGAAATGTAAAACACTTTACATCTACAACTTGAACTAACTAGTGCTTAAAGTATCCTGATAAAAAATATGTAACCTTTAGTTTAACCAATATTTATTCAAGATAATGCCATATGATACATATGTAACGAATATTCAACATATATAGATACAATTGGTAAAAAAGTTGATATTACAACTAATTTAAATCCCTTTTCTAGAGGGGTATAACAGTACAGTGAATTATTTTAGGATGCATAGTTATGGCGATTTTACAACAGAATTTGTACATGAATGTACATTTATGAAAATGGCGTTGTTGACAGTAAACGTGATGTGTGATTTCCACTTGCAGTCACTGGAGAGGATGATATTAAGATGCCTATGTTCATTTACTTGTTGGATAAATATGCTATCGAAATATAGGTCATGCAATCGGAACTCCTCAGGTTATTCCGTCCTCGGGACAATCATCCCTCGGGTGTATCTGGTGCAATAATTCTTAATGAAATCACGATCGTTTTGTTCGCCGGAAGTAGGAAGAAAAACATGAACAATGGCGTCGTTTGACAGCTGCGTGTCTGCTGCGCTTGGTAAATTAAACTTGGATGATTTAAATTTGTAGCCGCCATAATTTGAAGTTTTACAGGCTTCATACTGTAGTGAGCTGTCACTCAAGCTGCCATCTTTGTTTTGACGTCTGTCACAAAAGTAGTCCCATTTAGGCAAATGTCCGAGGTGATCCGACTACCTACATACATTAGAGAGATGATTCGTGAATTATCCGAGGTGTGGCGATTGATAGGCCAGGGTGTGAATTTCTTTTGCGTGTAAAGATAATAGTTTCGGTTATTGCTGGCTTAAAGTAACCAGCCACGTTTTGACCATGATGTTTTATTTTCTATGTCTTTGTTAAGAGATTCAAGTTGTCGTCATTCGGGTCTGTAGAATCCACCTATAAATACTCTTTGCTGTGGTTGTTGCATCAACCCATACGGCCTCAAGTCCTGGGACCTCGAGGTCGTTTTTCCGTACTGCTTCTAGATCAGATCGTACGTATATAGCAACACCTCCACCAAGTATGTCAGTTCGTTCGATACGATCAAAGTTATCAATAAAGATACTGTCAAAAATGTCAGATACTGATGAGTTGGATGAGAATGAGTCAGATAAAGTGGGGCCTGGTTCGGATGGAATATCTCCGGATGTCAATAATCGTATCGGTACATGTAACCTTTCAGATGGAAACTAAACCAAATCTTGTGCCGCTTAATTTTTTAGGCATTAATCACTGCAACACTGTGTTACCATGTGAGAATGGGTTTTCAGTTTTTCACTTTCGATTTCGTCTTTCGTTTTGTCTTGGTAATGCAAAAATGCACTTATTATGTGTCAGTCCGGTTGTTTGATCAAATAATTTTATATTGTATGCCATTTTTTTATTGTGAAGTGAAGTAAAACGTCAAAACAATCGCTGAAAATAAAAAAGGATAATGTAAGATAATATTTATAGAACTTTGAACTATTTGTGACAAGCAGTGTTGTAGAGATCTCACTAATAGTCAAAGAACATCAAAATGTGAACACTGCACAGGGGACTGGGAACTTACATTTACGTGCCGAATACTTGACATTTTACGTGCGTTCGGACAAGCCTTACATTTACAACACCTCATATGTACATTTTCCCGAAACCATATTTTTGGGTAAAGAGGAAAGGAATCAAGAACCTTCATGTCAAAAAAGCTATTGGTTATTGTTTCTATATATCAACATGGATGAACAAGTAAAATGTCCACTTACCTGTGAATGGAATTTGAAAATATCTCTGACAAACAGACTCAACATAAGTTACAACCACAGAACATGCAATTTCTAAGGCATTAGCGAAGATGAGATTGTCGGAAATTCCCTCTTGGAAAGCGAAACTAGGAGCGTACACACTTCGTCAGGATAAACACAGGAAATACCTCCCCGACCCACCCCACCCCCACTGCCGGATGAGTAGGCCTAAAAGGTTAGGCGTTATTAAAATAGTTTGTTATCTATTCTATAATAATCCGCGAAACTTTGGAACCAAATTGCACCATGACCAAGCTATGATAGACCCCTTTAACCAAATATAGATGAAATGAACTATTTGTTGTCAATCAGAAAGACCCAGAAACATGACAACTTTTTCAACATGTAAGAAGGTCTTGCTTCATAGAGTTCACATACCATCAAATTGCCAGTTGGTAACCCTCAGATTTCAATGAAATATGTACTTCCGGTAAAGGTGGATCAGTCCATCATTATGCAGCATTTATGCCCATTTTTAATTCTACATGGTTTCAGCTTTCTTTTGATACCAAAAGGTTCAGATTACCTTCAAAATAGGAAATATGATGACAAATTATAACAACAGATAGTAATTAGAGAGAAAAAGTCCATGTCACACAA